>CM076581.1:858167703-858330878 GCA_034641835.2 Pinus albicaulis
CTTACCATTTTTTAAGAATGAAATGACTCAAGACCTATTTGGCACCATGACTAAAACAAGGTAAACTTACAGAGTTTAGAACAAAATTTTTAGGGTGATAACATACTATGTACTAAATATTTGTCACATGTATACATAGGTTAGCTCATAATAATCCACCCCTAACAATCACGAGACCATGAGAAGATAAACTGAACCAAGTCAAAATGCTCTGATGTACCAAAATGGGAGGACCACTAGCATCCATATAGGACGTGGTCCAACATCTTTGATGAAATTTCCCTACTTTGTAGCGCTAAATGTTGGATGAGTTATTCGTAAAGATATTATTGGAACATGTGGACTTTAACCTTTAAAGAGCTAGAAACCTTGGTTAAAAAATTTATTTGGTATGATTTTATGAAAAGTGGATCGTCATGCTCAAGACTGGACCTTTTCTAGATAATATGCATTAACACTTTGGGTGAATTTTGAAGTCATTCAAATTTTGGAGCATGTTCCAATGTATGTAAAACCTTATTTCACTTAAGGAAACTTTCATTAGAGACACATTTTTTGGGATTATTTTGTTGTAACAAGAGCGGACCATGTAAATTTCCCTTTTATAAGTAATTGGACGATGTTATTCTTTCCCTCCTTTAGGTTTAGAATCTATGTATGATCATGCTCAACTAACTTTTTTTCTGCCACATTTTGTGCCTACTATTGTAGTATTCAATTTTAACTTGGATGTAAAATAGGATGCAAATGTGGATGAAAAAGTGGAAGCAAACATGGGTGCAATAGTAAGCACAACAGTTGGTGCAAATTTTTGTGAAAAAAAAGTGGATGTAACAAAGGACGCATAAAAGGACACAAACTTGGATGCAAAAAGGAGGAAAATGTGGATGCAAAATAAGATGAAAAAAGGGATGTAAGCATGGATGCAAACATGGGTTCAACAATGGACCCAAAATTAGATGTAAAATTGGATGCAACAAAAGTAGATGCACAATGAGATGCAAAACCTGAGGTAAAAATGGATGCAAAAACATACACAATATTCAATGAAAAATTGGACACAAAAGAGGATGAAAAAGTGGAATCAAAAGTGGGTGCAATAGTAGGTACAAAGCATGGAACAAATTGTGGCACAACAAAAGTGGATGCAACAACATACATAAAAAAGATGAAAACTTGGATGAAAAACAAGATGAAGAAAGGGATGCAAAAGTGGACACAAACATGGGTGGAACGATAGACACAAAATTAAATGAAAAAATGGATGCAATTATATTAGATGCAAAATTAGATACCAAACGAGATGAAAAATTTGATGTGTAAACCTGACACAAAAGTGCATGCAAAAAAGGATGCAATACTTGATGCAAAAGAGGATGAAAATGTGGATGCAAAAGTGGAAGCAAACATGGATAAAATAGTAGTTTCAAAACATGGCACAACCAAAGTGGATGTAATGATGGATGAAAAAAAGAAGAAGCAAACTTTGATGCAAAAAGGGATGAAAAAGTGGACGTAAACATGGGTGCAATAATGGATGGAAAATTGGATGCAAAAAATTTGATGTGAAAGTAGATGCAAATTGAGACACAAAACTTGATACAAAACTTGACACAAAAAGTGGATACAAAAAAGGATGGAAAAATAGAAGTAAAATTTGATGCAAATGAGGATGCAAACGTGGATACAAAATTAGAAACAAAAGTGGGTGCAAAGGTAGATGTCATACTAGGCTCAAATTGTGGCACAACAAAAGTGGATGTAGAATAGGATGAAAATATCGATGCAAAAGAAAATGAAAAAGTTGATGCAACAAAAGTAGATGCAAAAATAGATAGAAACCTCGATGCAAAACTTGGCGCAAAGGGGGATGCAAAATAGGATGCAAAAAATGATGCAAAATTTCACGCAAGTGTAGGCACAAAAAGTGGATGCAATAGAGGATGCAAAAGTAGGTGAAACAAAATTAGGAGCGAAAACAAAACCTGGTGAAAAGGAAGGCACAAAACTTGGTGCAAAACCTGGTGCAAAACAAGGTGAAAAACCTTGTGCTAAACTTGGTGCAAAACCTGGTGTAAACTTTGCATCAAAGTTTGCACCATATTTGATAAATGGATGCAAATAGCACCAAAAAAGGCTCTATATGCAAAATAGGTAACAAAAACAAATGTTCATCACATATTTTTCTTGTAGTGAGTCAACTGCAAATTTTACCCACCAGAGTGGTTTGACATACATTGTCCTAGCCCTATACCGAACCACTTCATCATTTGAACCCGCGAGGACCTCCAAATTCTCCTGAAGACTTGAGAAGTCACACTCATAGAAAGATAAAACAAGCTAGAGAAAAGCATTACCACAGGATGAGATTTGAAGCTTCTGAGTAGAAGTGTCGAAGATCATATCCAATTCCCATTATACAACCCATCCAATGTCTCACATTTAAGATAGGAAATAACTTGCTCATTGATTAAAGATACCACCACCACACAATATGATTAGATGAGTTTCATTAAATCAAATCAAGGATCACAATTGGAATAATTGATTAGACTATATGGAAGTTAACATATTTAAATCACATGACACATCTAACAACTAAGGGAGGGACGCAAATTGTTGTGCACCCTCCCTACCATGATGGAAAATGACATGCTATACTAGTTTTATCACATATGACACATATCCAACTCATAATGCCACCTGTCTAGTTTTATGAGAGCATTAAATTCAGGATTTAACACTGCACTTATGGTTTTGATGGACTTGTAAACTGTCGTGACTTCACCACCATATTCATTCTTATTGGGACCTAGTGTGTGGGCACTGAGCTCCCCTGACTACTGTTCGCCTAGGCTGCAATACTAGTTCACCTCTGCATATATTTGTGTTGCTCACTAGACATTGTAATTTGGAAAAGTTCATGGGTGGTTTAGGGTTGTGCTTGTGGTTGTTTTACCTGGTTTGTGGGGTGTTTACCAGTGTTTTCGAGGTTGTTCATTCTGGCTCGTGGGGGGCTTACCAATACAGTAGTTATTTTTTCGATTTTGCATCCTATTTTTTGTGATGGAACTCGTGGGAGATTCGATTTAGTTTAGTGTTGGACATGTAGGTTTTGGGGTCCATTCCGGCAAGTGGAATTCATTCCCATGTTTCATTCCGATTTTGCTATAATTTTTTTTGGGTTTGTGCTCATGTGCTAATTTTTATGTGTTTTTGTTGCAGGTAGTATTTCTGGCTATTGCAGAAGTAATATGGCAGGGTTTGGAGTCAGGTTTGGCCATGGTGGTGGCTTCTGTGAATCTCTAATAGGATTCTAAATCCTTCTAGCCAAACTCTGTTTTTTTCAACACTTTGAACTCATTGTTGGGAATTTTAGCTCTTGTTGTAATGTGGATTTAGGGCTTAGGGTAGGCTTAGGAAAGATTTAGGGTAGGTTTTTCTGAGTTTTTTGAATTTGTATCAATTGCTTTCACCAGCTCTATGGTCCTGGGTTTTTTGAGTTTCACTAGTTCTGATACTTTATTCTACCAGCCAAACTCTTTGTTTTCCCACACTTTGAACTCATTTTTTGGAATTCTTAGCTCTTGTTGCATGGTGAGTTTAGGGTTTATGGTAAGGTTCAGAAGAGTTCAGGGTAGGGTTTTGTGAATATTTTGAATTTGTATCAATCAATTTTACTCTTTCTGGTATCGTTTCATTTCTATTTGGTGGTTTCTCTGGAAATTCATGGGGTTTTTGTAAAATTGAAAGGGTTTTTAAAAATTTACAAAAAATTGTTTGCTATATGCTTGTAAATTAGGGGTTGCAATAAAAAGATTCTCTATCTACTTTGTAAATTAGGGTTTTTATATTAGTTTTTTATCTTCTATTTTTTGTTACAATGACCAAAATATGGTAGTTTAATCCTACCAACCCATTATCTTCATTTTTTTATTTTACTCCATTCGGTGTTTTCTCTGAAAATTCATGGGGTTTTTGTAAAAATTTAAATGGTTTTTATAAATTTGCAAAAAAATATTTGAACAAGTGAATGACAAAGAAGTGATCCACTTCCTTAAGAAAAAAATTATTACCAAGTTTTGCATTCCCACGTCACTTGTTTTTTTATAATGAAACTTACTTTTCGTCACTAAAACATTATTAATTTTCATTATAGAATGGCGTTGTTTTAAAGTACTCATCTAATTACTACCCTTAGGGAAATGGTTATGCTGAGTATACCAATAAAAATTTAATTCACATCTTCAAGAAAAATGTTTACTCTTATAAATGGAACTGGAATAATGCATTTGTGAATGCTTTGTGGGATGACTGTGTCACATCAAAACCCTCTGTGAGAACTTCCCCTTACTTCATTGTGTATGTGAAAGAAGCTATCCTTCCTCTGAACATTTACCTCCCAACCCTTTAACTCTCTCAATAATCTTGAGGTAAACCATGTTTTATTTTTTAGAGTAGGATAGACACCCTCCTTAAGTTAGCAAAAGAAAGGAAACAAACAAAATAAAATTTGGTTATGCATCAGAACCATATTAAGTGTTTGTTTGACAAGAAACAAAATAAAATTTGGTTATGAATCAAAACCATATTAAGTGTTTGTTTGACAAGAAATATGTAGGGAACAAGGAGTTTGGTGTGGGAGACCTAGTATTAAAGTGGCATAAATCCCATGAAGAGAAATTTAAATACACAAATAGTAAATCCCTATGGATTAGAACCTTTGTTTTATATGGAAATCTTGGCCACCATACTTATCATCTCAAATTATTAGATGGGAGGATGGACTCTCTTCATGTCAATGGCCAAGATCTCAAACATTATTTTCAATAATATCCTAGGGTCATGTTTCTACAAATGTACATATTGGTTTACTTATCTATTTTGTTTTGTTTTGTTAGGTTTATGTCATGTTTTCTATTTTCCTTTCTTCATTTTTTTTCGTGAGCCTATGTAAATAATATCTGGTGTGGATTTTCTTTGTCTAGTTCTGACCAATGTGGCAAATTTTTTAAAGGGCTTTGTGACATCCATCACCAATTGGTTAACTTTATATCCACTTCTTCGAATGGGTCTGATATATTTAAGGTCAATGATGTATAAATGGAAATATGATCCATTTGAAAAGCGTTGAGCATAACCATGATACCTGTATTCATTTTAGCATCTTCATTCCTTGACTCGGTGTTATAATTGAATGGTTTTTCCACATGTTGATCTAATCAAGTATAGAAGGGAAAGGAGAAAATTAAAGGCGAGCATACTAATTTTAGAGCTATATAGTAGTATCTGAAGGTATAACCTATTTTTCTCTCAATAATTTGGGACCCCTCTTCCATCATAGAGATAGAAAAATCGATAAAATTCCAATGATAATATGCAAAATAAAATAAAGGGTGAAGGTAGAGAAAGGCTTCATGTGTAGAGAGATGAAGCAAGTAACTTCACCAGGGTACTGAAAAAGCTCGTTGGAAGTGAAGCAATTCTTGTGTTCATCTAGTGACTCCACGGGGGAACTGAATAGGTCTATTGGTAGTGTAGTAACATTGGATATGGAACTAAAACAATGATCATTAAGAACTCGAGACTGCATATTATATTTCTCTTAGATCAAAATAATTGTGATATGATAATTTTTGTAAATGTGTTTAGCCGAGAAAGGGAACAAGAGATAATATTCCTATAACCAAGGTAAAGTGGGAAGCCGAGGTAATCTACATAGTGAATCAAAACTTCCTGAAAGAGTAGACCCTATGCACAGTACTAGAACCAAACAAAGAAGATGGGGTTCTTCCAGTGAATCACCAAGTGTTTCCGCTGCTACAAAACACTCCAAATTTTGGCCTATATTCAAAATCTGGAGCCTTCATTTCATCTTTTGAACTATCCTTTCTAGTCATTAGAGTCATCCCATGCTTTCTTCTTGAGTTTCCGAGTCTCATTTTGAAGGAATTCCAAGTTTTTCCTTTTGTTAAGGGAAGTTCCTCTCTTTGTGAAATGGAATAATGGTACACCTTTAAGAGGAAAATGCAATGTTTCTTCTACATTAATGGTCTCTATCAATCATAGTAACTTGCACTAGATTCATTCTCAAGGTACTGCACTCTTTAATTGTGGAGTTAACACTTGTGTCAAAAAGTATATCTTAAGTATAGCACTTGGAGGTAAGTATCATTTTACTATTGTTTCAATGGATGCATGTTGATTTTACGTACTAGGTGCTTCATTATCATGTGGTTTTTCATTTATGAACGTGTGATCATGTTCAAGTCTTGTTACATGCTTTGATATCATCATTATGCCTTACTTATCCCACACTTAGTCAAATTTGGTTTTTTCTTATCTTCACAATTTTCTCGACCAACCACCCATCCTCTTCCCTCCTTAAAATTCACAAGCCCAAGTCAACCATCCTATGCCTCCTAGAACTATATAATATGCAGTCATAGATATCTATGTCCTAGAACTATGCATTGTGCAATATCTGTGGCCAATCATTGTCAATTTCACTTGCCCATTTCCTAGTCCTTGCTCAGGCTTACCCTCACTACACCATGCGCACTTTTAGTTAGTATTTGGGTTATCTTTTATTCCATAACTTTCTCAACTACGTAATTCATGGACCCTCTCTTTCCAGAACTACACACTGCACAATTAGAGTTAGCAATCCTACCTTCCATGCCTCCCTAACCCCCTCAATTGTGCAATCATTCTTCCATTGCTCTCAACCATTACACACTACACAGTCATAGGGAGTATACGCTCATTCCTTCCTTCAGCTCCTGCACACTATGAAATCCTTAGGCCTCATCCTCAATCCAACACAGCATCCGAGCTGAGTCAGTATGTTGCAAGAGAAATAAGATAGACTAGGAGATTTTGGGCCTGTTGTCAATTTTTATGAGTGAATGATCTTTGTGGGTTTTATTATCTTGACATGACATGATGATTCTCAAGTAGGATACCAAGAAGATCATGAAAGAATAAACTTACGAGGCTTATAACACAATGAGATCATCAAGCGAAGGGATAAAGGGACACTATATCATGATAGAAGTATGAAGATCAAGATAACATGAAAGAAACTATATCCTAACCAACATATTGGAGGATGAAGATGAAATACATGCAGTACTTACCATGCATATGTCAAGATAGCAACAAGGAGGAGGTATTTGAATTGAAACATCACAATGGAGTTGCATATCACCATTATCGATTCATATATTTTCAAAGTGTCACCGTAAAAGTCATATGTGTCATCGCGTTTTTCCACAAATTTGTGGAAATATAATATTGTATTTTTGAAAAATTAGAAAATGGAAAATGTGTGGAAGCCCAAGGGTCACACATAGAAAGTCAAAGGTCATGTAGAAGCTCAAATGTCTCATATGAATTCAAAAATTCATATGGAATCTTAAAAGTCATGAGGGAAGATCAAGAGTCACAAAGGAGTTGTAGAGTCACCTCATTTGTTTTATATACATCCTCATATCTCAAGCAAAGGAATTTTCACCTTTGCTTCTCAAGTTACGCACAAGAGAGATTATTAGCCTTTTGAGAAGGAAGTATTTGCTTAATGTTCCATTATAGGAAATAATGTTGTATCATTGTAATGGTGTATCTTGGGACTTTCACTTCATAATTCTAAGCTCCTGGAGCCGACACACTTTCATGCATATGTCATTAATGATTGTAATGCTATTCTTTCATTTTCGGTATTGTATGTTTGTGCTTCTACATACTAATGAAAATGACCTATTTTTTTCACCTCAGTATGCATCCTTGAACTGCATGTCCTTTTTTTCACGATAGTTATTTCTTTGTGAACTATTTCACAAGATAATTAGCGATTATTTAAAATATATGCATGTGTCTTTGTTAAGATAATATTACCACTTTTTTGTTAAATACTCACTTTCTCTTCCCTTCCATGAAATAACCATTATACACTTCGAATTTGAATACATTGCAAGGAAAACTTAGTTTTTTATCTCGAAAGTATATGCATTTTCTCTTGTGTCATTTATTGTAGTCAAGGAAAATAATTAAGGATATGGCAGTGATGAGCCAACTCCCCAAATGAGGGTCCTACTCCAAATGGTGTGAGGTCTACTTGGGATATCATATCAGGGAGACCCCCAGATTTTTCGCAGCATCCAGTACCATTAACAACCCCCACATCTACCCATATATGTTTATCTCTCTCACACTCTCTCTTCCTCTCATTTTACATTCTCTCTCTCTCTCTATGTGTGTGTGTGTCCCTCCTCCATCCCCATTTCTCTATTTCTATATCTCTACTCCCCTCACTCAATTCATGCTTCACAACAACCTCCCCTCCCCCCTCTCTCTAGCATTGTCTCCATCTCCCTCCTCCCCCCTCGCTCTCATTCAAATCCCCCCTACATCACCCATCTATTTGTAGCTCTTCCTCTATCTTCCTCCTCCACTCTCTCCTTCTCTAGAAGTATTATAATTTTGAGGAATTTAATATATATTAGGTACCTTATCATTAGGATTATTAGTATTAGGAAGATTAGACTATATCCCTCCTCTCTCTCTCTCTCTCTAGAATTGTTTGATAATCGTAAAACCCGTTTAGGTTGCACTAATGGAAGACTCTATAATTTGAAGGATATAATGAGTTTTATAATTTGAAAAAAAAAGAATTATATAATTAAGATACTGAATTTTGGAAAAATAGTTGTGCACAAGAACAAACTATTCTCTATAACTTCATATGTTTTTATAGCAATATTACATCATTTAGATACTCAAAGGTTACATCAATGGAATCACATGCATTATATTTAGGGTATTTTTAAGGATTTAGTTATTATGATTGTATGTAGTATTATCTGAGACTATTCTTGAAAAATCATACATATATAATATAGCTGAATATTCATTAAGAAAATATAATTGACTATTAAAAATAGTAATTTTGGGGGGATGTCATCAATTTAATCATATATATGTAAAGAATAGTTAAATTTATAATCACATTAGTGAATATGTTTTTTAGTCAATGTCTAAAAAACAGCCAATTAGAAAAAAAAATTCCCTAAAAAATTCCCAATTTATATTTTGCATAAAAAATAATGTTGCAACTTTATGAAAATTAGTATAGATTATAATGGACCTAGAAAGTGCCTAGAGAGATCAAATTTCTTGATTTGTAAACCTATTTTAGAGTGAAAAATTTGAAAAAATGTTTACCCATCAAGAATTTGTATCCCTCTTGATGCTTGACATATCCATGGTTATCATGGATTTATATTAGTTTTCTCTCTCTCTACACACACACACCATGTGTAATTTTTGTTGTTTAAATCATATTTTTGAATGCATAAATGGATTCAATGCCTTGAAAATTCCTTGAGATACTCTCATTATGTTTAAGGTATCTTTTAGGGATTCAATTATTATGCTTATGTATAGTATTATATAACACTATTATGTTTTGAAAAATCATACATATAGAATATAGGTAAATATTCATTAAAAACTGTAGTACACCCTTTCATAGTAGATTCATTAAAACTTAATATATTTACTAGTGAATATATTAGCAATTTAGTGAATTGGTTAAATTAAATGTTCTTGATAACCATAGATCTATGGTAATATCCATTCGGCGTGTATAAAAACATGGTTAATGAAAAGAAGTCCATAGATAAAAACCCTAATATTATTCAATTATTATGTTAAAATAACTCCTAAAATCAATTAGTAGCTTGTTGACGTTCGATTATCATTTTGACGTGTTATAGTTAATAACTTGTTGACATATGGTTATCCTCTTGACGTCTTACAGTTAGAATCAAGATTCAGTTAGAAGCTAAAGGAATTATTGATAAAAATGTATTCATTCTTGCCATGGATCTATGCTCTTCTATGCTCTAGGGAAAAATAAAGGTGCGATTATTATTAAAAAAAAAAAAAAACCTAAACGGATAGAGACAGATAAATATGCATACTGTGACCTGTTCTTCAACTTTTTCTTATGTAATAAGTTTGCTTTGATATTGCATAGAGGGGAGAATGATAACTCACGGGGAATAAAATAGGTAGCATAGAGGGTCTGGGAATAAAATAGGTAGCATAGGTAGCATAGAGGGTCTGGGTATGATAACAAACTATGTTCCCATATACAATCAACGATGGGATATTGTCGAGAAAGAAAATCCATTGAAATTTGTCCATACATAGTGGACGGAAGCAGTCGGACAGTGGTTATGTCTCCCAGGTACAAACACACTTCCTGCTTTATATGACAGTGGTTATGTCTCCCAGGTACGACCTCTATATTTGAAAAATATCATGCCTTTGTGAGGGACCTTCTTGACTAAGGAACCACTCACTCAACCGTAGTTTGACTCCTTTGGCATGCTAGCTCGTCGTGATGTTTAATTTCCACTTTGGGCACAACAAAAATGAATTGTTTTAATGTTTGATTAGACTCTATTTGTTTATGGAGAGTCGGTCTCCTGAAGACCACATTGTATCTAAATGGTGAACGATGGACCCAAATGATATCTGGTTGCGGGTTCACTGGTCGTGTTTTAGAGGAAGCGAGGAAGACATTTACAATGGGAATTGCAAGTTCAAGATGGAATTTACCCCGATGAGCATCGAGATTGTGAGCTTAAGGAAGCAATGAAAATGGAAATGGTAGGAAGAGATAAGTATGTTTGCCATTTTTTTAAAGGAAAATATATGTGTTATTAGATAAGTATCTTTGCCATTTTTTTGAAAAAGAAAATATATGTGTTATTTTGTTAGTCTATTGAAAGAGTCCTTGAAAATAATATATGGAAACCTCACACATATGAAGATAAAGAAGCCATCCAAAGACTAGCTATTTGTTATATTTCTTGGAAAGTACATGTGTTTTAATAGTTATTATGTTTAGGTTTCTTTTGAGAACAAGATTACATATTTGCATGCATCAAAATAATAATTAATGAGTTGGATTTATTGAAAAAAAAATGTACTTTGGCATGCATGGATAGAACAATTATTGAGCTAGATTTCATATATATATATATATATATATATATATATATATATGAATGATTATTTTTATTAATTGCTTCAAAAGAAGAACATATGCCTATGCACACATAAATAACAATATAATGCTAAGTTCTTGGAAAATAATTTGTGTGAGGTGCATAAAAGAATAACCATCGTGTTAATTTCTCTTAGAAAAAATATGTGTTTATTTTTCTATCATCTTGAAAAGAGAAATTTGTGTTTGCTTGCATGAAAGGAATGGATGTTATGCATTTGGTTCCTTAAAAAATAGATGTGTTTTTGCATGCAATATTTAGTTGGCTTCCTTGGAAAGAAACATGTGCTTTTCATGCAATAAATCATTACTATTATTTAGTTTTATTTTGGAATAGAGCATGTAATTTTCATGTACAATAGCTATTGTGAATATATCTCATTTGGAAAGATGATGTTGGAAAGAACACGTGGTTACAAGCATAAGAATAACATCTATGATATTAATTTTATTATGGAAAGGAACATGCATTAGTATGGATACGAATAATATCTATTGTATTAATTATTTTGGAAAAGAATAGATAATTGTATATACAAAGGAATAAATGAGGGGCTACTTTATTTTGAATAAAGTTTATATAATTACATGCACGAAGGTCAAAGCCAAGATCCTAGTATCCCTTAAAGTAATATGGATATTTGTAGTGGTTTTCTTTGGAAAATAATGTGTGATTATGCTATGAGAATATTAGTTAATGTGATATTCATTTTATACATATGCTTTGATATTTATATGCTTATAATTAATGCATGTGTAGTGTTTTTAAAGGAAGTATGTTGTTATATTTTGTTTACATTTCATTTATGCACATGAATAGATGTTGAAGCATCAATGATATATATTTATTATTGGTCTTATTAATAGTTGATCTAATTATGATATCAAAGGTTGTTGATAGTAGCAGTTGCAAAAAAAAAACTACAACGTATGCAAAAGATGGATTATGTTTAACATTATGGAAAGCAACAAACGAGTTGTATATACTTATTCAAGGAATACTAGGTACATGATAATCCACTAATGGGAAGAAAAAGGCCCCAAAGACACAATGTTCAAGGATTTGTGGATAAACAACATCATGATTATTGTAATAGCTTATAGCTAGTCCTGTTGTATTTAAGATGATATTTCTTGTAACATATTATGACAATGGTCAAGGGATGGGCTCCCCTGCAAGCCACTGAGTGACGGGTGAACATCTTCACAAACCTTTAATAAAATAAAAAATTTGTTGGTTTTTACTTGCTATGTTTTAGGATATATTGGTATTCAATGATTTGTTTTCCTAGTGTGCCATTCTTATAATGTTGATTCCTTGCATGAGGTGGTATTTACATTATAAGTATTTGATTATCTAACCTATTTAAAAGAACTATGAAAACTAATTCAAGACTTACATCATGAAGCTTATGTTATTATACAACAACAATAGTCAGTAAATTTTATGATGATGATGTTATCCAATGGTCACTTAAGAATATGGAATAGTAATTCAAAAAATTACACATAGGTAAATTGTGTAAAAAAATTCTCATCCTATGTGTTTTTATGCGAGGTTAGGGGATGTTGCAAAAACCATGTAATTTACTATTAAAAATAGTAAAATTCTGGGGAGTTTTTCAGTTTAGTTATATATACATGTGCTTAAAAAAGTATTCAAAATTTTAACCACATTCTTGAATATTTTTTTTGAGAGATTGTCTATAAAATATCCAACTCGAAAATAAATTCCTCTAAAAGATTCCCAATTTATATTTTTCATTAAAAATAATGTACGAGTTTTATGAAAAATCAAAATTCACATAGACACAATTTCTACTAGTATAGATTCATCTTAGTCATGGATCTAAAAACAACTGAGAGAAATCAAATTTCTTGATGTGAAAACCTATTTTAGAGTACAAAACTTAAAAAATGGTTTACACTAAGAGATTTGATCCCTCTTAATTCTTGATACATCCATGGTTATGACAGATCTATATTGGTTCTCTCTGTACCCACACCACATGTGTAATTTTTCATTGGTTAAACTACATTTTTTAAATACACAAATGGACTCAATGCTTTGAAAATCAATGTAGACTACACAATTCAAATTTACAATTCCAACAAATCTCTATTAAATTTTAGACAAAGAAAAAAGTATACATGAAGGCAAACATGTAAAATAATGAGGCTACTTAAAATGTTTTAACCATAACTATTTTTTTTTCAATTACTTTATATAATATGTACTTAGTTTCTTGTTAGCCATATATAATACATACATATTTTTCATTGAAATATTCTATTTAAAATGAGAATTGAAATATTTTATTATTTCACTTAAAATGAGGATTGAAGTATTTTGTTTATGGATCACATTGTTTGCATTAGAACATTTTTTTCGTAATTAATATATTTTTAAATACATATAAATATTACTTAACTTTACATATTAAATTTCCTTCCTATTACTCTTTTAATAAGTAAATTAATTTTTATTACTTTCAATTAATTTTTTTTTTGGGGGGGGGGGGGATTGGAATATTTTGTTATGGTCAATATTAATTTTTGTTCTTATACTTTCTTTTTTCTATATGTAAAATTGATATTGAAATAAATTAACTCATATGGATATTCAAATAGTTTATTCAAATTA
Organism: Pinus albicaulis; assembly: GCA_034641835.2. Taxonomy (NCBI): domain Eukaryota; kingdom Viridiplantae; phylum Streptophyta; class Pinopsida; order Pinales; family Pinaceae; genus Pinus; species Pinus albicaulis. Next base: position 858,181,425 of record CM076581.1, read on the forward strand.
TATAATGAAATATTTGTAAAAAGTATAAGAGTTATTTATCTTTTTCACAATCAAAAGTGAAAATATAAGATTTTTATTTTAATTATTTTATCTCTATCAAAATCCATACAAAATTATGTTGCATCACATAAAAGTGAAACATTTTTACTACACATCTCAGAAGTGAAAGTAAGATTATTAATATTGTATAATTCTTTTAATTAAAACTAACCAAATATGTATATTCATGTTTGCCTTTTATTAGAGCCCAAATTGGTTTTTATTTAGAGATTTTTAGTGCCAATCACACATCCCCTTATACTAGGTTGTAGAATGCACCTCTTGGTGCAACAAATAAAAATTACATATTAGGAAAGCCAACTCGTTTTCCTAGATTTCATATTTTTCTGCCATCTTCAAATTCATTGTATAAGTACCTCTAATCATTCCTCCAAGGTTAACAAATTATTATTCTCCCAAATTTTCATTATCAATATCAAGCATCCACCCTTTATGTACATACTTAGAAGATCGACATTTTGAAGTGGTGTGACTAATCAATAAGCCAGTGTTTCATTCTCAGAAGTGACATCTTCATGTGATTAGTTCTATTTGCTCTAAAATAGTCTAACTTCATATGCTTTTTCCATAACACTCTTTGAATCATTTAATTGATTATGTTGTCTCTCTATGTTTCATTTGAGTATAACATATCAAATTGGATGAATGATGTGGGAACTCCAAGATTGTGAGAAACCATGAGCCATAATGTAGTTTAATAAATCAACCATGTGGATGGGTAAGATAATATTTCAAAAATTCAATATAGAATTCCTATATGTGAGAGATGGTGCGAAGGAGTTAAATGATTGTGACAGCTTTATAATTATTTACTTGTTGAAAAAATGTTTTTATCTATTTATTTATTTATATATTTTTAAATTTAATTCGATTTCAAAATTATATATTGGTTTATGAATGTTTCGCACCCATATAGCCTCCCATTTCTCTTTAAAATCACTGGTCCAAACATCTCACCTTTCAACCATTTCTATGTTAAGAGTTTTCTAATGAATTAAAGATGACCATAGAAAATAGAATCAATTATTGAGTTCAACTCTGATATAGGAAGTCCAACTGTATTTTAGTCATTAAAAGGTGAGAAATCACTCTGTGATTACATTGTTGGCATTGTTTCATTGAATTGGCACATCAAAGTTGATGAATGTTTGATTTGCACATTACTTTCAGTTATCTTTAAAATCACGAGTCCTGTGTGTTCAATGAGATAGCTAGCAAAAGAAACTTATCACCTTCCAAAAATTTCAAAAGTCTAAACAATTTTAGAGTTGGTGAGAGTTGAAAAGTAAGAGCAAGCGAGAGTAACACTTTCGAAAGTCTAAAATGATTTTAAAGTCTACCACAGAGTTCAAAAAGTAAGAGGCTATGTGAGTAAGCCTTGACATATCGTTGCCTACGTGGTGTAGAGCAGTTGGTGATGAGGTGCACTGTTAAGGCACTCTGTTCCGTAAGGTCACTAGTTCGAAACCCGTGGGTGGGATGGGAGGAGAAAATATAGAAAGATTAGGATTCGTCTAAACGAGCTAAAAAAGAAAAAACAAGAAAAAAAAAATCATATATATGTATATATTGAATGTGTATAGTCAGATAGGAGAGTCGTGGCTGGACTTAACTGGGGTTTCAAAAGTTGTTGGTCCTATAGTGAAGCATAGGGAGGTAGAAGCGGGCCACGCTATATTGTTTAAGTTTCTTGAAATATTTGCAAATTGAAGCTCTTTTGTCAAGAATTCATAACATAGAGAATGATAAGCCAGGTTATTCGGGACAACATCTCAAATTTTTGGTCATCTGAGAATTGTGGGGCTGAGAACATTCAAAAGTGCACCAAGGAAGTCGGTGGCTGTCCCATATTGAACATTCAGTGCCCGTGTGAAAGTTTGAAGGTTTGTTGTTTACAAGAGATGGTGGAAAATTGTCATTTGTCTAACTCGTTGGTATCAATGATAAATTACTGGAATCTCTCTTCTCCTTGGGTTTCTCTGTGTTGAGGTGTGTGTGTTTTTGGTTCCCATCGACAGTGGAAGGTTCTGTAGGGGGTAGTCTCAGAAAGGTGATCTTCGGCTTTAGCGATGATCCGAAATGGGTGGAGCAAGGATGCCAGTTTTTTTGAATTTTTCCGGCCCTCACATCTGACTATGATGACATGTACTGGGTGGTTATGTACTTTGGAGATGGGTGGTACCCTCACGTAAATTATAATTTTTTTCTTAATTGGTTTTAGGCCATTCTTAGTTCCTTGGCCATGTTCTCGCTGCCAAAAGGATTGGGTGGTTAGGGGCAGTTAGTGCTCCTCGTAGAGCGGGTGCTGTAGGATTGAGGTTTAGTGGGTACTGGTACCGTGCGGACGATGTGGTGGGATAGTGCAACTCTCTGGGACAGATGGTGGTCAGTGTCTTGCTTTTAAGTTGGAGAAGGTGATGAACTATCGGACTATTGGTGGGTCAAAGTATCGCCCATTAAATCACAGTGGGTGAAGTTTTATCGTGCCCTAAGCATATTGCTTGTCTTGCTGGTTTCGCATGACCTAAAGCAGGAAAAGTAGAAGTTAAAGGATATTAAAGGGCTCCGTGCATCCTGGTGACCTTAGATTTGAGTACTGCCATAGTGGATTAACTCTTGGCCGAAGAGTGGAAGGTTTCGATATGCTGACGTGGTATTGATTGACTTGCTGTGCTATTGTTATTAATTTATTATTGTTCTAGAGTGTGAGATTCAGAGAAGTGGCACGTTAGTGGAGATTATTATCGCTATGGGTGACCTTAATAGTTTTATCACTGAGGTCAATGCAAATCTCAACGATCTTGACGTCATGCATGTGTTAAAGGTGGCGGAGGAGGTGATTAATGTCAATACCCCCGCTCTAAGTGCCGATCATTCGATTCTGGGTCCGAGCACTTTCCTAGCCAGTGCAAAGGGTAAGGCTGCAAATTCTAGCACTTCCTCGTTGGGAATTATTCTGTAGGATCCTCCGATTAAGTTAGAGGGTGGTGGGAAGGCTATCAAGGCTTCGGAGGAGTGCCAGCTATTGAGCTTCATCTCTGACCTGTTATGGGATCGGGTGGTAGACTTATCTAGTCATGTAGTTATAGGCTGGTGGAAGTTTGAGAGACATTGTGAAATGAACATGATGGATTGGCTCTTGCAGAAGTGGGTTGATCTGCTTGGATACTCGCCTATGATCAGTAGGTTGTAGGAGGGTTGGTTTTGCTTCCATCTCTAGAAATATGAAGAAGTTGGGGTTGTGCTTAGTAGGACGTGGGTCCTGGGCAGATTCTTTCTGGTGCTCCACTATTGGGATGCTAGCTTCCACCCAAAAAACAATGCTCCAGTGAATCACATGGTTTGGGTGCAACTGTTTGGTCTCCCATTACACTTTTGGAGCTATCGGGTACTGAAAGTGATAGGAGAATGTGTGGGCAGATGTAGATATGCAGATCCGAAATGCCATGAATTTTTCGATAAATGAGCGGCATGGGTACTCATAGAAATCCCATTCGCTGGTGGTTTGCTGGCGGAAATTGATCTACAATGGAAGGGCTCAGTGTATAACGAGAAGATAGATTACTGGAATGTCTCGTTTCGCTATCACTTGTGTCATGAAACAAGGCATCTGATGAGGAATTATTGATCCTGGTGGGATGATTACAAGTTGGCCGAGAGAAACGGTTCCATCTGAAAGATGATGCTACTAGTGATCCTTTGAAGCCGACTGTGTTGGTGGAGAAGGAGGGCGCGTCCTTATCAGGTAAGAAGTTGCATCCTGACTCTTCTGTTTATGATATTATTGGGAATGATGAATTAAATGAGAATGCTATTCTTGTACATAATCTGGAGTCGATGTCTGGGAACGCTATTAGGGAGATTATAGAAAACCCTATCTCTGGGAGTACTGTCTCTCTGGTTTCAGATGGTCTAATCGGGTCTAGTATCTCGCTCGCGGGTCCTTCCTTTGACAAGCCCTGTATCTCAGCGTAGAAGAATATGAACCTTTCCTCCGATTTGGGGCCGTCTGTCCTTTCTGAGGAGATGCCTAGGTGTCATAGAAGGCAGTTTCTTATCCCTTACTTGGGTTATTTTAGTGGTAATCCCTCGCCACCTCTTTCTTCCAGGCCGACTGATAATGACACTAGTCCTTATTTGCCTAAGTCGGCACCGGATCCTGTTGCGGATGACTCTTCTCCTAGAAATTCTATAGGGAGTGAGATTGAGTTCTTACTCGCCAATTTGGAAGTGGACTTGGTGCCTTTGCATGTGTGTACTGGACTATCATCCCCTTCCCTGATTATCAGTCCCTCTTCGTAATCGAACATGATGATTCACAGAGGAAAAGGCATATCGAAGAGAAAGAAGAAGTTTGCGCCAGTGAATGATGGTAGTGAGAGTTTACTGAATGGTAACTTTAGAGATGTTCCTATGTTGTTGGCCATTGGAAGGGTACTTAGAGCATTGTCCCTTGCTTCAGAGTCTCCAATATGATGATTGTATCATTGAATATTCGTGGATGGGGGGGCATGGATAAATTTTTGTCATTCAAGAATTTTGTTGTTACTATTAAACCGTCTATTTTTCTACTTCAAGAAACCATGGTTGGTGCTACTAGATCCATTGATGTTCTTCGTTCCATGTTTCCTGAGTGGAACATGGCGGCGATTGAAGCTTCTGGGATGTCGGGTGGATGTGCTACTATTTTGGATCTGAAGCTCGTTAACATTAAACCCTATGGTTTCTTTGGTGGTATGATCCTCTCGGGTTATTGTAGAGGCTTCTGTAGGCGTATAAATGTACTCAATATTTATGCTCCTTATGCTGACAAGATTTTCTTCTGGCATCGTATGGAGGTCTTTGGCTTTCTTAGTTTAAAAAATTTCATACTCGCGGGCGATTTCAACTTCATTTTCCATCCTGATGAGATTTGGGGAGAGACAGGCAGGATTGATCCGTCTGCTGTGATTGTTAAAGGAATATTGAAGGAGGCTGATCTGTTTGACATGCCTTTAAAAGTTAACTGTCCAACTTGGATGAATGAAAGGAAAGGTAAGCATTTCATTTGGAAGATATTAGATTTTTTTTTATATGTTCTAGTCAAATATTATGTATGAGGGATGCTTAGGCGATTGCGGAGGAGATAACACTTTTTGATCATAGGCCTATCTCATTGTCATGGGATTTTGAGATGAAGCCTTCGGGCTATACTTTCAAGTTCAATAAAATATGGTTGGCGGATGCCGACTTCAATATCATGATTAAGGATTATTTGCAGAAACACTAGTGGGAGGAGGGCTCGTCAGTGATGTTGCATCTAGCCAGAGTACTAAAGGAGATGAAGATTGTGGTCAGAAGATGGGAAAGGAATAAATTAAAAAATGAAAAATCCAGGATCCGGTACATTCTGTTGGAAAGAAATAGGATACAATCGGAGGTGGCTGAGGGCACTCAGGAAGATGATTATTGGGAGCAGTTAAAACAAATAGAAGGTGAACTTAGGATTTTCCTAAAGAATGAGGAAGCTTCCTGGAGACATAAGAGTAGAGCAACTTGGTTGGATGAGGGAGATAGGAACACTAAGTATTTCCATAAGTTCGCGTCAGGCAGAAGGAAGGACAATTCGATATGGGAAATCAAATATGGAGAAAGGCTTTTCTACTCCACTGAGGAAATCAAGTCGATAACGGTGGAATACTTCGAGACTCTCTATCGGCAGAGAAGAGTACCTATTTCGGAGGATCACTTGGAATTGATTAGTGGATTCCCTGTTATGTTCTCAGAATATGATAATCTTAACTTATTCGGGGAGGTGACGGTTGAGGAAGTCAAAAGAGTCCTCAAATTGTTCGTTGTTGATAAAAGTCTGGGGCCTCATGGTTAGTCCCTAGATTTTTTCTTGCATTTTATTGAAGACCTTATAGAAGATTTGAAGGATCTGGTTGAGGAAGTAAGAACCACTGGCAAGATAAATGGAGCAATGAAATCTACTCTCTTATTTCTCATCTCGAAAAAGAAAGGGTTTCTCACCTTTGATGATTTTAGGCCCATATCGTTATGCACCACTATTTACAAGTTAGTTTCCAAAATTATTGTTGATCATTTGAAAGGTATCCTATCAAAATTTATCACCCCAGAACAATATGGATTTTTAAAAAATCGTAATATCCATGATGCAGTTGTAGCTACTTAAGAAACGATTCATACTATTCACTCAAAAAAACTGGAAGCGACAGTAATGAAGATTGATCTCAGGAAAGCATATGATCGAGTTGACTGGGTTTTTTTGAGGCTTGTTCTGTTCAAAATTGGACTCAGCAGGGAGGCGGTACCATGGATTATGGCCTGTGTGACTAATACTTATCTTGTTTTGATTATTAATAGTTCAGTGTCGAAGTTTTTTAAACTCAGTAGAGGATTAAGGCAGGGGTGTGCCTTGTCTCCACTCCTTTTCGTGATTGTTATGGATGCACTCAGTATAAAAATCAATAGAGCAGTGGAGAGTGGTTTGTTTTGCGGAATTTAATTGAGCCCTCAAATGAAGTCTACCCATAGCCTATTTTTCAATGACATACTCATATTCGGGATGATGATAAAAAAAATTTGGGTTGTTTTTCATGACATATTAAAAAATTTTAGTGAAGCCATTGGAATGTTCGCTAGTACTGAAAAATCTTGCATCTATTTTGCTGGTGGGGAGGAGGTGCTATTCCAGGAATTAGCTGATCTTTTCAATTTTATAAAGGCTTCACTGGATAAAGGATTGACTTACCTTGGCTTCATATTGAAACCCGCAACATACATAGTGGAGGATTGGTCTTGGCTAATTAATAAATTTCAAAAGAAATTAAATAACTGGACAGGAATATTGCTGACTAGAGGAGGTAGGTTGATCTTTTTGAAGGTTGTTCTACAATAGATGACTACATATTGGGCTCATCTCTTTGTTATCCCAAAGAAAATTCTGAAAAATATAAGATAGATAATGAAAAATTTTATATGGGGAGGGGGGAGAGAGAAAAAGGCCATTCATCTTGCAAAATGGGAGGCCTTAACCCTCCCTAAAGACAAAGGGGGATGGGGCATCTTAGATATGGTATTATTTGGGAAATCTCTCAATATCAAGACTCTTTGGTGAGGATTAATTGGTAAAGGTAAATGGCAAGAAATATTAAAACACAAATATCTAGGAGATGTTACTATGGAGGAGCTAGTCATCTCAGGTTGGCCTGCAAACAAATGCAAATCAAACATCTGGAAAGGCTTTGGTATGATGTGGCCTTTAGTCATGGAACATGTGAATTGGGTCTTTGGAAATGGGTCTAAAATCCTTATTGGTAATAGGATGATGATGAGCATGGATGATTTTCAGTCACAGATAGAGGACCTTGTTCTGTGTTGAAATGGTAAGGGTTATTTCTTCATACAACAGAGCATCAGGGAGTGGATCGGGGAGATCCCGAGATGGAAGGATTTTTCTGAGATGTGGCTGGAGACGAAGTGGGAAGGAAAATGGGAGTTGTACACGAACAAGCTTAGGAATTTGGGTCTGTGCAGGTTGGCAGGGGGGGACCGGATGACTTGGAAAGGTAAGAAGACAACTGATACTTTAAAAGTCAAGGAAATTTATTCAGATCTGATTAAAACCAGAGAGGCATCAGAAGCTGATGGCTGGTTCAAATTTTTCTGGAAATCTAAAGCGCAGATTAAGATGATAATTTTCTTATGGATGGTTTGGAAGGATAGAAATTTAACCTGGCTAAATCTTCAAAAAAGAGGCTAGAAGGGCCCTAGCATTTGCTTACTTTATGGGCTCGCGACGGAGGACAACTTCCATTTCTTCTATTCATGTCCCTATGCACTTAATACTTTGGCAATGGTTTGTGATAAGTTAAAAATCCACATATCGGAGTATCAATCGACGGAGGTCTGTTTGAAGTGGTGGATGGGAAGAGGGGAACTCGTCTGGGATATGCCTATCTTTCTCCACTAGTATATCTGGTGTACCAGGAACCGAGCTATATTTGAAGGTGCTCTGAGTAATCCAAAAAACACTGCTTTCCAAATCATTTACTCTCTGGAACACTTAAAGATCAAGCAAAATCCTCCGGATTTATAGAAATGTTTTTTCCCTCATGAGATTAGTTATCCTATTGGTTTTTTTGATGGAGCATTGCAACATTCGGTATGTGGCTGTGGAGCATGTCTACTAATTTCTTCTAAGTGCCAATATAAAATTTACTGGAATGGTGGTGTAGGTACGAACATGAACGCTGAAGTTCTGGCTCTTTGGGGGCTCCTATGGTTTTCCAGCCAATTGTACATGGATAAGATTCTCATTATAGGGGATTCCAAAGTATTAATTGACCATCTGAACCACAAAGCATCCATTAGATTGGGTTCGATTGCACATTGGTTGGAGATAATTGATATTCTGAAGAAATCATTTTCTGTGATTTCTTTTCACCATGTTTTCAGAGAGAAGAACGTTGTAGCTAATAGATTGTCAAAGAAAGGACTGGAAAGTAACTATGGGGAAATGCACTATCAACTACTAGTTTCGAAAGGTAGTGGTGCTACTGGTGCTATTCATTTTCTGTGAGAGGCAGCTCCATTTCCTACTTTTTTGAAGGAACATAGAACAAAGTCTATGATAATTTTTTTTTTTACTCAGTTCTGTAATATTGTAAGTCATAGCCTTATGGTTTTGAAGAGACTGCTTTTGAACTAGTTGTTGATGCATGTATGTAAAGGAAATCCCAGTCGTTTCAGGATGGTGCTACGTGGACCATTTTGAGGAATTATGAATGTATTGTAAATCAATGTAGAAAAGATTTCAACTTGTTTAAAGTTTGTTATTGGTACATTATATAAAACTAGCAGTATTTTTCGTATTGAAAAAAAAAGCCTTGAATGGTACCAATTACGATACTTTCATAGGTCTAGAGAAATCGAACATAATTGGGCACATAAAAAAAAATATTTAATAATAATTGGGCATAAATGAATATTATTATAAAAAAAATATTTGTAAAGTAACTATTTTTAATCAAATTTAATATAAAAAAAACAAAATAATAAGAATATTTAGATCAACCAAATTAATATCATTCAAACAAACAATTGTGACAAATAAACTAACCAACAAATAAATCTTTTACTATACTTGCAAGAACTCAATACTGACTCAAGCAATACATTTAACAATACACATTTAAAAAAATCTTAGCATATATCAACTTCCATTAAACAATATACATTTAAAAAAATCTTTAGCATATATCAATTTCCATATTGCTTAACATATTTGCATAAAAGCTAAATTGAAAATATAATACATATGGAGTGATCAGTGTATGTTTTTAGTTGGTAGAGTTGAGAACACTTATCCTATTGAGAGGTCATGGGTTCAATTTGATATTCACAAAATAGTGAACCACATTAAAAAAATAGAGTTTTTTATATGTTTTATAATTTTTTAAATTCCAATGTTACATATATCTACCTTTATGTTTTAATATAATAATAAGTATTTTTTAAACTTGTAGACAATTATAATTCTTTAATTAATATTATAAATGCATAGAAAAAAATTAATGATTAGATTGCTTTATTTTTATGTTAAATTTTTATTTATTTTATTAAATTTATATATTTTAATATAATGGAAACATTTTGAGTAAGCTTAATGGTTAAGAATGTGTTTTTTCTTTATAAGAGGTTATAGGCTCTAATTCAAATTCAAATTCATATGGGTAGAGTATATATATATTCATGAACTTAAGCAATCAAATCATCACAAAGTGATTCCTTGTCATAAACAAAAAGATTTTATAAGTCAATTTGGTGTCTAGTTAGTTATGACTTTAAAATTAGATTATTATTATTATTAATAAAAATAATTTAAAATACTCATAACAAATAAAAAATTTAAATATTAATTATAGAAACTTAAAATAAATTAAATTATATATTATCTATGGACATTAAATTGTTGTAACCATTTCAATTAAACCATAAAAACTATTTGAACAACAATTATCAAATTATTGAAAATAAAAATATGAAAAAAAAATTGAAGATTAAAATTCCCCACTCACCAAAACTGCAACCAATAGACCAAATATCTATAGACGTGGAACCGTGGGTAAGAATATTCATACATAAAGAATACTAACCAATAACTCATAAAATGATGAATCAAATGGAACCTGTTGTGTATGGAGATACCATGTATATATTTTTAACCTGTCTTTGTAATTTGAAGTCAAACGACCTCATAAACTCTAATTGGAAGCTGGAACAATGATTTGAATATATATCTCAAAAAATTGTGTAAATGAACCCTAATGGGAATTTGAAACTATGATTTGAATATTTATCTCAAGGATCAGGTATGATGTGAACACTCGAGACTCTGTTCAATGATTCAACCACTATTGGCTCGCACATGATTACACATGACCGTGACACACACTTTACATGCTCATTGCCTCCATTTGTAATAGGTGAAGACAAAATTAAATTGTTATCACAAAACTAAATAAATGTATAAACCATTAAATTATATAGTGATCACCCTCATCCATCCTTTGTGCCTTCAAATTTGTACATTTTTATTGAATAGGGATCAAATTTAACTTCACCTTCACAATAATTTTATGCTTGGACTGCAAAAATTGTGCTGAGGTCAATTGCTCCTAACCACTTCAAGTTGATGTGCCTCAATCAGTAATAAAATTGGACTATGTTAATTTTTTGACCTGTTTGTGACACATCAGAAATAGATTGTATGGTTGTAACAAACGTTTTCAAAGTTTCAAACACATCCATTTGTCATAGAATTCTGCTATCCACTGCTTCACAAGATTGCACTCTCATGTAAGGGATTTTTCAATATTTCAACACAACCTCCCTACAAGATTCACTTCCTAGCTTCTAGAATATCAAAGTATATAATGAAAAGACTTTTACCATATAATATTAGCAAATGATAATTTGTTGAATGTAATGAGAACCACTGCATTATGGAATAATATTTGGTGAAAAGGCATCAAAATTATATACACAAGGGTACGATCCTAGAGAGATGTGGAATTTAAGCATGTAAATTAAGAATATATCTCCAAAATTTCCAATATCTCAATGATACAGTTTCCTCTACAGAAGAGTCGGGGAAAAATCTAGCAGGAGGAGGCCATGCAAGGCTAACTTTTTCAGAATTCACAACCTCCTCACGAAACGAGGCTTGAAGTTTCCCAAGGGCATAAAGCAAGAATTCTAGGATAGAGTGGGTGGATTCCATAAAGCCAGCTGGAGAGGACCAGAAATAAAAGGAAGAGAAATAAATGGGAATGAAGAACCCAATATAGGTACAAGATCCATGGTTTTGGTAGCATGAGGATTTGATGGAGCTGATAATGCAAGTTGCAACAACCTGATATTAAGGGTATACCCAAGTCAAGGATGAGATCAAATTTTTGTGACATAGGCTTTGTTGATCAAAACTCTTATGTTTGGATCATCATCAAACTGATATAATTTATCACTATGTCATTAGCAAATGGTATTCGATCTTTTTTCTCATAGTAAATGCCATTTTATTTTATTTTGTAGCAATTAATTATTTGTGGTTCACATCCCGTAATGATTGCTTCAAAGAAGAGATTGATGTGTGTTACCTACTTTTGTCTTGTCTCCATGGCTCACCATCAGTTCAAACTTTTTATCATAACATATACTTTTCCTAGAAGCTCAACTATTCCTGTGAAAACTTGGGTTCCATTGGTTCATACCAATTATAATAACATTTCTTTCAAAAATGAATTCCTTTGGCTTACACCTTGTGGCATTTCTTTTGATGCTTGTGCCTTTGTTCTTCATACTTTCTTTAGTTGCTTGTGCCTTTGTTCTTCATACTCTGGCACTTTGTAGTTGATTCCCAAATAAATTTCATATATTTCCACCAAAATAAGGATTACATATTAAAAATTTTAATGTATACAAAACCAAGTTTCATGATGTAGTTAAAAAAATTAAAAATATATTAAAATGTTGTAAAAATTGAGGGAGACTTGATGAATAAAGATTTTCACTTCTAGTAAAGATTCCTTTATGAAGTGGAAACACAGTCAAAAAGGTCAAGGAATGTCATAATTTTCTTCCACACTTGAAAGAAGAATAATGAAGTAGCATCCCTGAGAATATAATTGTCTATCTTCTTTAGTTGATTTCTATGATCCAAGACTTTTCAGCAATGAAATCTCTTGTAAAAATGATTTTGAAAGTGAAATTTATGTGCAGTAAAAAGAAGTTGCATATATCCTTGTATAATTTAACTTAAATTATGAAATCGGTGAAAAAATTCCACAATTATCACATAATTTCACTACACCAAAACACAGAGAAAAGGACACAAATCTGAAGGATTTTCACTCATTCGATGTTGCATTGAATTTCTCATACATTTCCATCAACTGGTTGGATTATATCACAAGATCTGAAGATGCTATCAATTTCTGGTTTCTTGAATGCAATGAGAATGATTGCATTCTGCCATAGGAGCTTGGCCAAAATCCATCAACCTTATATATACAAGGATACGATCCTAGATAGATATGGAATTTGAGCATGTAAACTTGGAATATATCTCAAAAGGCTCCAATCTATCAATGATATAGTTTCCACTAGAGAAGAGTCGAGAAAAAATCTAGCAGGAGGAGGCCATGCAATGCTAAATTTTTTAGAATTCACAACCTCATTCAAGGAAGCAGGCTTGAAGTTTCCCAAGGGCATGAAGAAATATATCTAGGAAAAAGTGGGTGGATTCCAAAAATCCAGTTGGAGAGGGCCATAAATAAAAGTATGAGAAATGAATGGGAATGAAGAACCCAAAATATGTATAAGAGGCATGGTTTTTGTAGCATCAGGATTTGATGGAGCAGATAATGCAATTTGCAACAACCTGATATTAAGGTTATACCCATGTTAGGAATGACATCAACTTTGTGTGACATAGGCTCTGTTGATCAAAACCTTTATCTGTGATCAACATCAAACCGATAAAATTTATCACTATTTAATCCACAAATGGTATTTGATATTTTTTCTCTTGGTAAATGTCATTTTATTTCTTTCTGTTGCAAGTATTTATTTTTTGTGCACAACCCATCATCATTGCTTCAGAGAGGAGACTAATGTGTGTCACCTACTTTTGTCTTGTCTCTAGAGTTCACCATCAGATTCAATTTTTTTTATCATAACATATACTTTGCCTAGAAGCTAACTATTCCTGTGAAAACTTAGGTTCCAGTTATTCATACCAATTACAGTGGCATTTCTTTCAAAAAGGCATTCCTCTAGCTTACACCTTGTGGCATTTGTTTCAATGCTTATGCCTTTGTTCTTCATACTTTAGCACTTTGTAGTTGATTCCCAAATAAATTTCATATATTTCCACCAAGATAAGGATTACATATTCAAAGTTTTAGTGTACACTAAACCAGGTTTCATTACGTACTAAAACAAATTTCAAAATGTATTAAACTTTTGTAAAAATTGAGGGACACTTAATGAATAGAGATTTTCACATCTAGTAAAGATTCCTTTATGAAGTGAAAGCACGGTCAAAAGGGTCAAGGAAAGTCATAATTTTCTTCCACACTTGAAAGAAGAATAATGAAGTAGCATCCCTGAGAATATAATTGTCTATTTTCTTTAGTTGATTTCTACGATCCATGACATTTCAACAATGAAATCTCTTTTAAAAGTGATTTTGAAAGTGAAATACATGTAGAATAAAAATTAGTTGCATATATCCTCGTATAATTTAACTTAAATTATGAAATCTAAGAAAAATATCTACAATTATCACATAATTTCACTCAATCAAAACACAAATAAAAGGACACAAATATGAAGGATTTTCACTCAGTCAATCCTACTTTGTGTTTCTCATACATTTCCATTAACAGGTTGGATTCTATCACAAGCTCTGAAAATGTTATCAATTTCTTGTTTTGTGAGGCTCCATACGCTTCACATAATTACAAATAAACATGAGATTCAATCTAAAGTGTCCAACATTTTTTGGAACCTTTTAGTGACAATGTTAATACCAGATAAAAATACCCCATAAATTCCTAAATATAAGTCTTCCTCACATTTCGGTTTCATAATCCATTCTAATTTAACTTGTTAAGTGAAAATGTGGAAAAATATCACTACAACAAAACAAGCAATTTGCGCCAAATTTAGCTCAATATTTTAGTGCATTTGTTTTCCAATTGGAATGAAAAGCTTGACACTAAATATGGTGCTATTGTACATTTTTTAAAGTGTCCTATATTGTACCAGATTTTTCATTCTCTTTTAAGCCAGATTTTGCACCAAGTTTCAGACTACTTTTTGCATCTTGTTTTTCACCATGTTTTATGACAGGTTTTCCTTCCAAATTTTCACCAGGATTTTCATATGGTTTTAATATCAGTTTTGCTTCTATTTTTGTATCAGTTTTTGCATCTATTATTGCATCATTTTTTTCTTCCAGTTTTTTGTTATTCTTGGCTTCCGATTTTGCGCCATAATTTTCATCAAGTTTTAGCGCCTTTTTTTACATCTAGTGTCTCTTAGCGTTTTCATCTTGTCTTATGCCAGTTTTCACTTCTAATTTTGTAGCTACTTTTGCATATAGTTTTGCGCCAATTTTGTGCCTATTTTTCACTTTTTTTGAATCTAATTTTGCACCATATGTTGAATCTAATTTAGCACCAAATTTTGCGTCCATTTTTGTGTCCATTTTTACATCTTGTTTTACACCATTTTTTGCATCCACTTTTTTGTTTAATTTGTCTCCCATTTTTGCATCCCATTTTGCACGCATTGTTTTTAACACTTTCTCACATCCAATTTTGCATCCTTTTGAGCATCCAAATTTGCATCTAGATTTGCATCCTATGTTCAGCCATGTGTTGCATCCACCTTTGCATCTCATTTTGTGTATAATGTTACATTCAATTTTGAGCCATTCTTTACGTCCAGTTTTACAATTTTTTTGCACGAAGTTTAGCATCACTTTTTGCATCCAACATTTCATCTCAATTTCCATCCAAACTAGTGCCATTATTATTCCCATTTTTGCACCATTTTTTTTGTCTACTTTTGTGTCCAACTTTGTTGCACCACTTTTTACGTCCATTTTTGCATCCAATTTTGCATATTTTTTGGTGCCTATTTTCATTTTCTTGGAATCCAAATTTTCATCCCTTTTTCTGCCTCATTTTGTGTCCACATTTGCATTTCATTTTGTGCCTAGTTTTTAATCTGAATTTGCATCTAGTTATGCATTATTTTTTGCATCCAATATGGCGTCCTTAGTTTCACCCTTCTTTAAGCCCCATTTTGCATCTTGTTTCATGTATTTTATTACATTTTTTTTCCCTTTTTTAGCCCAATTTTGCCTCCAAATTTTTTACCATTCTTTGCATCCTCGTTTGGCATCTAAATTTGCATCCTTTTTTGCTTCTTCTTAGCACCAAATTTTTCATCCCCTTTAGCATCCAATTTTACATCTAATTTTCTGTCCTTTTTGCATGTAGTTTGGAAACCATTTTTACGTTATCCTTTTCTATGCCCTGTTTTGTTCTCTTATTTGTGTCTAGTAATGATATATTGGATATCTAGTAATGATTACACTTGTAACTCACATTAAGTAGTAGAAGCAATTTTTAATGCATATGAAATAGGTACCAAATTGTTCTTAATATTCTATTATGAATGTTTAATATGATGTCCATGCACCATTAGTAAATTAAGAGTTACTATAAGCTTTAGTTCAAATTACAATTGTAATTTTGATTAGCAATATAATAAATTTTAACACAAAAAGAATGTCACACAACAAAGTAAATTATTTTTAATGAAAAATAAGTGACACAATATGAATGTCACATGAAATATTGCATTGTTTTTAATTCATGTACTTTTCACTATGATTTAAAGGATCCTAATGTTCATTCAAGAAAATATGCTAGAAAATAATTACTTCATTATATCCATTGTCACACTAAATGCATTATACCTATTGACGATAATGATTCCATTTTATTTGTTTTGAAATCCCTAAATTATAATGTAACCCAGTAAAATCTTGATTTCAAATTAGCTCTAAATCCAATTGATTTTGAACTTCGTAAACCATAAATTTTTTAAAATAGTCTAACATTTTTATGTGTTTAGTACTAAATACAATCTATGTAGTGATATAAGTTGGGGGATTTCAACAAGAGTAGGTTTAGGTGGAGTGAAAGCTAGGGTAAGGTGGGAATCCTACTAGTGGTGTTCATGATTTAAAAGCATGGAAATAGATTTTGAAAGGTGCCAACAAGAATTAAAAATTCTCCAGTTCACTACCTCTAGAGAGTGGGTTCATATTATATCTTAGATTATTGAGGTCTAGTTAAAAATTGGTTTAGATGGATTTTTAGCATTCTAATTTTTAGGTCTATAGTTATCAGGTTGTTAATACTAGAAGAAAAATAGTAAGAACCTTTTTTTTGTTTAAAAAATAAATTTCATTTTTATGGTTTATATAGTCACTGGCTTTCAAAAAAGTAATTGAATTTCATTCATAGCACTTGAACTCTAGTTCCAAAACCAGACCACATCAATCCAAAAATATCAAGAAGTAACCTCATTAGTCAAATGGATAAAGAATTGAATATTTTATTTGCAACCATGATCACGAACTAGATAGCAAGACAGAATCCATCCAATTAGAAATTCCACCATAGAAGAGTTTGACAAAAGTTCATTCTACGACCATGTTTCAATAAATACAACCTACCTTTCATGTCCCAAAGGTATAACAACTAGGGGACAATAATCTCGTGGAAAATTATTAAAGGTATGATTGAACAATTGAAAGAAATTTGTTGGGTCTATTTGATTACTATTGCAAAAAATAAACTTCCAACAGTCACTGTCAATAATTAAGTATTCTTGTAGCTACTTGTTTAAATGCATTGAATGGAGGTCGATTTATAGCACGCTTTGATGGTGGATAGAGAGCATGGTGACCACAACAAATCTATAATCATCTACAGTGTTGTCTTTTGTAGACAGTTTTAGGCTAAGGAACTATGTCAAAGCATGCAAATCTTGCTTGAATTTTGGTTTGGATGACCAATGCATTAAACTGTGAAAAAATTCACATACATCTTAATTATTCCTGATATAATAAAAGCCTTGAATCGTCACCTTTAACAAAATTAAGCTTTAAATTGTATTTGGAAGGTATAATTAAGATTATATATATGCTTCATTAAACATTAAAACAAAGCATTTAACTTTTCATATATAGATGATGCGTGTAAAATCTTTTTACAACCAAACAAAGCATATTTAAAGATAGTAGGAAACAAAAATTAATTCATGTAGAGGAATTAACTAAAACAAATAGTTCCGGTTAATTAATATTTGTAATTGATTATAAATTTGCAAGGGGATTTAAAAAATATTAATACTTAATCTTATCTTACCCAGATTTCCTATTAAATTTAAATATGTATAGAAATAAATAAAAATGGAACATATAAGAAACTAGAAAAACTCACAGGAAAACATAATCTTCTTCAAAATGAGTCCAGAATCCTTCTATTAATCTCAGAAAAAAATTAGAGAATTGAAATCATGTTCAAAAGCTTATCGAAAGGGTTGAACCTCTCATACTTAGAATTAAAAAGTACGTATAGGTTTTCTTCAACATATCTAGAATCAAAATTAAAATTTATTACAAAATATCTAATCCAACTGATTTGATTTTTTTTTTTTTGAAAAAAATAGAACTAGAAAATAGGAAATCTGAATGGATTTGACATCTTGAACATAATTCAAGAAATACTACTGGTGAGTGGAGCTCAAAAGCTGTTATTCTGTTTATGTTTCCTAGAATTGTATCCTCTATTCCTGAAAATATGTATCTTGTTGCTAAAACATCTCTTGTTTTCTCAATCGATTAGCTCACATAGATTGTCCTATCTTTCCTCATTATAAATAGAAAACTTCACTAACTTTCTGTATGCTTCATTGAATTCAATGTATTTCACAAAAGTAGGTTTATTTATGAATAAATGTTTGACCTCATTCTGAATTAACAAATCATAACTTAAACCTTCCATGAAAGCCTTCCCAATGATGGTTCCTTTGATTTTAAAAATTTTCGCTTTGTCCACTGCTATATGATGCAATCAATTCTAATATTATTCCAGAGCGATTATTTTATCACCTATACCTTGCAGACCTGGAAGTATTTTTTAATGTAAAATATTAAATTTCCTATGAAACTTCTTAATTTGAACTTCTAGATTATGAAAATTATTCTCTAGTTGTAGCATTAAATTCCTTTTAGTAAGGACCTTTATCACCTCCAATATGGTTTCATTTATGTCTTCAATTGCACATTATTGGAGATCTTATTTCTTTTTAGAATATCTTTGTAGCATCTCCTAGTTTGTAGTCCATTTCTTTCTTCAATTCTGCCACTGCTTCCTTTGATTTCTGTAACAATTCTTTCCCTTCAAAAATAATCTCAATGGAAAGCCACAACATAGTCACAAATTCATTAATGTCAATCCAAATTATTTCCTTTGCTTGAGCAATAGTCTTAGCCATTTATGATTCAATTCAATGGGTTTCTATTTTCTTAGCTTAAATTTTTTCTCCATTTGAGCTACATAACCATTGTCAAATTTTAGTTTTTGTTCTTGTAGCTTCTCCAATTGTAAACAAGTTTTTCAATCTCTTCACCTTTGAGTTTCAAGTCTCCCATAGAATTTTATAAATCTGATGTTGTATCACTAGACTGTGTGTCTACTCAAAAAATTGTTGTTGTATATGTCCCTACTATTGAAGTACCTGCAATAAATGTTGCTTCTATGGGGATAGTTGCTGAAACACTGAGCTGTTGTTCTTTCTCATTTAACAATGTATCCATTTCAGCTTCAATTTTTTTGTATTAGTATATTTTATTCAATCATCATCTTGGACATGTTTATTTATCTAGCTCCTATTGTCCAACTTCTTTGGCCTATGGGTGCTCTCTAGTTGGAAGTTTCAATTGCTTCCTTAATGCCTGGATATCAAAATTATTTCTCTTTATAATTTCCTAATATTCTTTAACATCACTAGGATTATATCCTAACTTTATTACCATATCCTCCAATGATTTTATCCTGGTATCGTTGGCCAAGGAGGGAATTTTTTGCATCTTTAATTGTGACTGAATCTTGTTCAGTGAAGCTTGTAGTTTGGATGTTGTCATAATTGAACTGGTAAAGGTAGAGTAAATAATTTATCCAACCTTCTTTTGCAATTCAATATTATCATTAGCATGGATCTGTTTGGTGTCAAAGGAAAAAATAGATGTCTTATAATCTTATGCACTTTTAGGGACTGGAACTTTGGGTTCCAGGAAGGCTAGCTGAGACTTTCCCTTCTCTGTGTCATGTGCAAAAAGAAGCTTGTGTTTGGCAGAAGAAGTTTGTTTCCATAACTCAAAATATGTAGTGGCCTTCAGAGTCTCATTATTTCTTTTAATTTCTTTATATGTGGCAAAAATATTATGTTGTTCTAGACCTTGAGTTACTGATGACATAGGAGAATCTTTGGGGATCTCCTGTATCCTTGGAAATGTTGCAGTGTGTAACCCTGATAGTACCATTGTTTCATGCTCCTGTGAACTTTCTCCTTAAAATGACTCTTCATCAGTGTTAGTTTCATTCCTTCTCTTAAACACTGTAAAATATTTCTCTTGAATTTCTGACACTGAAGGAGATACACTTTCCCTTTTCCTGCTAGTCTCTTTCTCCTGGGGAACTAGATTTTGTGAAGCTATTGGAATAAAAACATGTTCCTCTGCTTCTTACAAAGTGCTATCCTTCCACTCTTCTTGATTGACATAATTTTATATGTATGGCCTTAGTGTGTGTGCATAAGGTGTTGTCTTCTATTCAACCCTTAATTTATAAATAATCCCCGATGGATCATATGCCCATATGAAGCTTAATTTGAACTTCATTTGATTTAATTGAGAATCTTCCTCCTTTCACGCTTCTATGGTATTGACAATGAATGGTCCAATATGTGCTTTTAATTTGAATTGAGATTTCTTCTTACTAGAAACAAAGTGTAGATCATACATATTCATAATTTGTCTTATATATTCTAGTGCAAAAATCCTAATTGGAAAAAATTTAGGAAACCTATAGGGAGGTAGATCACAACCACAGATTCAGATCTCTGTGTAATTATGGTAAAGATACCAGTCTCCAAATTTTTTTTTCTCATTGAGGTGAATAATTCTTTTGATCTTAGGTGAAGCCCTAGGAATAACACCACTGCTGCGAAGACACAAGTCCATATCTAGAAGTTGATTTACATAATCAGAGAATGAGAACTCTTATATGTTCTTCCTTACCAAGGAAGTCCAATGAATTTCAGACTGAGGATTTCCTTGTGCATATAGATTCTGCAATGGAAATTTAAATCTATCTTCTTGAAAAAATAGGAGGAATTACACAAGGATGGATTTATGCTCGAGAGCACTTTCAGTAGAAAAAATCAACAATTGATCATCAATGCACTTTGCCAGAAATTAACTATAATTGAAAATATGTGATGGTTTCTCTCCTCCTGAAAATACTGATAAAAATCCTAAAATTACCTCATCAAACCACTATTCACTTGGATAGCCTAACAAACACAAAACGATATACATAACCTCCCTAGACATTTCTGGAAATATGGAAGAATAGTAAGGTGGATTGATTCTTGGTAACTCAAAATTAGTAGGTAAAAATGTTTCAAAGATCTTGCTTCTTTGAGAGAATGTGAGTTTCTGAAAAGGATGCAAAAGGACTGCAAGATTTACTTGAAGGATTTGGCATATTGACTCAGGGGTGATAGTAAACAAAAATTCATTTTTTTTGGAAATAAAAACCCTTTGATTTGGGAGATATTTGAAATTACACCAGGTGGCAAATTCTGGGAAGAAACGGGTCTAAGGAAAGGTGAATTGAGGGAGAAAGGAGTCCCAAATGCTCAATTCATCACTGACATCTAAGAATATATGATTCTTCCATTTATGGAGTTCATAACAATCGAACTCACACTGGGTTTTACAAATCTTGTATTTAAGTATGAGGGGTTTCTGCAATGCATTATATTAGATATAATTTTTGGGATTCGACTGCGTTAAGTAAGTCATTCATCTATGAGAATTTCCATGAGAGGTAGTCATAATTGACTAATTTCTCATGATTTTTGATTAGTCCACTTAGCACTCATTTCATCACGTGATGCACATATGGGTGAAGAAGTGGGGTTGAAAATAGTGAGATGAATCAGATAGGTTAAATAATCACTTCCGGGGCTTGCACCCAGTAACCAGGACTTCCCAGGGGGTCACCCATCCCATAAATCCTCTTGCTCAAGCGCACATAACTGTGGATTTTTTCCCCACAATCAAGCCGACTTAGCTTGCTACCCCATTTTCAAAACCTTATCAAGTATTATGCCTCATGAAACATTCAAGTAGAGCTCCCTTTACTCCTTGTATTTAAGTATGAGGGGTTTCTACAGTTCATTATATTAGATATAATTTTTAGGATTCGACTGCGTTAATTAAGTCATTCATCTATGACCATTTCCATGAGAGGTAGTCGTAACTGACTAATTTCTCACGATTTATGAATATTCAACTAGAGGAAGCTCATATAAATTTATTACAATGGGCAACATTGGACTCTCTACCACTAATTTAGATTTTCCTTTAGACGGTGACATTTTGAATGGTGTATTTGCACACAGGTGTATCGAATTACTAGGAATTTAGCGATTGTTGATATGGAAAATGACTGGAAGTTGATGGAATCTGGATGGTAGTTGCACTACTGCAAGAGGATGAGAGAAAGGAAAGTTTGGAGGGCATTAGGATGTTTTATAAATCATTCAGATGAGTTAATCATTTTGGCGCATCCAGTTAATGCACTTAGATGTTGGAAGAAAGGTTTAATGATCATAACGAGTAATTAAATGTTGGCGGGGGCAATAACGGTAACATGATGTGGACGAATGGAGGAATGACATGTGGCGAGCCGTGGGAGAGTGTTGGAGGGAGTGGAGCAAAGGAAAGGTGGGTTTTTAGGGGGGTGGATCCAAAATGATATGGAGAAGACACGTACATCGGGGAGGTATTAAATAAAACAACCCCCTTCCCCCCCTGTTAAACGTCGATAACTCGGGAGGGGGGGCGAGGGGTGGGGGGTCTGAAATTCTTCCTCCACCATTGATCGGGGTGAGGGTGATCTGCACCGTTGATTTTTGCATGAAATTTATTACAAGTAGACAAAACGTCAAGTTAATAAACTTTATTAACAATACAATAATTAATCCTTGATTAAATAAACCAAAAAAAAGGATTAACATTATTTTAAAACAAAATTAATCATGAAAACATTTAAACAAGGATGCCCATAATTTTGAATTTCATATTTTTTTATTTTTTCACACACACACACACATATATATTATAATCCCATTTTATTCCTTTTTAGACTATTTTTTATTTTCTTATTTTTTCAATATTCTTTCTATATTTTCTTTTTTTCTTTTTTCAACATAAAAGGAAATGGAATACATAACATGGTTTAAATAAGTTACACCATTGGCTCCATCTGGGGACTTCTTCCCCCTCCGGGATGGATAGAACTTGCAGATCCATGTGCTTTATCCTCGGGCTATGGAGTCTTTGCTGTGAAAATCACACTTTGACAGTGAAATTTAAAGAAAACTGGAAATTTAAAATGAACCATGGTTGCGGGCATATTTAATATTGAATGTAATGTTTGAGGTATTTCCCATTGAATGGAAATGAAGAATATTGTCCTTCCAGGTTCTGCAAAATAAAATTATTGTTACCCCTTACTTCTGCAATGTTGAATGACCCCAACCACAGATTATCAAATTTCCATGATGTCCTCTGTCCTCTTTTCTGGTGTCCCATCTTAAAATTATATCACCCTATTTGAAGTCTCTTTATCTAGCCTTTCTGTCAAATAAAATTTTCATCTTGTTTTGATATTGATGAAGTTTGAATTGAACTTCATTTCTATCTTGGTTTAATTCAATTATATGATTTATTCTCCTCGTGAAATTATCAACTTGCTCATATGATTATTGTATAAATTTCAGGACTAGAAATGCTGATTGTGTGGGGAAAATTTCTTAACTTCCATAGACAAGTTGAAAATGGGACTTGCCAGTAGATCTCTCAGGTGATACTCTATTTTCCCAAACTGCATATTTGAGGTGGCTATCCGAACTTCTCTTATCATCCGCCAATACTTTCTTAATGACTTTTACCAGACTCTTGTTTTATATTTTTTCTAACCCATTACCTTGAGTTAATATGGTGTAGAATGATGTAATGAAATATGGTACTTCTGATAAAAATCTATCCTTTTAATACTATTGAAAGCTTGCACATTATCTGTAACTATTTGTTGTCGACGACCAAATCTATACAATATGTTATCTTCAATGAATTTGATGACAATTGTTTCTGTTGCATTCTTGACAAGAATTACTTCCACTCAATTGGTGAAGTAGGCTATAGTAATTAGAATCCATTTGTGTTGGTTGGTTAATGCTGGAATTATCTCACCTATGAAATCCAATCCCCATTGTAAAAAGGGTCCTTCAATCAAAATTGGAACAATGGGTAATGTTGGTAATCTCTACTTTCCAGCAAAAATATGACATGGAATACAACTTCTCACTTTAGCTCCAACTTGTGCAAATAATCTAGGCCAATAAAATCCTTCTCTCAGAATTTTGTATACAGTTTCCTTCCAAGTATAATGTCCTCCACAAATGCCTACATGAAACTGTTCAACAACTCCCTTTATTTCACTTTTGGTTAGACATTATAAAAGTATATTTAGAGGGTCCTTCCTATAAAAATTTGCATTTATGATATGGTATTTCATAGCTTTAAGTTTAAGAGATCTGGATTGATTCCGTGTGAATTTAGGAGGATACTTTAGATCTCGAAGAAAATTCACTATATCTTTGTACCAGTCTGAAAGTAGATATTTTTCATCAATGTGTGAAGGAAAATGAACATGATCTGGACTAGATGAAGGGTTTTGCGAATTCTTCTTATTTGAAATTTGAGAAGGTTCTTGTGGGTTCTTCTCACTTGAATTCTGATAAGGTTATTGTGGGTTATTCTCACTTGAATTCTGAGAAAGTTCTTGTGGATTCTTATCACTTGAAATCTACAAAATGGTAACGATTCCAAGAATCTTACAATTTGATTCATCCAAAATTTTAGCTAAACCTTTTCCTTTTACCAATTTCGTGGGTCTAATATCTAGATGAAATTCAAGTATCTTGGCAATCCTTATTCCCCTCTTTCCATCTGTATTAGGCTGTGTTAAGACTATTTTTACTGCATTGTTTGGAACATAGGAAATACTGGGACAATGTAGGACATAAATCCTGAATACTTTCAAATATTGTACAAGAGCATAGGCTTGTTTTTATATGATATAATATCTCAATTCAACATCTCTCATCACCTTAGTGAAAAAGAATATTTTCTTCTCATATCCATCATCATTTATTTGAAGTAAAACAACAACTAAAATAGTGTCATAGGCAAAGGAAAAGATACTAAAAGGTTTGGAGTAATCAGGACTAGCTAGTACTGGGGCTTCATAAATGGCCATCTTGACCTATCCAAAAAAAAATATATCCTGTAGTGTATGCTTGACTTCATGATCCTTTTTAAGCATTTCAGTAATACATTTGAGTATCTCAACATAATTAGGTATAAATATTCTCAAGAAATTTATTTTTGCTATGAATGCTTGAATTTCTTTTTCATTTCTAGGTAATCTAATTACCTCAATTTTTGAGACTCTTTTTCGATCAATAACCACTCCTTCCTTTGAAATTATATGTCCCAATAGCTTTCCTTCTATCATTGCAAACAAATAATTTTTGGGATTAAGTGAAATCCCATATTTGATGCATAGTTCAAAAAAATTTCTCAAGTGCTTTAAATGTTTTTCATCAGAGTTAGAAAATGTAGTTAAATCATCAAGATAAATAACAATGAATTTATTAATCTTACCAAAAAATTCAAGATCCATTTCTCTTTGAAATTTTGCTCCAACATTGATTAGTCCAAATGGAATTCTAGCATACATAAATGTACCCCAAGTCGTTTTAAATGTTATCTTTTCTCTATCTTCTGGACTAACCATAATTTGACTATATCCAAAAAATCCATCTAACATTTAAACTATGTTTGAACCTAAGATTTTCTGAAGTAATCGATCCATATTTAGTAATGGATAATTATCCTTTAAAGACAGTTTGTTTAAGTTTCTAAAGTCTACACACAACCTTATTTCACCACTTTTCTTCCTAATAGGTACTAGGTTAGCTATCCATTTAAAATACCTTAAGGGAACAATTATTTTTGCATCCAATAAATTTTTAATTTATTTTTCAATAATTGGAAGAAAAATTGTATTTATTCTCATTAACTTTTGTTGAAAGGGCTTAGCTTCTGGTTTGAGAGGAATTTTATGTTCACTAATAGTTGTGTCATAGGTTTTCAAATATCCATATGACCATACAAATACATATTTGTAATGTTTAAAAATCTTGATATATTTGTTTTTAATTTCCTGAGGTAATGATGCTGACATTTTAACATTTCTAACTTCTTTTGTTTTCCTAATATTACAATCCTGAACATCCTCTTGTTTTGAATT
The DNA here is from genome assembly GCA_034641835.2 of Pinus albicaulis. Lineage (NCBI taxonomy): Eukaryota > Viridiplantae > Streptophyta > Pinopsida > Pinales > Pinaceae > Pinus > Pinus albicaulis. The sequence goes on from CM076581.1 coordinate 858,207,311, forward strand.
CAATAAAGATGTTTTTGAAATATAATTATGATCAAAAAGTTTTTGAGAGGATCTAATCCTTTTGGAATGTAATTATTATACAATTGAATGATATTGTGGTCAACTATTTTTTGATCAAATTGTGAGTTCTGGTTATCATAATTTGATTTACCTTCATTGAGTTGTTCTTCTTCAATATGTAAAGCCAAAAATTCATCTATTGCAAGTAATAAGTTTTTAAAATGTTCATCATCTTCGAAAACCTACCAACGTTTAAGGTTATCATGAATGGAAGGCTTGTATTTCACTTCAATTTGATAATGCAATTGCATAAGATCAAGAGTTTAAAAGGAACTGGCAGAAACTGCCAAGGCATCAGCATGAATGTTTTTTTCTTTTGGGATTGATGTGATATTAAAATATTGACAGTAAATTTCAACAGAATCCCAAAACTCATTCATGTAAGATCTTAACTTGGGGTGTTTCGTTTGACATAAGTTCCTTACTTGTTTCACAATTAACTCTGAATCACCAAATACAATCAAGTTTGGACCTTTAGGTTTTTTTCTAACTCTAATCCTAAAAGAAGGGCTTCATATTGTTCTACATTTTTTGTAACATCAAAGTATAATTTAAAGGATTGAGTTATGTTTTTCTTATCGGGAGAGATGAGTACAATTCCAGCTCCAGCTCCATCTTTGCAAAATGCTCCATCAAAGTACATTTTCCAAATATCAGTTTTAGAAATTTGAGGAGTATTAACAACTTCCTGAATGCTGATATGAGAATTTGAAAGATCATTATCAACTAAAGTAAAGCACCCAAAATATTGATCAATAGCATAATTTGGATAACTGATGGCTTGATTGTATTTACAAACTATGTTAACAAATCTGACCTCTCTAGATAACCTTAAATGCTCACTTCTATAAAATGAGATTGTTGCAAAGGACATGTCCATTTGTAAACTCCCTCCCAATGTTGCACAACAAGACCTAGACAATATCATTCCAAATTTTGGTGGAATATCTGTAACTACTATATCCAAGACTATATTTTTGACAGGGATTTGATCAAGTGTTACAACTAAATCCTTAATTAATCTGAGGCAAGGTACTTTCTTAGAATCAAAAGTATACAGATCATGATATGGTCTAGTGATTTCTAATTGAATTTGATCCATGATTAATTTAGGCATTAGATTATGAGAATCCCCATAATATAACATGAAATTATATAGGATATAATCATGAAATTTTAATGTGACATAGAAAGGAGGAACACTTTCATCAATCATATCTGAGCTAGGAACAAAAACTACTTGAGGTTTTTCATCTTGAAAACTTATGATATCTTCTTATACATCAATACTTGACGATTGAATCCATTGTGAAACTTGATTTTTATAACATGGAATTTTAAAGAGTTCAGATAATGGAATTGGGATTTTAACTCTTTCTAACTCTTTTTCAACATTAAAAATTGTTGGTGCAGATTTATCAGGAGTATTTTTTTATGGTAACTGATTATGTCTTTCACTTGATGATGTGTGAGTTTCATAAGTTTTAACTTGAGGTTTATCAAAGGTAACCATTTTAGTTTGTTTTGCAATTTAGACCTTAAGTCATATATTTTGTTTAATTCAACAATGAGAAATTCAGAGAAAGCTAGGTATTTTGAGATTTGAGCACTTTCTTGATCTTGGGTAGAGAATTTATCTTGATTGATTGAAACAATAACATTATGGGATGAGAAATCTCCCAATTGATTGATATCATTTGTAACAATAAGAATGGTTTCTTTAGGGTCTTGATTATCAATCCATAAGGGAGGTTGGATTTGTTGGTCATTGTTTGGTCTTTGGAGAATTTGAGGTTGAAAAGGTATTCTATACTAAACTTGAGGTCTATTTGGAACTGGTTGGGAAACTCTAGGTAGAGATTCCATCCTAGATATTCTATTAGAGATATTTCTAAGTCGAGAAGTTATCTCATCAATTTTAAGTTATTCATATTTATTTTTTTATGAAGATGTGCCTTCTTCCCTAAATTTCATTATTTTTTCAGCCTTTTCAACTTTTTCTCTCAGTTTACTAGATGCTGACCTCTTAGCTTCAACTTCAATTGCATTGGTTTGCATATCCGCTAAATTTTCAAACTTTATTTCTCTAATAATTACAACAAAATGATCTCGGAATTCCATGGAAAATCTAACTTTAGCAGTAGTTACTAGAGGTTTACAGTCTGGTGGAATTTTGTTGTACAATTTATTAAATCTCTTAATAAAATCAGCAACAGGTTCATGAGGGTTTCTTTTAAAATCTTCAAATTATGTTAAATGGTAAACAACATATTTCTTAATTCCCCATTGATTCCTAATTTTTTTATTAATTTAGTCCAGGAATTAATATAATTTGGTTGTAATGGTCTAAACCATATTTGTACATTTCCTTCTAAAGATTGGACAAAAAGTTTAGTACAAACATCTTCATGTTCAATATTAATGTTATCAGCAAAAGCTAGAAATGAAGCTAAGTGATGTTTAGCAGATGGGTATGTTTCTCCATTGAATCTAGGTAGATGATTCAAATATCCATTAGGAAAACGATGGAGTTGAGCTGCAAGAGGAAGAACTAGTGCTGCATATGAGCTTCTATGATTGGATGAAAATGATTCAGGTGGATATTGCTGGTCACCCACCTATTCCATCTAGACCTTCAGTCGGTTTCATTAATTTCCTTATTTATAGATGCATTTATTATTTCTAGCAGTTTTTCAGGTCCTAAACTTCCAGAGCATTTTTGGCCCCCTAAACGACGTTTCTTTGAGGTTCGCAGCAGGCCCAAAGCCATAGGCAAGGGCCTACAACAAAACATGTATTACTTGGTGATATATCAGCAACGATATATCGTACATGCCAAACAGAGATAATATGACCAAGTTACGACCCTGGGAAGTTTGTTGCCCAAGTAACCCCAACAGGGCCAACAAACTCTTAGTGTTCCATCTCCTAGGTTAAGGTTTTGGTTTTTTAGGGATTTCCCATGTTGTTCAACAATAAAAATGCCCTTGAACCTCATTGTAACATAGTTCAGAGGCATGCAGCTGCCACATATCTTCTTAGAGATAAGATACCATCGCCTGAGCTAGTTTATTTTCCATTTTATCTGTAAGCATTTATCAGTATTTGATATTAATGAAATGAGGTGATATTCTTGATGCATCTTTGAATTTATGTTTATTTATGTATTTTATTACGTTCTTGCATAATTATGGATCTGTGGTATCAAATTTGATTGCTCTTTCTCGATCATCCTTTGCATGTCCCCAACGAGGTTGGGTATAAGGACTTAGGGCTCTATCTGGTTGAACCTTTGCAAGATTAGCCTTGCAAACCCCGAAGACCTCCCATGGTGAAAGAAAATAAATACAATGGAGCAGTAGATCCTATCAAATTATTGCTCGAGGTAGCCCTAGAGAAACAAAGGAATGCAATGATAGATAAATTTTCCTAGATCCTTTAATGACTACCCACTGGTGGCACACCTTCATTCAACAGACACTCTCGAGGTGCCACTCCTTTTAAGGTACAAGTAAAATTTTACATTCCCATATTTGAGGAACAAATAGATGCAGACACTGTAGATAGATGTTTGAATCTATTAGAAGGATATTTCTAAGTTCATGATGTTTCCAATCGAGAAAATATTACTTTTAAACTCCTCAAAGTCGCCCCCCATGTCAAGGACTAGTGGGAAACCTACTGTGAGCAAAAGGATGAGAGGGAAACCTCCCTCTTATGGGCCACACTCACTTGGAATTATTTCTGAGGTGCCATCAAGGAAGAATATTATCCTGTGGGGAGATATGAGGAGAAGTACATGCAATGGACTACGCTGTGGTAACAAATGGATCAAGATGTGCATGAGCTGACAAATATGTTCTATACCACGTGCACAAAGTTGGGTATCAAGGATTCAGAGAAACATTTGGTGATGAAGTACCATATTTTTATACACAGATACATTTAGGATGAAATGGAGTTCCTCAAAATCTCCTCGCTTCGTGCATCTATTGGTATGTTGCCAAGATTGAGCAGAAATTCAAACAGAAGAAGTGAGACTTGGGATTTGTGAATCTAAAGCAAGGGAAAGGTGACCCCAACCATATAAAAAAGGAAAAATCCAAGGTGGGGTGACCTATGACAACCTTCCAAAGCCACAAGAAAAAAAAAACACCGCAAATCCAAGGAAGGACATGGAAAAGTTGTGTGACTTCCATAATAGCTCCAATCACAACCCAAGTGAGTGTTGGGCAAAACAGTCATTGGTGGTCGAGATGAAGGCTTCTGAATCAGATGCATGTTATAACTTTGAGTTAGAACCCAAGAAGGGGAATGAATAAGGGAAGTAGATTCTTGATGCGGAGGCCAATGCCATTGTCACCACCACCAAGATCTAGAAGGAGGAACCCGAAGATCCATATGAGGGGGAGCATCTCTCCCATTCCCAGATATGGGTGAAGGGTTCCCCGCTGCAATTCATTCTCAACAGTGGGAGAAAAGAAAACCTCATTTCAGTAGAGGTCATGAAGAGGCTCGACCTAATGACCACAACACACCCATAGCCAGACACCATCAAGTGGCTTCACCAAGGATGGCATCTCTATGTGAGCCAAAAATGTCGCATTCCCTACAACATGAAGCCCTTCACGGACAAGGTATTATGTGATATTTATCCTCTTATTGTTTGTGATGTATTATTAGTCCAAACATACGTGTGTAAGGGACATGTTTTGTATGATTCTAGGCCTCACATTGTTATTGCTACTTTGGGAAATAAGTTGTACAAGATACCAGAGGTAGCACGGCCTACCTCCATCTCTTTGATCGTTGCAAAACAATGCAGTAAGCTCATTTCCAAAACCAGGAAATTTTTTTCCTGATGATCCTCCCTCAGGGAAAGAATAATATTGTAACCACAACCTCCAGACAGGGATCCTCTACATGACAACAACAAATGGACAAGGTCGTAGAGGAGTACAGCAACATCTTCACCTCACCCATAGGGTGCCTCTGCATTTTCAGGTCAAGCACTCCATTGATCTGACCCTGGGCGTGTCGCTACCCAATGGACCGATATATTAGTGCTCTATTCTACAGAACGTGGAAATCAAGGCAGATTCATGAGTTGTTGGAGAAAGGTCACATTCGATTGAGTTCATCATGTTGTTTGAGCTCGATCATGTTGATGCAAAATAAGGATGGGACTTTTAGACTCTGTATTGACTATCGGGCACTGATCAAGATCATTGTTTGGAATAGGTATTTGATCCCACGGATTGATGACCTTCTGGACCAACTCAAGGGGGCCAAATATTTTAGCAATATCGACTTGAAGTCTGGGTATCACCAGGTACCAATCAAACCCTCTGATGTGTGGAAGGCTGCCTTCAAATCTAAAAAGGGTCTTTTTGAATGGATGGACATGCCTTTTGGGTTTTCAAATGCTCCAGCAACCTTCATGAGGCTGATGGATGACATCTTGTGACCATTCACCAACTCATTCGTGGCGGTGTATTTAGATGACATCCTGATCTTCAACCAGAGTTGGGAAGAGCACCTCCACCACATTTGACAGGTCCTCCAAACACTGTGAGAACACAAGTTGTGTGCCACTTTGGATAAATGAAATTTTGGAATGACCCAGGTTCAATATCTCGAATATATTATTGATGAGCCAAGATCCACGTCATGTGGACCAAGCCAAGATCCAGGTCATTTGATATTTTCCAGCCCTTACAACTATAACAGAGTTCTGCAACTTTTTATGCCTTTCCAATTTATACTATAGGTTTGTGTTGGGGTTCTCTCATATCACTTGGCCTTTGATTCAAGTCACCAAGGGAGGAGCGAAAGAAAAATTATTTTGGTTTGAATCTCAATAGAAGGCGTTCGTGGAGTTGAAGCATCACCTCTGCTCTATATTTTTTGACATTACCAGAATTGCAACAACCATTTGAGATCGATACAGATGCCTCTAAATATGTTATTGGGGAAGTCCTTACTGAGCAAGGGCATCTGGTGGCATATCACAGTGAGACACTTTCAGACAGAGTTTGAAATTATCCCACTTATGAAAAAGAAATGTATTCCATTGTGCATGCATGCCGACAATGGAAGCATTATATTTTGGGAAGGAAACAATCATCCACACAGATCACTGACCCTTAATGTTCATACAAACACAAGGGAAGTTGCAAAATGATCGCCATCAGAAATGGTCCACATATCTACAACAATTACATATGAACACCAAGTACGAGAAGGGGAACACCAATAATGCTGAAGATTTCATTAGGTGAATGTCGATAGTGGTGCTAAACACTATGTTTGACTCTTATGGGCACGAGACTTTGGGTTGGCTGCATCTTTACGAAAGTGATCCAGAATTCGGAAACACATACCAGATGCTCCTCGAGCATAAGGACATTCCAAATTTTCACCTCCAAGATGCATTTTTATGCCACCTGGGACACCTCTGTGTTCCTTCAAGTGAGCATGCCAAGATTATTTGGGAAGCGCACTAAAGTTGGGTTGCTGGAAATTTTGGGGTCGAGAAAATAGTGGCAGTACTGCCGAAGCATTTCTATTGGATGAACATTCGACGTGATGTTGGGAAGTAAATAATATTCTGCACTACCTGCGTCATTTACAAACCGACAATCAAGAAGTAGCGTCTCTATACTCTGTTGCCTACCCCTAGTTGACCTTCAGAATCCATCTCCATGGATTACATGTAAGAACTTCCTTATACCAAGCATGGTAAGGACTATGTTTTTGTGGTCATCGATAGATTCTCTAAAATTTCCATTATGTCGATCTGCAAGAGGAATATCACAACAAAAGCCACTTCTAAACTCTTCATTGAACAAGTATGGGTACACTTTGGGATCCCATAGTCAATTATCTTAGATCGGGATAGCAGGTTCCTCAGTGAATTTTGGCCAAGTATTTGGTTGATGCTAGACACCAAGCTCACTAAGTCCAAAAATTTCCACCCCCAAAATAATTTCCAAACAGATGTTGTCAATAAGATGATCGTACACATTTTGCGCATGTAAAGCTCGAAGCATCCATGCACATGGGATGAAAGCCTCCCCTATCTCAGGCATACCTATAACTGGGCTCTCCGCATCTCAACTGGCCACAACCCCTTTCGGATGGGCTTGGGATTCCAACCACTATGTCCCACTGATGTGGCCATACAATTTACAGCTACTCAAGCAGATTCAACTCATGTCTAGTTTGAAGTCGACAAGGAAAACAACTTCATTGAGCACATTCAAAACATCCTCCAATAGGTCCATGAAATATTTGAAAGAGCCAATGCTAAGTATACACAGTGGAATGATCAGCATCGGGTGCCACACAAGTTCTAGGTGTGCGACAAAGTTTAGGTACATTTTCAAAAGGAGCACCTCATTGTGCCCCACCACAAGCTTCAGGGAAAATTTTAAGAACCCCCCTAAATTTATATATATAATAAATGGGCGAATCCCCATGATACATAGGAAAAATGGAAGGCAATTTTATTAATAATATAATATGTATATATAATTTTTTGGCGCATCTCTCATGAGATTATATTATCTTGTAAAATCATGGCGAATCACCAATACAAATGGCGAATCACTACTACAAAATGGTGAATCGTTGTCTAGTGGAGTTCGGAGTTTTGGTTCTCATGAAGATATGGTAGTTGAACCAGGATTAGAAGGAAGATAACCACCAAGACCAAGCATGGCAAAAGGTGACATTGCCCGCGTGTTCACGACTTCTTCACGCCTTTGCTTCTTTGGTTTTGGTTCGAGTGCACATGTGATGATGAATCCTCGTTGAGCTTGTGGTTATCCTTTCGAGCATATTACAAGTCTTCTTAAAATTTTAACAACTATTCCTCAATAACCTTGAAGTGATCAGAACCTCTCTTGACTTTTAGCTGAGTCAAATTAGACTACAACAGTGTCCATGATAAGTAAGGAAATTTACTCAACTATACTAGTGAAAATTCATACCTCTGGGGTCAGGAGGCCACCCTTCAAACATGTGATCATAACAGATGGGAAAAGGACCACACGGCTGGCTCAGGTGGCGGAGATAATGGCACATAAAGTTATATGGTGGCTACTAGGGTCTGCTGGCTGTCGGCTAAGGACCATCTAGGAGAAAAATTTTCTCCTATTCATACTACCCACAGGTGGTGGATAACAATTCCTTAGGAGGCCCATTTTAGACCTCAAAATTTCTCTAATGTTTGTAAGTGGTGCCGCAATATCTTGTAGCTCACATGTTGGATGATGATTGTTTTTCTTAAGTGAATGAACGTTATCTCTCCCCTTAAGAGTTTTATATGGGGCATTAATTGACCTTTTTGGTGACGATGTCATAAGTCACTGTGCCCTTAGCAACATTGTGCTTCCTTGAATGGGGTTTTTGTTCATTTTGGAAGGATATAACAAGGAAAAAATCATTTGAGTGTGTCTTTTCCCCTAATTCAACTTCTCTTGTACTTTGATTTTTTGTCTTGGGCTTACCATCCATATCACCTAATATGTCTTTCTTGCAACAGGCCCAAAAATCATTCCAATTCCTTATGTCTGCATTCTGCCGCGCACTATTACCGTCAGGTTCAAGAGATTGATCTCTTTTATTTTTCCCAGGAGGGTATATCCATGACAAGTCAATTGGATGTGCCTTCACCCATGCTTCAAATTTTTTTGTTTTTTTCTAGGTTTTTGTGACATTCTTCATTTTTCTGCCAAAATTCTATGTACTCCTTCCCAAAAACCGATTTCGTCGGATCCATTTTTCCAATAACACCGCCAGGTTGGCACATTGGATCAGCTATTTACTTCTTCATGTGCCATGGCTCAATAGAATAACGTTATCTTTCTGGAGTTACTTATTTTAGGAATATCATTTTTAAGCCTTTTTATGAGAAGGATTCATGATGAAGTGTAACAGCTTGCACAATTTTTATGAAAGTAGCTTATCACATTAACCAAAAACTAGCTTGTATCAGAAGAAATTACATTCTACATGTTAAGTTTTTGATAAAAGTTCACGTGGATAATAATTTAGAAGAAATATTTGAAGCCTACAAATGTTGTAGTAATGGATTAAAATTTTATGTAGAGAAATGAGAAAATGGTTGTAAAAGAATGGATGAGTGAATTGGTTTGATGTAGAGAGAGTTATATGGAAATTGGAAGAATCCAATCAACAAGCCATATATTATTTGTAAACAAGGGATTACAGCCCATTCATTCAACCAAAATGGATCCTTCGCAAAAATTAAAGTATGGCCTCCCTTCCTAGTCTTGTACAAAAATCACTATTTTTGGAATGGATACAAGGACTTTGTTCTCATTGTAGCTCGCACAAAGAAACTTACTAACAATTCCAACAATGAATATGATTCTAAGTCCAAACTAATTTTTTCTAGAGCTATAGGGTTTAGTTAATTTTAATGAAAATATGAGAAGAAAATTGTTATAAATGATATCCTTGGTTGCAAGCTTTCATGCCAATGCCACCTCTCACACAAGAGAAAGACAATCAAATCATGTTTTCATATTATTTCTTGATTGTTCAAGCTTAGCAATCAAATATGTGGTAAAGGATTTATAGCCTACTATTAATGGTTTCCTATATGTAGTGAGGACACTGAATTAATATTTATTTCCTCTAACTAGATTCCTATTATTTTGGGTTGAGGACTACTTAATGGAGAATATATCATATCTAATACATCCTCAACACTTCCATTATAGAGAATCCATTGAGGGTAAAATTATGTATCTATGCAATTAGCCAAAAACATTAAGAATACATATATCCTTCAACTCATCCCTTACCCTATGATTTTTTGGTTATATATCTTCCCATCAACAGTGGCCCACATAAACATTTTCATCTCTTAGACATCATTAATGGCTACCAAGTTGGTGGTGCATATAGCTTAATAGGATGTGGCATCAAGGGGAATGGTGTGAGTTGAATTTTCTCAAAATGTAGTCCACCATTGTCACACCCATTCACTTAAGTCTCAACAATTTTTTTAATGCTCTACTATTCACAAACATTTTCATTCCTCCCTCTTTCACACAGAAGACAAGAAATTAAATAAAACAATGTTTAATGGTAAATTGGAAAAAATGTTTGAGACATGATCAACTACATCAAGCATGAACATAGAAGCAATTATAGCCTAGACAATTTTCATCCTTTACTTAATAACCAACAATTTCCAAATGCTCATTTAGCTTGAGTTAGTATGCAACTTGTTCTCTTGGTTTCTTTTCTTTTACCATTAAATTTTTTTTATCTTGAACACTTCAATATCTATGAATTTTTAATATATCATTCCAATAATAATAAGGAACATAACACTCAACTCAAAGGTAAAATACAATGTATTGTGCCACACATTAACAATTCAACAACTTGTAGAAGATTGTTATGGTTGTAGCTTCCCAAAAGAATTTTCCCACCAAGTCTACAGTAAGAAATGTAAAAACATAAATCGGATAAATGTCATTGTACATGTACTTTGTGAGTAGAATGTGTAGCACTCAATATTGTTGTGATGATTTGTTAGTTATGCCAATGAATAAGTAAAGGAATGGTGGTTGTGGGTTCATCATCCAAGAATCTAACTAGAAAGAAGAAAATTAGAAATGATTGTAGCGGGTTCATCATGCAATCCTCTTGTATTTATAGATTTTCTTGTGGGGGTTTCCCTCCTTAATTAATTGAGAAGGGCTCATGGCAACCGCAAATTTGGGCTTTTTGCCCCAGCTGCCCCAAAACTTACCCCATGCTGCAAAAACACTGTGTAATTGGGCTTTTCCCCTTTATCAAAGACTATGGCCTATGGGGATTGATAGGCTACTTTGTTCCCTGAGCAATTAATCCATAGGGGACATTACAAACACTCCAAGGTCATCATGTCTCATCTTGGACACTCATATTTCCATGTCCCGTGTCATTGTGTCAGCTGACTTAGGCAACCAGTAATGAGCATTCTCTTGGTTACACCACCCTTATTATAGCACTAAGAGCCCCATTCTAATGATTTCCTTTATGAATTGCTTGAAAGTTGAAACTAATGTCCTAGTAAGTGCTAATTGTGGTCTTCATTTTCCAGTACAAAATCATAGACTATCACAAAAGTTTAAGATGTGCAAGAGGGCTAGGCTTCAAGATCTTTCTGCAACTTACAAACTCTTACAAGTTGTGTGATACTTTGTGTTGCAATATTATAGTCAAGCTTTTCAGGTTGAAAACGAAAGTAGAAAACAAATTTCTAAGCAATCCGGATTACATAGATCAGAAAATTAGATAAATTTCAGGATTCCGTCATTTAATGATAGTATTATCTTTCTTGTAATTGAAAGAGAAGAAAATATAGACTCTCCGATAGCGAGAGCATCATCCTTTGCCAGAGGAATTAGTACATTAATATGTCTATACTAATTGTCAATATAATCTCATATAAGGATAAACATACAAAAATGTATCTATCGGCATTCTAAAATTTAAATAAGGTTATCACCTGTAGAGTCATTGTTCAGCTGCCTAGATGTCTGCACTTGTCCTCCCTTAATAGAAAATAATTGAGGCTCCACTTTGTTAGAAATCCTATATTCGTGAATGAATGGGTTCACAGGTGAAATTCCAGCATTTCCTCGTTCTTGGTATGTCTCCTAATTTATTGCTTCATTGACATCTCTCTCTAGTAGTTTTTCCCATAGTGCTGGCTGATAATTCTCTGTTGATTGATTTATGTTTCCCCACATATATGAAATTGCAAGAAATTAGGCCAATTAGTAAAAAAAATTACCACCTATAACTTCTAAGAAATAAGAATAATCTTGCCATTGCCACTCTATTCCAATCCTGAATTTCTCACTGATCGCCAAACATAATAAAATAATATTTTTTTTTCTTCTCATGCACTTCAAAATTTTCATTTCTTTCTCTACTTAACTGAACTAAAATTTATAGGCCTTGCATATGTACCAAAATAGTGATGATCCTTAATTAAAAAATAGAACTGCTACTAGAAAATAATAATATGAAAATTTGATGAGGAAAGATGTCATTCCAACTATTCATGTTATCAAGGATATCGCATGGTAAGCCTACCTAGAGAACCTTGTTTTTGTTAATATGTGGAAAAATTTGATAAATGATCATTCTGTAAAAGAACAATCTTTTGTTTTCTGCTCTGTTGTAAGATCAAACAGAAGCATAAAAATATGGAAAAACCTTTCTCAAACAACTTTTTGGGTAGAATGAAGGAAATCCAATCACAACAGCCACTAAAAAAAACTCGGCAGGGTGTGGAACAGCTTAATTGATACTACTGCATGGATTCAGTTGCCCCGCGAGCTAAACAATAGATACTTTGTCCGGCAATCAACATTTGGTCCAATTCATAGATAGCGCTAGACCTGAAAGAGTTAGATAGGACCTGTCTTTTCAATACTATTCTACTTATTGCATTGCACTTTGATAATCCTAAGAATCCATGTTGGATCAGACTACATTATCAATCTCCTAAATATGGATTTTGCAAAATTTTGGCAATAACATCAGATGTTCCCAGAGTACTTGTATTTCCCAGCAACTTTTTGTCCAATGTCTGAATAATCTGTGTTAAAAGTATGTTTTTAATTTTAAGTACATTTATATATTGATACTTTTGCAATCTATAATGACATCACATGTCTAGATCAGAACCATAATATCATAGACGAAGGCCCAACCAAGATAAGGAACACAATAACCAAAAGGGATATATCATATTTTAAATTGGCTTTGGATGTTGAGGAACTACATTTTTTATTTCCCAACAGATGATTGTAATGTTAAACAAGTATCTAATCTTTTTCATCCAAGAGTTCTAGATTATTAGTATAAAATGAGGAAAATTTAATTCTTAAAATATTATGAGAAGATAAAATCCCAAAGCGTGACAATTCATTACCATCAGTAGCGTACTTAAAATGATTCTCGAGATTCTCAGGATCATGCTTGCTGACATCCCAATGCCAAGAATTGTCCACTGTTACTGTTGCTGTAGGATGAACTGCTAAAGATGTGTCACTGACAAATTATTTAAACTGATGCCTTTTATCCACTACTCATTGTTCCAGAATTTTCCCATTTCTTAAGTGTTTTAATTCTTCTAGCAGAGCCCGTGATTCTACATTGTCAATACCTTGAAAGTTCAAGTCAGAATCTCTTACATCTGGTAGTAGAAATTCTGAGGCTAAAGGCTTGTGCTCAACCGCGTTCTGAAGGGATGTTTTAGGAAACTGTTTCAGTGACATTACAGTAGCTTTCATGTTTCTGTCAATATCCTCATCTGTCATTATAATATTCGTTTGTGAAGATTTGTTTTTTCTAATATTTGTATCCAAAAACCTTATTTCATGTTCACTTATATGTGGGTTTGTAATGCCATTATTTTGTACCTGTTGCATTTCCCCTGCTTTTGTAAATCCTGTTGTCGGGCTATCTGCAAAACTCTGCTATTGATCAGAAATAAATAGTTCCCTTGAAGATTGCAAATCTAAATTCTTATATGAGGTTTTCTCGAGGCCTTTATAACTTGGGCCTTTTCTTTCCTTTTCAAGTTCCCCATCTTTATGAATTTTGGAAACTTCACTGATAGGAGGAGGAATGTCAGAATATTCAAGTCTCACATGTTCTACACTGCTCTGTTCTTGAGAAGTGATCATGCATTTTGTCACTTCAGGATGAAAATTATCTACAACAATTGACTCGATTAAGGCTGCACAAGATGGCTGTTCAAGCATCTTCCATGTTTCTGGTCCATATGCCAAAGATTGAGGGTCTTCTTTCTGACTGAGAATAGATCCTGTAGAATTTTTTGCATGGGACCACCCTTCACCACAAACAAAAGGGTGTGCCACATCATATATCATATCTTGTTCGAAAATAGAAACTTTTTGTTTTGTATTCCCAGAAACTTGATGACCTATTTGAAATAGTTTGTCTGCACATCAAGGCAATAAATTATATATATTTCTCAAAAATAAGTCAAAACCTTTCCAATTTACTCTGATATTATTCACCTCAACCAGCTATTTGAAAGATTAGAGGACAAGCTACTAATAATACTTTAACTTAAATCATTATTACTATTGAAAACTAAAAATTGTAATTGAGAATATACTCATATCTAGGTCAGTGGCATGCCAATTAGGAAGCATCAATTTCATTTATCAGACTGGTATCCTAGTAAAATAATTTCATTTGTCTAGCTATTGTTATTCGATGGCATTGATTTACTCAACTTCCTTTTAGGTGTAAGCATAAATAAGGGTTTCTTGTACATGATAGGCAAGGCTCAATCTAATAAGAAGTAGAAATATGGAGTTTATCTCAGAATAGTTTTAACTTTTCAATTATGCAAGTGAAAGAGTTTTGACTGATTTGGAAGTACAGAATACCATTATATGGAAAAATTTGTTATCATAATATACTTTTTGCAATAATGTAATATAAGATGGGTTTTCCAAAAAATGTAATAATAATAGAAAATGAAGAAATCCAAAGCCTAAAATAGAGGCTTGTCTTTTATGATTTCAGCTCCATTCCTAGCACAATACGGATATTTCCAGCACAAGTATGTATTTAAAATTATTATTTACTTATGGCAACAGTTATTGCTTACAGTTTTATGATATGTCATTAAGGGACAACCTCTTGGGTCAGCTACTAACAATTTCAGGGAACTGATGGCCCTAAAGATTACTCTCCAAATTTCTAGAGAAAAGAAATTACAAATACGCATATTTATGGTGATTCTTATCAATCAACTGGATGAGAGGTGTGTTCTTAATGAAAAACTATACTTTTTTGCCACCTTTTCAAGACATCAAAAAACATTCCAGCATATTTTCTCATCCCTCTTTCCCGCATGTTTACAGGGAGTAGAACCATGAAGCAGAAAGACTCATGAAGGTTGAAGTGAAAATGGACAGAGGATCTTGAATTTTTTTTTTAAAAGACTCCTGAAGGCTCCATATAATATTTTCACACACACGGCTTCAAATCTAATTAGAGACTAACCATGGATGTTTTCTCTTTTTTGCACAGGAAACCCTACAGTTATGAATTCCTATCAGCACTATTCTAACAGCATTTTTTTTTATAAAAACAATATATGATCTGATATTGCAAGATCTTGGGCTAATATGATTTCTACAGGATGACCTCATTTCAAATATAGATGTTTTCTATCTTATTAACATTTTTTATAATTGTTGATGTTCTCTTTTGCAAAACAGTTTGATCCCCCTGTTCTTTTATGAGGGAAATTTTGGGCCACAAGCATATGCAGTTATAATTTTGTATATAAAATAAAATCACTTGCTTCTTTCTTTGGAAAAATAAAAAAAAATCATGAAGAGCCAACTAAGATCAAGGAATTGTTTTGCAAGTACCTACAGACCATGTCATGGAGATACTTAGAAAGTAGAAACCTTTTGTAGTTCTCTGGTGGAGAATACTGGCATCATAAACAGATCTTTTCTCTTCATCACAAAACAAGATAACACATCCTGTTAACAGGGGAAAAAACTTCAGTTTTTGGCTACGACAAGTGCCCAAGGAAAAATCTGTGAAATCTTGGAAGTCAAATTACAGTTATTTTGCAAGTACTAGAAGACAAGATATCATTACATTACTCTACTAGCCAGAATAGAGTTCATGAACGAACTAGGAAATCTAGAGTGACCATTTGAAGGATTGTACCATAATCTCCTTATAGAGTTCTATGATGAGTTAGTTGGGAAAGTTACGTCTTTATCCCTTTTATCAAAGAAAATCTCAATCAATGGATGATCAGATTTCTTATGCATTAACTGGGACTTATTTCATGTTCATAATTGTAATTTGTATATACTAGAGAATTAATTTGTTCACCAAAGATCTTCCAACACTATTTTCAAGGCAAGCATGTTTCACATGCATCTTTCTCCTCCTAAAATTAAAGTAAACAACTAACCATCTTAGGTTTGCTCTAAAGGGAAGTTAAGATGCTAATAAATTTGATGCCATCATGGAAAAATACTTCAGATACCCCTTGAAGACAGTTTTTATGATCATGACAGTTTTTAAATTAGAATAAATAATTAATTGTCTTGGGTCCAAACCCACATCTTTGGGTCAAAATTCCAACTACTTGGGTAACTTTCCCAACCAACTCCTTTTGGTGGGTTTTCACCTCTCAAAAATTCCTTTGAGCTACCCAAATTCCAACATAGTCCACCAAGAAACAAGCAGGTAATGATGTTATCCCTTGGCCATATGGTCTCAAGCTTCCCCACTCTAGCTTCCTAGTGTCAATCCCCATATCTTGGCTTAGAACCCTACCCTAGAGAATTACCATGACTAGCCTCCTAGTGTAACTAGTGTGGTCAATTCTTAATGCACCTGAGATGATGGTGTTAATCTCCTCAACTAGTGTGCCATACTTGGTGGGTGTGACCCAACAACTAATTCTTCTATCCTCGAAGGTGTCGTTATAAGCTTCTTGCTATATTTAAGAATCTTTCTGACTGGTGTACCATAATCTAGCTCTGCAATCTTGGTGCTGCTCAACTTCTCAAGGCTGAGGTGAGACCAACTAGGAAATCTAACACTCTTCCTAGTGTAACTAGTGTGGTCAATTTTAACTGAGTTTGGCATGCTTCAATTTACCCTCATGAGAAGAATTATATCACAACAAAGGAAATAATCTAGAACAAGAATCATGTTATAGAAGTCGTTACCAAATGTTCGATATTGTGACACAGAAGATTAAAACAATTTCAATAAGTTGTGCTCTTTATCTAATAACTCATCCAAAACAAGTGGTATGTAAATAAAATAAAGGAAAATGCTTTAGGTGGTTCAAACTCTATCCAAAATTGTGTAGGGGGTAAGGATAAAACAAGGGCAAATACATTGAAGTTTCAACGAGTCCCAACTTTAATTGAAAATTTCAATGAGGCAAACTTACAAATTATGTTCCCCTTAGTTTGGAGGTGTTCAGTGATGCAAAAAAAAAGCAAAATTCTTAAGGAAAGTAGGGCATTTTCCTGGAAGAAAAACGTTGCATTATTTCACTCTGATAGCAAATATAAAAGCTTTTTACAGCTTCTATTGAAAAAAGGCAGCATTAGAGGCATTCACATGCTAAATGGATTTTTAAAATAGCCTGCAAGTTAGTATAAAATCCTAACAATCCCTGAAATAGACATATCCTTAATGAAACCTATCTTTCTTAGTGGAAAATCGACATTAAAAATTCTACTTAATGTGTGGAAACTAGAAAACACTAGACATCAACTTAATTACTCAAACCCAAAAGGATCATGATAAATCTAAGGTATAGAATCACCATAAAACTCACCTCACTAGAGCCTAATGTACTCCTTTGATTCTTTGAATTTGATTGAAGAAAATCCATTTTTATGTATTCTAGCTCAACTTGCAATTCTGCTTCAATCTCAACCATTCCAGTGACCTGTTATGCAGGTTCATCTGTTGCAGTTCCTTTTGCTACATGTGGCTAAGTCCTTTTAGCACCTTTGCTCACCACACAAGAATATTGTCCTTTACTTCTCCTTGTCTTTGTATTTATACTTTTCCAACCTGAGCCGACTTGACCCTTAAAGAAACTCATACTTAAATTATATTATTAAATGTCTTTCCTTGGGTTCCAAGCCCACTCCTTTGGGTCCAAAACCCCAAAAAAAAAACCAGAAAACCCCAAGGGTTTTTCCAAGGGGAAATACCTTCCGAGCTACCCAATTTCAACAATTCTTAGCAAAATTAAGCTAGGACTATATGTCCATTTCCAAACTACTATAAATTAAATTACATTACCTTCCTCAATATGGTTTTGTAGAATCCATTAAACCTATTAAAATAGACATTGATTTGCTTGGCAGAGTAAGACTTGTTAAATCAACTAGAAAAGACATTCATATAGATCAGCCTGTATCTACCTCTACACCCAACGTGTGTAAATAGAACTACAGAGAAAATTTCAATTTTAACCATTCCATTTAGTCTAAGCAATACATCATCAACATTTATATCATTCATATTTTATGAAATCCAAGCCATAACTTTAATGTCTAAGGTCTATACCACTTTGTTTTGTCTACTAAATACTGGCAACAGAATATTTTTGGTCCTGTTTTGTTGGCTTTGCATTATTTGTGGCCTTGATTCACCAAGAAGTAGTTCAAACTTCAGAGACAGTGCACATTGATTTAATTGACAGGCTGGTGTGACTGTAAAAATATCCCTCTATGCCTACTTCCATGTCAAACCACAATTCCAAACCCCGTGAACAATAGGAACTTCTTAGGTTTAAAGGCAAAGCATAATTTGTATGCATTTCAACCTCGAAAATTAAACACGAAACATGAACATGTCATACTAAAGGGTGGGCTATACACAAAAGTATCCCAAGAGTTACTGCAATAGTTACAATGCATAGGAATTTGGGCAACTCCAATGCCTGGTAAATTCAGGACAATTTATTGATATTATTTTTGTTTCAGAGGGAAACCTGTTAAGATTTTCTTAAGATTAATTGTAACTAAAAGTCTAAAACCAGTTGGTGGTAGTGCTTTTTCAGTGTTTCCCAAGTAAGTCGACGAGTAATCTAAGAAACACTAAACACGAAATTTCATACTAAATGGTGGGCTATAAACAAAATTATCCCAATCATATTAGACTAATCCCTTGGACCATTATTACCGAAATGCATTTTCAGAGGTTTACTCTCAAAACATTTTACTGCAAAAAGTCTTCTTACTTTAAAAGGAAGTAGAATAGAAGAGACACCATGCATGTCAAAATTACTTTAGATATGTGCATGATATAATTCAGAAATGGCATTCAAAAAATATTTCTGTAATCAATGAAGACATGTTTAACATACAAACAATATTATTGATTTATGGATATCAGAGGCACAATAAATACATTTAATGTTCAGATTTAGCAAGCTCAAAAACTGTTTGACATGTCACAACGTAGGGTAGACCACAACCCAAAAAAAAATGTCCAAAAGCCAGACACAATTATTTATAAAATGTGTTACAGGCTCTACCGCCAAGCTTCAAAACATCACAAATATTTTCTTTGCGTGAATCTCTATTATCTTGCAGCTTCTTAATAACTTTATTCCTCTCATCATGAAACTGTTGAATGAAAACATGTATCTATAATTAATTTGTTTAGTGATCAAAGTACATCTAACTTAGTTTGGCATGCTTCAATTTACCATCATGAGAACAAACAATTTACCCTCATGAAAACATGTATCTATGATTAATTTGTTTAGTGATCAAAGTACATCTAACTGAGTTTGGCATGCTTCAATTTACCCTCATGAGAAGAAGAATTATATCACAACAAAGGAAATAATCTATAAAAAGAATCATGTTATAGAAGTCATTACCAAATGTTTGATATTGTGACACATAAGATTAAAACAATTTCAATAAGTTGTGCTCTTTATCTCATAGCTTGTCCAAAACAGGTGGTATGTAACACCTTCCCACCAGAAGTAGACATAACATAAGAATCGTTCTTTGACAAGGCTATGCATGAGACTGCTTCTTCTGGATTTGTGTCACTCATATCATTTTTCATAAGGATCCCACTCGCTGCTATGGACTGGAAAATGAATTTCCATCTTTCAAATGCTTATTAAATGCAGAATTCTAAAACTGAAAACAAACAGTACATTAGGACACTTTTAGAGCTGTACCTTGCTAGATGGATTGCGATCATTACGCATCCATTTCCAAAGCTTGTGAACAGCATTGGAGAAAAGAGCTAGGACAACAACCCCTGAATTAGTATATATTAATCTAGCTACCTGTAAAACACATGGAAAATTATATCTAGTTCAAGCACAAAAAACTTTCTAGGATACCGAAAATAAGGTCCAACAACTATGATATGAGACAAATTCTTGGTTTTTGGGGTATAAATGAGATCCCTAGCACAATTTGCCTTTCCAGCAAGTAGCGTATCTGGAAACCTAAGAGACCTACACTGGGTGATATCAGTGATCTCTGCTAACTTCGAGTTCTTACTCTTATCTGCAGCCTCATCCAGAAGCCTAGGTTTCACATCTGCTGCCCGACTACTGTCAAGATTATTCTGTATACACGGTTATTGGTTGATGGTTAATTTATTTTATTCAAGAATGCTAAAATAAACCCCAACTTGTAAAGCAGGGTGATTACAACAGATTGAAAAGGAGAATCTGATGTAATAATTAAAGCCCAATTTTCCTATAGATTAGTTTGGTCAATTGCCAAATATCCAATTCTTCAAGTGGAATGACTCTCACGATAGTAGAAATTGATACAGCAGGAGGAACCCTTTCTGACCGTTCTATTGGAACATGAAGTGGAGCAGCCGTGTTTACCATAGCAACCGTGGAATTTGTTAGTGGAGCCTACAAAAAGGACAATAGTAGTGAGATGAAGAAGTTTGGGTACACATGTATTCAATTTGAAGTGGGGGCAGCATAGTACCTTTGTTGACACCACCTCTGGTGGTATCCTTGTCCCCTCAAACACTCTATTTTCAAGCATACGAAGTAGGCGAACTCCATCAAAATTTGCTAAAATCTTGATCCCATTATCATTTGTAGTCACAGCAAGTAAGGACCCTTCCTTATTGAAACGAAGATGAGGGCTTTCCTACAAAATTTGACAAGAAACAATCTAGATGGGCATATATCTAATCTAAAATAGATAACAATCAAAGTTTCGGATCTGATATTTGATCATAACCAAAATAGAAAATATCTTCTTACAGGAAAACAACCCTCAACATCAGTAGTTGTCAAAATGTTGGTATTATCCATGTCCCAGAACTTAATTTGAAATTCATCACCAGCTGCCAAAAACCTAGTTCTCGTTGTATCAAACTACACAACTCCTAAGGACCGTTTGCGGAATCCAGAATATGTTCTCTTGATTGCTCCCTCACTTTCATTCCACTCAACCAAGTATGAGTCACCTTCTTTTCTTGTTCCACATGAGAAGAGCCTAATCCTGCATGTAATTCAATGAATTAAAGAAGCATCCTTATCGTTCTTGAAATGACATAGCTAAATATTCACCATGAAAAGCATAATAGTTTAGAAAAATTAATCATATCGTGTTCCATCTGCACTGTAAGTCATTGTAGTACACCAATGCCCAGGGGCATCATAATTTACTCTAGATACCAGTCGATCATAAATCCAAGCTTTGATCTTCCCATCAATAGCCGTAGAGAAAATGAACTGCCATTAACCATAGAAAAATACAAGATAGTGCAAAATACAATTGCATTCATAGAATAGCCCCCAACAAAATACAAGCATGAACTAGTACCCAATTAAAGAAACCCTTCAAAATTAGAGAGAGGCTTCTCAAAAAAATTATTGATAGGCTTTTTTATTATGGTACTCAGATCATAACTGACCTGGATATTCTCCTTATGATGAGGGCAGACTGAATATACAGGAGCTTCATGGCCTTCGAATATGTACTTCTTGGTGCCAGTTATAGCATCCCACACCTGCTCAAGTCACTAAACACTCCTGAGACCAATATATCACATCTGAAAATATCTATATGGTGGCCTTTCAATAATAAATTGTTATTGGCATCACTAGTTTCCTGTTATAGCATAAAGGATTGGAACTTATACCTTAATAGCTTTATCATCTCCACAAGTGATAACATAGAGCTCCTTATTATTCGGGTGAGCAAAAGCAATATCATTCACACCACCAACATGGGCATCAATCTGTGTGGATTCAAAGAAAAAGGGAAGAATTCATATATTGGACACCACAGATACTGTCCACAAAAAAAAGGAAAGTGGGTTGTGAAGCCAGGGTGTGCACTGTGAACCTCTAGATGTTGCCTCAACTCGCCACCACCAGTATATGAATATCAGTGGACAATATTCTTGGAAAATGCAGCTCCTACAAGCAATACAAGGCCATGGCAAAAAATACTAGCCAAATTCAATGACATTTTGAGGCTAATAGTATCAAACTTTCCTAGGTAATCTGCAAAATTCAAGGATGAATAACATGACACTCACAAACAAGGTGTAATCACATACCAAGAAATGTCCCATCTGGGCTCCAAATCCATCGATTTACAGAGAGACCTGGATATTTAACAAGTGCTACCTAACAAGAACCAAAATCATGTACATAAGAGCTTTAGTCAGAAGCTTGGAAATTATCAAGTATATGGCACCAAAAGGCACCAAGAAGCCAATAGGCCAGAAAGTATGCTTCTACAACAAATTTTAATAATTAATAAATAACATAATGCAATCCCATAAAAGAGATAGACATGCCTGCAACGACATTGAGCAAGCTGAGATATCCCATACACTAAAGGCTCTGACAGCCAATCTTTCACGTGAACCAACATCCCAAATTCTAATATCGCCAACATTTGTTCCAACTGGCAGATAAGCCCGGTGCCCAAGTTTTAAAAGGTGAGACACTTTTGACATACAAGTAAATCAATGTGCACACCCAATATAATGAATATTTGGGGCCACATTGAACAAAATATTTCAGAGATTACAGATAGATCACCTAGCAGTATCGTTGGCTGCAGTGGGTGAAAATCCATGCTCATAACATTCGAACCCTAGTTAAAGGTTCTTGAAACAATTTTAGGAATTTCTTGTAGGTACATGCTAGGAGGATGAATTGGAGCTGGATAGGACACCTACAATTACAGAATGGAGATGAAAATAAGTTTTTTGATATCTTGGAATAAAAGCAAGACACCCTTAACACGCTGCTGAAACCCATAAAGCAATTCCGAATATGTGTGTGTGCATGTGCACTACCACACAG
The DNA here is from genome assembly GCA_034641835.2 of Pinus albicaulis. Lineage (NCBI taxonomy): Eukaryota > Viridiplantae > Streptophyta > Pinopsida > Pinales > Pinaceae > Pinus > Pinus albicaulis. The sequence continues at coordinate 858,230,289 of CM076581.1, forward strand.
TTGAGTGATTTCCATAATAACACAAGACCCTTAACACACTGTTCAAACCCATCTAGCAGTTCTGAGTGTGTTCATGTGCATGTGCTTCACTAACACACAGGTGAGTGATCTCCATAGTCCAACACTACTCATTGAAAGTTGAAACTAGTTTAGCAAAAGACTCGCAGCCAGCATAAGCTATCAGTCAAGTATTCAATCATTACATCAAATATTGCCAATACAAATGTAACCAACAAACACATTTATAAGGTTGGAATCTTAGTCAAGAAACAATGAGAGCTAAGGAAGCTCTTTAAGAAAACAATTTATACATCATTTCAATACTTGCTGAACCCCTCTGTTACCCAGAGACAAATTTGAGAAAGGATGATATCTCAAAGCGTAAACTGTTGCCTCCTATGTCCATACCTCATCAGTTTGACCAGGACGAATCTGTTTCACAAGATGTTCAGAATCTGCAGATTGATAATCCAATCCGGGATTACTATTGGTGGGTGGAGTCCTTGGGTGTTTTAGCAAAGCAGCTAAAGTCATTTAACAAAAAACCGATTAAAATTTTATATCCTATTTAAATATTGGCATGCTCATAATCTTTGAGAAAGATGCTATATTTTCTCATTTCTCTTCCTAGGCAATACCTACAGTCAGGTGTGTTATCACATATTTGCAAACCAAAATATGGAACTTAGTCTACTACACAAAATATGGTCATCTCAGTTCACCTGGATGTGGTTGTGAAACCAGAGAAGATGGTGCAGCAGCCACTACAGTATGTGGGGCTGGAGGAAAAGAATTCACCATCCATCCTGCAAGGGCACTTGGATGAGTGGCTGCAGGTTGGAATGGCTCTAGTCAAAATTTTATAGAGCATGTTATATTGATAGTAACTCTGCAACATAGCTGAATGCATGTTAAACGGATGATTAATTCCAAGATAAAGAAATTTATCAACTGAAAAAATTAGTTGTAGTTTATACGAATTAATTTCTGAACTAATGAAGTCATGACTTACAATATGTGCACCAACAGCAGGAAATTCACCCTGTTTTGAAAGTGTACCAACAAGAGAACTATTTTCAGGAGGAGTTCGAGCTTCATTCGAAGGCACACACACATGGTCAACAAACAGGGTCTTGATATCAGGATTAGGTCGAGGGTTTTTGCAAAGCTAGTCAGAGGGATCGATGGAAACTAGAAAATTTGTACAAAAATTTGAGGTGGAGAGGCCAATGGACTAGATGCTCGGGAAATCACCTCCAACTTCCAAGCCCCAAGCTCCAACCAGTAAAAAATGGGGCGAATTCCTCCAACTTCGAAGCCCCAACTAGTAAAAAATGGGGCGAAATCTACTCCAAACCAGAAAATCGGAGGCGAATGCACGGTGGAATGTTTGTGTGTGCTTATTTTTTTGGACTAAAATTTAATAATTAATTTTTTTTTAAATAATTATAGGGCTAATTTTATAAAACTATACAAAATGGGTTTATATTAAAAATTCGCCCCTCTAAAATTTAAAACCCTTTAAAATTCGCCTTTGGGCTAAAATTCGCCGTTAAAAATTTTCCCTGGCAAGCTTCACCTGCTCTGATATAGGCCATACACCATCACCAAGGTGGTAGGGGACAATGCCTTCAAGCTCAATATTCCAACATTCCTTGGGCTGCACCCAGTGTTCAATGTGGATTACAGTCAACCCTACTTTCCACCATTGGGGGACACATATAATATTGCAGAACAACTCACACCAATAGAGTTAAACCTAAACTGCATGGAACAAGATATAACTAATCGACTCATGGCCACATATATTGAGAATTCCCAAAAGAAATGGATACAACTATATTGAGTTGTCAAAGCATGGAAACTCCTTTAGCAGGGAAAGTGGTTCACTAGGCACCAAATTCAACAGAAATTTCCTCACCTCATGGAGGCTCTGCACGCAATGGGGACCATTTCTTCCTAAGGGGGGAGGAATGATCCAGGTGGATATTGGTGTAATAACACCTATTACACATATAGCTCCAGTCGGTTTCATCAGTTTCCTTATTTATAGCAACATTTACTATTTTTAGCATGATATCGGGCTCTAAACTTCCTAGGCAGTTTTAACCCCCTAAATGACGTTTTTTTAGTTCTGTAGTAGGACCATATCCATTGGTAGGGGCCTGCAGAGAAATCTGTAGTAATCGGAGAGATATTTCCAATGATATATCATACGCACCAAATAGAGATAATATGACCAAGTTACAACCTCGGGAAGTTGGTTGCCCAACCAACCCCAACAGGGCCCACAAAATCTTGGTATTCACTCTCCTGGGGTTAAGGTTTTGGTTGTTTAGGGTTTTACCATGTTGTTCAATAATAAAAACGCCCTTGAGCCTCATTGTAACACAATTCAGAGGCATGTAGCTGCCACATCTCTTATCAAAGATAAATTACCATTGTTTGAGCTAGTTTATTTTCCATTCTGTGTGTAACCATTTTTCAGTATTTGATATTAATGAAATGAAGTTTTATTCCTACTGAATAACTATGTTTATTTTTATTTGTGTATTTTATTGCGTTCTTGCATAAGTCTAGATCAGAAAAGAAGCAGTTTAATGAGGTGTTATAGGGGAAGAAGAATATGAATAAGTAGTAGATGAAGGAGGAGGATTTTGGGAAGAAATTAATTAAGATGAGGATGGATGATAGGAGGTGGAAGAAGGGTGTAGGAATTGAAAAGGGATAATTTTTTTTGACAACTTCTGGGATGGATTTGTCTTCTTTTTCAAAGGACAAAGGACTGGTATAAATGGTAAAACCTTCCTCATGTTTGATAGAAGTATATGGGTAAGTTTGTATAACAGAAGAAACATAATCAGTTGGATTGAAATTAGCCAAATCAAGTCGTGATTCAGCTTCAGTATCAACTTGTTTTGAAGTAGATATGGGAAGGTTAATTGATTCAAATTGATGAACCAATAAAGCTTATTGAAGGTCAAATCCTTTAGATAACAGTTCTAACACTTTTGGTGGTAGATCTGATAACTCTGCAAGAATTGGGATAAGATCAAAAGGATTAGGTTGTGATATAACTTCTGGTGAGAGAGATAAAAAATTAGAATAAGAGGTTTCTAATATGTGTCTGGAAGAGGTAATTCTCACTAACCTTTCAGGATTTGATAATGGAGAATGAAAGTAAGATTTAGAATGAGACCTAGTATGCATGTTTGAAGCCAATTTTACTCAATGGAGTCGTTAGGTGAATGATTTTAGTCATTTAACTTCTTATTCACCTTTAAGAAGAATGCTTATTGTTGTCTAAGGTAATAGATACTGCAATTTTTCATTCCCCAACAATGATGCAAATATCATGTTGTCCTTTGTAGATATATATAGGCTAAGGAACTGTGTCAAAGCATCTAAATAATTTTTGAATTTTAGTTTGGATGACCAATTTTATAAACTGTTAAATAGATGTAAATCTTAATTATTCTTGATATAATAAATGGGTTGATTCCTCACCTTTAACAAAATTAAGCTTTAAATTGTCTTTGAAAGGTACAATTTAAGATGATATATATGCTTCATTAAACATTCAAACATAGAATTTAACTTGGCATATACAAATGATGTGTGTAAACTTCTTTTACAACCAAACATAGCACATTTAAAGATAACATGAAGAAACAATTAATTCATGTAGAGGAATTAAATAAAACAGATAGTTCCAGTTAATTAATATCTGTAATTGATTATAATTTTGCAAGGATAATTTAGAAAGATTAATAGTTAATATATATTTCCAAGATTTCCTATTAACTTTGAATATGTGTAGAAATAAATAAATATGGAACAAATAATAAACTACAAAAACTCACAGGAAAACACAGTCTGCTTCAAAATGAGTCTAGAATCCTTCTATGAATATATCATAGAATTAAAATTGTGTTTAGAAGCTTATCAAAAGGGTTCAACCTCTTATACTTCAAATTAAAAAGTACTTTTAGGTTTTCTTCAACATATCTGTACTTGAAATCAAAATTTATTTCAAAATATCTAATCCAACTGATTTGGATTACTTTTACAAAAATGGAACTAGAAAATAGGAAATCTGAATTGATTTGACATCTTGCACATAATTCGAGGAATACTACTACTGACTAGAGCTAAAATTATGTTGTTCTATTTTTGCTTCCTGGAATTTTTTCCTCTGTTCCTAAAAAATTGTATGTTATTGTTAAAACATATGTTGTTTTCTCAATCGATTATCTCACAAATTTTTTCCCATCTTTCCTCATTAGGAATAGAAAACTTTACTAAATTTCTATATGCTTCATTGAATTCAGTGTATTTCTAAAAAGTAGGTTTAGTTATGAATAAATGTTTGACCTCATGCTAAATTAACAAATCATAACTTAAACCTTCTATAAGAGCCTTCCTAGTGATGGTTCCTTTGATTCTAGAAAATTTGGATTTGTCCACTGCTATATCATGAAATCTATTCTGATATTCTTCCAAAGGGATTAGTTTATCACCTATATCTTGCAGACCTAGAAGAAATTTTTGATGTAAAATATTAAATTTCCTATTAAAATTCTTAATTTTAACTTCAATATTATGACACTTATTCTCCAATTGTAGCATTAAATTCCTTTTACTAAGGACCTTTCTCACCTCCAAGATATTTTTAATTAGATATTCAATTGCACATCATTTGAGCTCCTATTTTGTTTTACAATTTAGAACTTTGATTATCTTGGTAGCATCTCCTAGTTTGTGATCTAGGTATTTCTTCACTTCTGGCACTGCTTCCTTTGATTTATACAACAATTCTTCTTATTCAAAAATAATCTCAATAGAAAGCCACAACTCAGTCATAGATTCATTAATATCAAGCCAAATTCTTTCCTTTTCTTGAGCAATAGTCTGATACATTATTGTGTCACTTTCATAGGTTGTTATTTTCTTTGTTAGCTTGAATTTTTTTTTCATTTCAGCTACATAAGCATTTTCAGTTTTAAGTTTTTGTTCTTGTAGTTTCTGTAATTGTAAAATTATTTTTTCAATCTCTTGACCTTTGAGTGTCAAGTCTCGCATGGCCTTCAATAAATTTGTTGTTGTATCACCAGGCTTTGTGTCTACTAGAACAGTTGTTGTTGTATATGTCCCTCTTATTGAAGTACATGTAATAAATGTTGTTGCTATGGGGATGACTATTGAAACATTGAGTTTTTGTTCTTTCTATTTTAACAATGTTTCCATTTCATATTCCATTTTATTTATTTGGAGATTTTGTTCAATTATAATCTTGAACATGTTTTCTTTATCTACCTCCAATTGCCCAAATTCTTTGGCTTGTGGGTTCTCTATAGTTGGAAGTTTCATCTACTTCCTTAATGCCTGCATATCAACGTTATTTCTCTTTATCATTTCCTTAGTTGCTTTAACATCACCAAGATTTTATCCTAACTTGATTACTATATACTCCAATGATTTGATCCTGATATCTTCGGTAAAAGAGGAAATTTTCTCCATCTTTAACTGTGAATGAATGTTATTCAACGAAGCTTGAAATTTGGATGGTTTCATAGCTGACTTGGTCAAGGTAGAGTAAATCATTTTTCCAACCTACTTGTGCAGGTCAATCTAATCAATAGCATGTATTTGTTTGGTGTGAAAGGGAAAAATAGATTTCTTATAGTCTTTTGCACTTTTAGCGACTGGAACTTTCAGTTCCATGAAGGATAGATGAAATTGTCCCTTCTCTGTGTCAAGTGCAGAAAGAAGTTTGTGCTGGGTAGAAGAATTTTGTTTCCATAACTCATAATATGTAGTGGCCTTTAGAGCCTCATTATTTATTTTAAGTTATTTATATCTCACAAAAATATTCTTTTGTTCTGGACCTTGAGTTACTGATGACATAGGAGAATCTATGGAGATCTCCTACATCCTTGGAAATTTTGCAATGTGCAATCCTTTCAGTACCATTATTTCTTTCTCCTATGAAATTTCTCCTTGAAATGGCTCTTTATCAGTGTTAGTTTTCTTCTTTCTCTTAAACAATGTACAATCTGTCTCTTGAATTTCTGACACTGAAGGAGATACACTTTCCCTTGGTCTCTTAGTCTCTTTCTCCTGGGGAGCTAGAGTTTTTGAAGTTGTTGGAATAACAATGTGTTTCTCTTCTTCTTGAAAAGTGTTCTCCTGCCACTCTTCTTGATTGAGATATTTTTCTATTTATGGCCTTGGTGTGTATGCATAAGGTGTTGTCTTTTGTTCAACCATTAATTTAGAAATAATATCCAAGGGATAATAAGAATAGGTGAAGCTTAATTGAACTTCATTTTCTTTAATAGAGAATCTGCCTCCTTTGCTGCTACTCTGGTATTGACAATGAATGGTCCAATCTATGCTTTTAATTTTAACTGATATTTATCCTTACTAGAAACAAAGTGTTGATCATCCATATTCATCATTCGTCTTGTATATTCTAGTGAAAAAATCCTAATTGGCACAAACTTAGGCAAGCTATAGGGAGGTAGCTCACATCTATAGATTCAGATCTCTATGTAATTCTGGTAAAGATACTATTCTCCAATTTTTGTCTACTCATTGAGGTGACTCTACTTCTATTGATCTCAGATGAAATCCTACGAATAACATCATTGTTGAGAAGACATAAGGCCATATGTATAAACTGATTTACATAATCAGAGAATGAGTACCCTTATGTTTTCTTCCTTACTAATGAAGTCCAATGAATTAAATACTGAGGATTTCCCTTTGCACTAGCTTCTGTAATGGAAATTTGAATCTATCTACTTGGAAAATAGGAGCAAGTAGACCAGGAATTATTGACGCTTGAGAGCACTTTTAGTAGAAAAATTTAGCATTTGATCATGAATGCACTTTTTTAGAAATTCGCTATAATTGGAAATATGTGATTGTTTCTCTCCTACTGAAAATACTAATAAAAATCCTAAAATTACCTCATCAACCCACTGATCACTTGGATAGCCTAATAGACATGAAACCATGGAGATAACCTACCTAGAAATTTCTGGATCGAAGAAGAGTAAGGTGCATTGGTTCTTGGTAACTTAGAATTCTTAGGTAAAAATGTTTCAAAGATCCTGCTTCTTTGAGAGAATGTGAGTTTCCGATATATCTCCATAAGAGAGTCTACAAAAAAAGGATGCAAAGGGACTATAGGCCTGACTTGAAGGATTTGGCATATTGAATCAATGGTGATAGTAAACAAAACTTCGTTATTTTGGGCAATAAAAATCCTCTAACTTGGGAGATATTTGAAATTACACCAAGTGATAAATTTTTGGGAATAAATGGTCCTAAGGAAAGGAAAATTGAGGTAGGAAGGAGTCCCAGATGCTCAATTCATCACTCACATCTAATAATTTCTGAGTCACCTAGTTTTGGAGTTCATAAAGATTGAAATCACATTGTATTTTACAGATATTGTATTGTTTATCAACTAGAGGAAGCTCATCTAGATTTATTACAGGGGGCAACATTGGAATCTCTACCATGAATTTAAATTTTCATTTAGATGATGACATGATAAATGGTGTATGTGTAGAAAAGTGTATCGAATTACTATGAATTTAGCAATCGTTGATGTGGCGAATAACTAGAAGTTGATAGAATCTGGATGGAAGTGTTGTTGCTACAAGAGGATGAGAGAAAGGAATGTTTAGATGGCATCAGGATGTTTTATAAAACATTCAGATGAGTTAACCGTTTTGGCGCATCTAGTTAATGCACTAAGACATTGGCGAGAAGGTTTAATGATCGTAACAGTTAATTAAACATTTTCGGGGGAAATAAAGATAATATGATGTGGAAGAATGGCGGAATGACATGTGGCGAAGCGTGGGAGAGTGACGACGGGAGTGGAGCAGAGGAAATTTGGTTTTCTTGTGGGGGTAGGCCGTAAATGGTTTTGGAGAAGGGGGGGAGTGGATCTTAAATGATATGGAGAGGACATGTACCCCCTGGTGGTATTAAATAACAAAACTTTTTCTACCCCCCCCCCACCCCTCCTCGATTAAACATCGATAGTGCGAGGGGGGGGGAGGGGGGGGCAGTGGCGGGGTGAAATGAATTCCCCACTACTAATTGGGGCATGTGTGATCTACGTCGTTGAGTTTACAGAATGTTTATTACAATCGGACAAAAATAAAAATCGATAAAATATTTTAAAAATACAATAATTAATTCTTGATTGAATAAACTAAAAAATAGGATTAACATTATTTTTAAAAAAGATTAATCACGACGATATTTAAACAAGCGTGCCCATACTTTGGGTTTTCATATTTTTTATTTTTCCATATATATATAATCACATTTGATTCTTTTTTATTCTATTTTTTATTTTATTTTCATTTCAATAATTATTTATTTATTTATTTCAACATAGAAGGAAATGGAAAACATAACATGGTGAAAACAAGTTACAACATCCAGATTTATGATCAACAATTTGTTTCTTGTAGCAAAGAATACTCAAGAAATTATGGCAACAATGGTAATTGGGTGGAAAAGGTTCTACGCATATATAGAAGGCTTGTGGTATAACAACAATTTTGACCAACTTTGGAGGAGACATGACACTTTCTCTGACCTACATCCATAGCCACCCAAATGAATAACATGTTAGTGTTGAGAAGTATGTCGATTGGGATAAAACACAGGTAACAAATATGCAAGTGTTAGGGTTTTCTTCTGAGCAATAATACCACCTTTAAGCCATTGGTTAGATAACAGTTCTAAATATTGTGATCTAGTAGAAAAACTCAGTTCAACAACAAACCAAAAAAATAAATAGCAATGTGTAAGTCATTGTTTGTTTCTATATTGGATGAAGCACCTGAGAAAATAAAATTTCATAATCTAGTAAGGGATCAAGCCACCCAATTCGTGAATCACCCTGAGCAGTGAGTCAACTATTCTATGGGGTATATCAGACATGATGGATATTGTCAGGGAATTATAAAAATAGTCACAAGTTCATACGAAGAGCCTCCCAAAAATTTATTTTATTCTTTCCATTATATCCATAGGTTTCCATATTGGAGTTTTAATATCTTAATATCATTGCAATGATTTCCAAATTCATAGGTCATAATTCTAAAGGTTACAGGTGGTTGGACGTAAAATATATCTACATGGTCAAAGAATCATGACTCGAGGAAGAAGTAAATTTTTAGTCTTTCCATTTGAATAGTTTCATTGTTGACTTATTTGGAAAACATGGGGCATAAAGTAGTGATCTTTGACCATACTTTCTTAACATTGTGTTGGAGAAAAATCACTTGGAAACCTAATTATGCAAGGTTAATCGAATTCCTAGTGTTACTAACTAGGAGCCTTGTCCCTAATGTCACCTCAGGATAGGGATATGAAATTTAGGTTTCTTGGCATAATGTGCAATACTCACTACAGGAAGCTACCCAATCTACAATCTAACCCTCAAGGCTTTTTGAGGCAGGAGGGATGAAAATATAGACCCTTTTACCAGTTGAAGCTTATTTATGCCTTAAAAACAACCTCAAATCAATCGGGAAACCACACAGGATTAAGATTGGGAAAGTAAGACCAGTGCTTATGGATAAGGAGTAAAATATACAATAACTTGAAATAAAATTTAGATAGAAGTTGAGGGATTCTAAAGGAAATAGTAGAAGATCCTAGGAATCTATTCGAGCTAAAGGAAAAGTTATGGGAAAATGGATTTCAATAAATCAAGGGTATTTTAAATTCACAACAAAAATTGATAGTTGGGTAAATCATAAAGGCCATGATAAATTATTACCTTGATTATTACTAGCATTAATTAAATTTCTTTAAATAATTCCTAAGGTTTAAAAAAAAAACTACTTCAGAAATCAAATTGTAGGTTGATTACTACCTAAATAATGAATAACTCAAGAGGAAAGTAGAAAGAGAACTAAACCAGAAAATAATATATGTACCTAAGAAGAGAGGAAGAGAGTACCTAGTACTAATCTCTAGTTGAAGAGGAGATGCAAGTTGATGCAAAATTCCGATTGGTTAATTTGATATTTATTCTTGATCCATATTTGTTAATTCTCCCAAAATCACCCCAAGTTACCAATATTAACATGCAAATATGATATACATTAAATCAGCAATGAATCGAAGACGAAATCGGAGAGAAATGATATATAATATCTTAAATACATGTAATGATAAAAACCTAAAAAGGGTTCAACCTAAATATAATTATTTATGATGTTTTCATTAAAACCCTCTCTGACATCTCGGATGTGGGTGATCATTAGTCTGAGTGACGTGGTGGCTCCTCCACAAGGCACATGGCTATGCATGGCCTTCTTCTGAGTGCTATTAAATTCTGCAATTGTTCTCCTGTTGTAGGCATTAATCCACCTGCTTCGAGCCTTACTATCATCCGACTTGCTACCCCTCCCTATTTTTCATGGCACCCAACACTTTAACTTCGACATTATTCTCTTCAAGTTTGGAATTCTCATTTCATTCCACCTGTCCTAAGCTCCTTTGCCTCCATAATCTACCCCCTCTATTTATTGAGGCTTCCTTCCTCCTCTCTTCTTCTCCCCTCACTGCTCCATCGCCCACCTGCTCTGCCATGCCTCGGAGGCACAGAATGCATTGTAGATGTGGTTGCGGTAAAATCTAGTCCTCTCACCCTCCCATTTCCATCCGAGATGATAGTTATATCCCCCTCCATGAGGACAATTCAGAGGACTCCAAGCTCAATTTCAATTCCTCTGGCACTCGAGACCTTCTTCTCATATCCATGACTCTCTCTGTGAATTTTTAGGATGTCGCGAGCTCTACTGGTTGTGGCCCCCGGAAACGTCTCAAAAAATCCACCATTTCATCTTCTCACCCTCAACCGTCCATGAAATTAGCAGCCCTGCCTAGCAAGTCAGCCATGCGTTCCTTCATCAATGAAGGGAGCGATAGCTTGGCGGTAGATGACAACGATAATGATGTAGGATTTTGTTCAGCTACTACGCCTGAGCCAATGGTGTAGCCGTTGAAGAACGAAGAGGAATCCTCTGATGACTATGGCTGCTTCATAGTATAAGAGCCTCCTCCTATTGACCAGCAACATGACTTGCGACTTTAGAATCCATTTCGAGAGGTTTCCTACCTCTGCTAGGCTTCATTTCTCATTTTTCATGTTTTTCTTTTTCTTGCTCAGTACTTTAAATTTTTGGATAATTCTTGAATATCCAGGTTTTCCCACTCGGGGCAGCAATCTATGGACTAGTTTCCCCAACTGGGGCAGTTCTTTTTTTGTTCTTTTGAACTCCACATCCGCCGGAATTGGCTAGCATAGAAATTTTGTTGGGAAAGTTTCGAATTGTATTTTATGTGCCATATAATAGAAATATTCTTATTTAGAAAATAAAAGAAAAAAACCCTCTCTGAAAAATATTCCCTAGGCTAACTGGTTATTTCTGAAAGTGAAATCAATGAATATTAAGTGTAAATAAGGGTAGAAATACAAACATTTTAATTTTGTATACTCTAAGTAGCACAAAGAAATGTATACTCTAAGTAGAAAAAATAACATTATATGGATCATAGATTTGATAAAACCCTTTTCAAACTTGAGATCAAGCAACTTACTCAAACCCCCAAATCACCACTTGCAAGATCAACCACAAAACTTACAAATCATATCTGCAAAATGAGCTAATAAACAATTATAAACTCAACAAAATTATCTATATACAAATATATAACAAAACCCATAATGATTCTAGCAAGAACTAGCAATTTGGAAGATATGGCGCTAGGTTTCCTTATTGAAGCAAAGGTTTGAAGTTGAGGAAGTGAGAAGTGATTTTTGTTGCTACAAGATGCACCAAAATGTCATTGATCTTCCTGTAAAGACAAACAATTTCCACATGGTTGTAACATATTGATTAGCACATTATGTATTTCTACCAATGATTTATTATTTTGCACATTAAATCCATGAATAATTTCAAGAAAACAAGATATTTTCTGAATCCAGTCAGCTATTGAAATAGTATTTGAAGATAGAAATAAAAAATTCAATAGATAAGAAAAATTATCCCAACCAATCAACACATTGCATGGAGAAATATATTTGTTATTTTCCGACAAAAATTCAATAGCATTTTGGTACAATCTAGAGACACAATAAAATGGGTAGAGGTTTATAAATAACAGTAAGAATCCTCTAGACTCACTTATAATACCTAGCTCATGGTCAATGGAACCATCTGTAACAATCAAGAGACATGAGGCAGGGAAAATCACCCCTTCTCCTTAGCACGAGATAATAAGCCATGATTGGTTCCAAAACATATCCCCAAGGAACAAATGAGTCATAACATGAGTGAAGATCATGCTAGAGGGTGATAAATACATAAGACTATAGTGAAAAGGAGGTGTTAGCACTACTACAAAAAATACTTTGGGAGGTCATTATCCACCTCCAAAAGTGGATTTGGGGGGGGGAGACGAGGTTAGTAGTATGGGTAGTTTTTGAAACCCCCACCCAAAAAAAACATTGCCTCTAAAATTCAAGTCTTCTAGGGGATGCTTTTTAGGAGATATGAATTTCCCACAAAAGTGAAATTTAGGGGCAGTTCCAATCCCCCACATAGAAACCTATAGGGACGGTTTACAACCCCCCTCATAGAAACTTACAAGGGTGGTTTAGAACCCCCCTAATAGTTTCTTTTAGGGGCAGTAGGATCCCCCCTCGTACTATACTTTGGAGACGTTAAGAGCCCCCAAAAATATAGTTCCAACTTACGAGGGGGTTTTAGAATGTCTTAGATCCAATACATCCTTAAATATCTCTCTCGGGAATGACTTCTTTGCCAAGTGTTGAATCTATGATCAATTGAATTCTCTCCACGACGTCTCAAGTCTGAACAAAAGGCTTTCCTCTTACAACTTTGTATAGTTTAGAAATCAATTATAAGAACCAAAAATAGCATATTTTCTTGATTCCTCAATCTTGGGGTCTTCAATCTTGATAAGATACTAATTGAATATGACATCACTAGTTTAAGTATCCTTCATGCAATTGGTGTGAAAACCTTAAATATCTCTTCTAATAATATCCATATGCCAAGGCTTCCATTAAATTGTTTCTACCAAATTCTATGGTCAAGTGGTGAATTCCTCATTACCTCCATTTCCTAGAAATTCACCCTCATGTGAGTTAAAACTTCCTCTAGTTGTTGAGTTTTTCACAACAGGGCATTGGAAATCTAGACAAAATAGAAGTGTTTTTCCTGATTTCTAAGAAAACAAAGGATGTTATGTATTTTGAAGCACAAAATGTAAATAATTTCTCCTAGTATGAAAACTTGCTAATTCATGTTGATCTATATAGGAAAATAATTGTGAAGGTGCAGAAAATAGGGTTGGATATGGAAAACTTCTGTCAATGCTTAAAGTATTGGGGGCTTCCCCTTCCACCATGAGAAAAGAGTAGTTATTGAGTTGGCCAAGGGATTTTCGTAAGGTTTGAGGAGCTAAAACATCAAGTTTTTGATAGTTGTTGGTGTGAATAAGCCAACCAGGTAAGTATCTAGGGTTTTTTTGTAATTTTCAGTGGCAAAAGGACTACCACCAATTTGGGCGTAAAAGTCTTAAAGGAAAAATCCTCAGCCCTAGGATTTTTTCGAAGGATTAGACTTGCATTTTGGAATTTTTACAGCGATATAAAGGGACATTACCCTGGTATAAGAGCCCTATGATTTTTCTTGTTAATGGAAAAATAAGAAACAAGTTTGGGCATCAAACTTTATGTATTGTATATTGATCTTATTATTGGTGTAATTTCTAGTATGAAAAATTTTTAAGTTAGACATTTCAATGTGTTTTATGTCTTCTAGCTAAGAGCATAAACCAAACCTAGGGTGCATGGATTTCTAACAAATTTGAAGGGAATTAAGTCATAAATCTAGGAGATAATCAATCATATTTCATGTGTAACTAAATAGTTGGTCAAGAAGTGAACTGAGTTGACATTGTCAAATTTTATCAGCAGACTTCAAAGAGACTCATGGTCTATACATAGGGGATTCAATCAATGAACCTCTAACACAGCACATGCATTCATGGCATACTAAAAAATACCCCAATACACCTTCCCAGTTTAAAATACCCATACATTCCCAATACATATTCCTAATTTAAAATACCCCTACTTTCAATAGATATTGTAGGTATCCATTTTTTCATTAACAATTTTTATACCGCTTTATATTTTTTCATTAACTTTGAGCTCCTTTTTTTATACCTACCAATATAAAAACCCGTTACCCCCTATTATAAGTTCAATATATTATTTCATTTTTTCTCCAATATATATCCCCCAATATGAATGCACGTGGTATGGTACTTCTTCCCCTATGAAGCCCCCTCTGTTTCTATACAAGGAGAAATTGTATTCATTAGAAAACCATTTTTGGTAGCTTATGAGGTTGGAGGCTTAGGAATATATAGAAAAAGTTCAATTGGCTGGAAGGATTAAGTAAATATTTTCCACAGATCCTTCTTAAAGATCAAGTGGAATTTTTTGATATCTCAAACAAGCTCATGGGAGGTATGCAAACTTGAATGAATTTCATCAACGTCTTGTGGAGGTACAATGAGTCCCTAAGCCTACACATAGAGGTAATATAGTTTATTTATACAAACATATATTGTTAGATCCCTTTTGAGGTATTTTGTGGTAAAAGCAATAGGCCCATACACCTGGTAATGTAAGAAGGACATTATATTTTTTGTATGAGCATGAAGAAATAGAGTTAATAGGCCTATAAGGTAATACAATGTTGAGTTGGACAAAGAAACGACTATTGAATGTGTCCATCAAGGTTGATATAAATTTATATTTATGGTTTACTGAAAATTGTTAACAGTTATACCTGCTTTTGATTGTAGTACTTACTTTTTATTTCTGATAGAAGAGTCTAGTACTTTTAAGTATCATTATTTCATGACATAAGAGGCTAATATATTATTGTTAGTTATTAGAAGTCTTTGAATTGTGCTTGTGTAATGGATGTTGAACTAATTTTATTTACTTCTTTACTTTGATAGACATTCTGAGAGGCACTCTCAAATTGCATCACGTCATATCATAACACTGTTACTGTGTGTTGTGTTGTGAACTCTATTTTTGCAAGCCTTCATGTTGCTATATTTATTTAGAAACTTTGTCATGGAACATCCATCACAAATACCAAAGAGATAGCCTCTTTGGTTAATCATGCTCAATGCATGACAAGGCATGTTATAATGTGCTCAAGTTCACAATGCTTTCCTTTGGGAAATTGAGAAAAGGAAAAAGGTTTCCATATAGTTATGTTACAGGTGGAGTATATGTATCTTCCCAAAAATTTCTAATTGCTTTAGCTTTTTTATTATCATTAATGAGGCCTTGCAATATGTATCCATTGGGTTATCAAATCCTTGGAAAATATCAAATGTATATCTTCATATCTTCCTCCATGTTGTGATATGTGTGTATATATAAACCAAGATGGCAAGGGTTGGAACATGATTCCTTTTCAACCATCACTCTCTTTAGTAATCCGTTTTGTCCTTGACATAAAGTGAAAATATTAAATGGATACATTCATCTCTTATTCCATGTTGTGATATGTGTGTATATATAAGCACTTAGATGGAAAGGCTTGGAACAAGATTATTTTTCAACCATCACTCTCTTTAGAATTCCATTTTTTCCTTGACATGAAGCATCTTGGGAAAATTTGATCATCAATCTCCACAATCCTAACATTTATAAAATGACTAGAATATATTAAGTATACAATAAAGGTCAACCTCTCTAATATGCATAGTGCATTCCTATCCAAATTTGAAGGCATACCTGATAAATATCTCCACGAGCTCAGCATTGTTCCTTAAAAATATTGGTGTAGAGATTGAGTCTAGCATGTATCCTAGCGAGTGGAAAGATACTCCTTGGAAGTTTCTTCTACACTTCTAAACCAATATGTCACTAACATACTTGAAAATTTTTAAAGGTTATCAACTCTGCATTTATGTGGAAATTGAGATCTTAATGGCTATGGTAAGATATACTAGACCCTAAAATATTCATTTTTAGCTTTTCCTCTACCATAAAAAGTATAAACACCACACCATTCTTCTCTAAGTTGGTAATATATCTTCTCGTGTTGTGGCAAGAAGATATCCATTACACATTTTATTTTTCGTGCCTAGGAAATGCTTTTATGGGCTTGGATCCTTGAATTCTCTTCCTCTACTATCACATACTATTTCAATTAGGTCTTAGAACTACTTGGTGATTTGTGCAATTGGTCTACTCTTAAAAAAAGAAAAAAAGAAAAACACTTTCATTATGAAAATAAAGAAAGTACATCATCATGTTTAGATTACACGATGGGTCTACTCTACCAATTTTAAAAGAGGGGAAAATAATTGAAGCATAAGTATCATTTTTTATAAATAGTAAATTTTTACAGTAAATTCACAACCATTTTAGTTTTATCTTACATTTTCAACCATGTTATTACTACCAATTTTGATGCAAAAATTAAAACTAGGAAAACTTGTTCAAAGTGAACTTGACCATTTCAAGAACCTATAATACATTATGGTGATTATCTATACCTAAGTAGCAGACTACCATAATATCAACCATATTTTGATGAAAGGAGGAGGTTTAGGAGAAAAATAAGTATAAATAAAGATAATGGAGGCCACAGAAATACTAAACCATCCTTCCATCACATATAAGCATTCCAATATTGTCGGGCTCAATTCCCACCACAAGAGAAAAGAAAGAACACAAAGAAGACCCTTCTTCCAACCATGGTTGGGTCTAGAAATATGATGATGAAGATGATGATCCTACTAAGGTTGTTGTTGTGGCTTAGTCCTTTATGAATCTTCCCTTCAAGATAGAAAATTAGTTTAGGTTTTTAAGCTATTTTTAGCCTCTCTCCATTTGTCTGCTTGCAACTTATGTTCTAAGTTCTAACAATAGTTGTTGCAAGAGTGCTTCCATCCCACCCTATGTTTTTTATACTATATATAATTGAAAATTTAATCAGCTAGATCATATTTGGAAGAAAAATGAATAATAAATTATAATATTAAAATACATAGAACATGCTCGTCTTTTGAGTTTAAAATTCCATATATTAGTTTCCTTTTTTCAATCCTAAAATCCACGAGGCAGCAAAATATTTAGGATCGAGGTATTGTCTTCATTGAGGTCCATTGATATAATGAATTTTGCAACTACACAAAAAAAATAGATGATGAAAACACTAAATTGAATACTTTTTCAAGATACAGAGAAAAAAAAAAAAACCTTTCTGAATTTCCATAGGAACTACCAAGTTTTCAAGGGTGGTGGGAAGGGGTTTGACATTCTCAATAGAAATATTGTTTTCACAAGATGGAAAATTTCCTAAGGAAAAATCGAGTTCTACGATATGTCCTGAAGTTAGGGACATGAATAAATATGCAAAACAAAAGGAAGATGTTGGAGGAGCAGAAGTTGCAAACACTGAGATCATGCTACCACTGCCAGTAACACTAGCATTAATACTAGCACTACTTTTAATTCCTTCAATACATATTGGAGTGGGTGGCTTGTAGATGGGTAAAACATCCTATATCATCTTCAATTGTTTACAAGATGTTACGAGAACAACTTAATCGTAATCTTGGAAGAAGTGGAACTGATATACCCGAGACAATTTTGTTTCTTGAAGGGTAGAATTTTCTGGAAAAAGAAGATATTGTTTGAGCCAAGAATAAATATTTAATCTAGGAATTTTCTAGGCTAAGAAAAGACTTTCTTAAGCTGAGACTCATTTTTAGTACTGAGCATATTTGAAACTTTGGAATCACAGAAGGAGATAATTTGTTCTATTCCTCAACATTTTCATTTTTGTAGAGCATGGGGTCCATTTTATGTTGTTTTCACAAAAATTACATGAAAGAAAATCCAAGAGACCCACTTTGGAATTTTCTAGGCTAAGGAAAGACTTTCCTGAGCTGAGACTTTTTTTTAGTACTGAATAGATTTGAAACTTTGGAATCCCAATAGGAGATAGTATTTTCTATTCCTTAGATTTTCAATTTCTGTAGATCATGGGATCCATTTCTGCTCTTGTTCCAACAATTACAGGAAATAAAAGCCAAGATACCCACTTCAGAAATTTATTGTTGTGAAGGGGAAGATTTCACACAGTTGTAACCAATCATGGGGTAAATTTTCCATTGCTAGCATAGGAGCTGTATAAAATAAAATCCAATTTGATTCCACAGTAATGGATTTTAAAATAAATTATTAAGGAATACAATAGACTAAAAACCATGATCAAAGCCCATCTATGTAGAATATTCAATGATGAAGCAATGATGCATTCAAACTTTCAAGCTAGTGGGTTCAGAAAACGTTCTCCAAGGCATCATGGAAAATGTCAAGATTTTCACATGCATTTATCCATCAATACCTCACCAAATATAACGAGGAGCATAAAAAGGCATGATAGTAGAAAGAGATTACATAATTTTGACAAGGACATGTCCTTGAATGCAATTTTCAGCTTAATTTTGTAGAAAACATAAATAACATATGTTTGACAAGTGTTATCGTGTGTATTTGGATCTAATTCCACTTATTTTACAACATTGAACAAGATAAAAAAAATTAACAATGTGGAAATTCAATTCCAATTTGTGACAACGAAGATGTTCAAAAATCATGCAAGACACCTTAGGCAATCCATGTTAATAAATTTCTAGAAAGTCCCACTAAAATCCAAGAACAACATAGACTGTTATTTATACAGAAAAATTAGTCATGCCTAACCATTTCATATTCTGCCTCAATTGTTGGAATTTCTTTACAACCCATATCTCCTAGGTAATATTTTTCAAAAAATGACCAGAACTATAAATTATGATATTTCATGTTAATTCACACTAATTGGAAAACATGAAATAATGATGTTCTTAAATAGATGAATAAATATCATGAAGTTCCCAAGTCTACAAAAGAGGATCAAGCCAATAATCTAGTTGTGTCAATCACCTCCATGGTGTGAATGCTGCGAGATTGTGAGCTCATTGCTAAAATGATAAGGAATATGCTATATGAAAAGAAATATTTTCAAAGGGAAAAATGCGGTGTCACCTAGAAGAGAAGCAAATGAAGAATATTTATTTAAAAAATTCAATGGTGACCTAAAGATTAAAATACTATAAACAATATACCATGACAACCTGTTAAGTACACATTTTAGACTACATAAGGCTACTTTAAAAAATCAGAAAGTAGCTTACCCAGAAAAATTTATTCTATAAAGACTCAAATAATTGTCAATCAACCAATCCCATGATGGCCATCATGTTCAAAATACTTCATAATTTACCACCAGTGAAGATAATTGTTGAGCATAGCATTGGCTGCATGACATATGTCATTGATAGGGTGTACTGAAAGGGGATCCAAAATAATATTAAATTATAAATTTATTTGGAAATGTGCCAACTTTAAAATGACTCATATTTTTTATATTTCCTTAATCCAAGCCATACATTCCATCATAATATATAGTTAACTTTTTTGATTGAGCAATAAAATTATAATATTCACTACCCAATGAATTTATGTGGCTTATAAATTATCCTTTTAAAATAATCAGAGCTATGTGGGGGAGAGGCATGGTCTTGAAATAAATCACTGACAAACTAACTAAATATTACCCTTACTCAACATATAGGACCATGCATTAGAAAGATGTCGTCGCAAAAGTTTAGAATAGGTAAGTAAGAGTGCAAGTACAAAAAATAAGTAGCCATATATGGTGTGAACTGAAACCATACATGCCCTTGTTGATCTGATAAGTATGTATGTTGGAATAATCACACCTCTCAAAGCCATGAATGTACCTCCTTTAAAACTCAAGTTACATACAACTCTACAGTCACACCAACAAAAACATATATTGGCCCAGGGAGAGTGTGGTTAAGCCTCCCATGACTAGCATTATCGTTCCCATCACAAGAAGCTACCATGTTTCAACAAACAATGCTCACAACCAATGGGTTGTTCTATAAAAAGCAAGAACCATGGGATAGAAGATGGGTCTCTATGATCCTTATCCATTTAGCTCAACTTGCAAGAGAAAAGCCCTCCCCATATTTATTGTCCTCAGAGGTGCCAAATCGGGCCACACATTACTCAAAATCCAAAGGCCCAAAATTAAAATTTTCCAAGCCATTGGGGCTTAGTTTATTGATGAGGTCAATAGGCTATTAAGCCGTTTTCGGGGGGTCTATTATATTTGTGGTGTGTCCAACCTAAATTTTATGTCTCAACAAGCAATGAGGATGGTTTCAAGTTCCAATTAATTCTAGTGGAATAGGTACTTCTTAAACATGGCATGCTGGTGCCTATGTTAAACGAAGTTGATGATGTGTGTCATTATGGTGTAGGGCCTAGTCTTGGGGTATTTTTCTTGAAATAATTATTGAAGAAAAAGGTATAACACTCCACATAACCACCCATGTGATACATTGGAGGTGCCTGAACTTGCATTTCAATGACACTGGAGCATCCTTGCTCCTATAGACCATCAACATGGTGTTCACATGCTAGAAAAACCCACCCTTATATGTTTCCCTCTTGGCATTTTAACTATCATCCCTTTTGAATTTTAGTGGTACCAAACAACCTTGTCACCCACCAAGGAAGATTTGAACCAGTTAATATTCATCAAGCTGATCATACTATAAGTATTCTTACGCTATTTAGATAATGCATCAAACATCCAAAATGAAAATCCAAGGATGATTCAATCTCTTCATGTTCTTCCATGGTAAGGATCCTTTTTTGGACCGTAGTGAACCAAACATATAACAGACACTCGAGTTGAGAAATTTTTCTTCTTGTTGCTGAATTTTATACTAGACCAAACCTTCCTTAAGCATGTACAATTTCCATTTCAAATCAATTATAATTAACGGGTGAGCTACCGATTTCTTTCTCATTAAAAATTTAAGATGTTGGAACTTCAAGATGACTAGTTCCTAATGTTTTTGTGTCTTGGATGAGTATTTTGGTTTTTTTTTACTATCCAACCTTTTCTCAATACACTTTTGTAGTTATTATTTAATTGTTTCGATTTAAGTTTTGTGTAGACTCACATAATAAATTTCTCACAACTAAACCACAATCAAGTTCCTATGGTTTTCTATAAACAAAATCAGGATGTAACCAGAATGTATAATTCAATGGAATAAGTGCTCTATGGCAAAATAAAACCATTGCATAAGCATAATCATTACTTTGTTTCAATTGGGATCCTCCCTAAGGGTGTAATAGTGACCTGTCTTCCCATTACATATACAAATAAGATAATTATGGTGACCATTTAATGTAATGTGATCCAGGTCTACAATGTTAATTATTATTAAATAAGGCCCATTAGGTAGTTAGCATTAAATAAATGTAATGTAGCTTCATTAGAGAAGGCCAACTAGGTATTTAAAATTTCCTCGTATTAAATAATTAGAATAAAGTCCTCCTTATGTCATCATGTATTAAATCACAAATCATTCAAAGGATTCCCCCTCAAAGTGACAAGTGAAGAAGAGTCGATCATTCGATAAAAGGATGCCTAGAAGGTGTTTCCCTGCCTAAACTTTATCTTGATATATTATGTATTGAATTATTTCCTAACCATTATTGTACATCTTGTGTATGATTTCATTTTTAGGTCTAAGATACACTACCAGTGGTATCAGAAAATTTTCCAAGGAACAATCGGGAAAAATATTTCTACCTTCTTTTTTGCATATTTGAGCCATGACAAACAGATCAATTGCTAAGTGTTTTCCTACATAATTTCACAAACCAACAACATATATGTATTCTCCTCACAAATATACATGATTTTAGGGTAAAAAAATTCTCAAAATGGAGGTTGAATGAAGGAGGTATTGCAGTTTGTAATATGCTCCCTTTTAGGGTTTTTAGTGATGGCCTTAGATATCTCATAGTGTAAAACTTATGAAAAATCCCTTAGATTGTTGACAAACCAACACCACTTGGCATAATTTCTAGGGCTTCAATTTGGTATAATACACTGTGAAACAATATTGACCACGCTATATCCCTTTACAATTTTCTTCTCCCACACCCTAGTGGAACCAAAAAATGGCCTTCATGGAAGTTTTTTCAATATGGAAAGTTTGTATGAGGCACGAACATGTAAATCTAGGTGCCACCAATGGGTATCTCGCTAGTGATTACGAGAAGTGGGTCTTAGGTCATGCACTATTGGAATAATTTCCTCACATTACACAACATGATAATGATTTATGTGAACCAACACTTAGATAGAAGCCTTGGGTCTTTACGCTGAAAGTTATCAAGGTAAACAAAAACCATGCAAAGGATGTTCTTGATATGTAAGATATATGGAGGATAGTAATTTTTAGATGTATCTGTGAATAATGTATATGAATCATGTCCTTATGTGATGCCCAAGTGTCCAAGTTTTTAAAATATGGGTTTAATGAATTACTCTAGAATATAACCTAGGAAAGCATTATGTTGTGTTCATTTTCTAGGAATGCAAGAACAATGTGGATATGGTATATTCATGTAAAAAAAAAATTACTACCATTTGAGGGAATGAACAAGGTGATTGGTGTGTTATTATTCATTTCCCATATGTCTACAATGTGTTTAAAACATGGTATGAAATTTGTTCCATTATATTTCAAAGAAACTGCATGATAAAGAAAGGTTCTATCAAGATTTGAGATCAAATTTTACATTCTACATAGTACCTTTGGGAAATGAAAACAATAAAATTTTAATACATTTGATCGTTTAAGTGTGAATCATGAAAGAGTGGAATTTAATGGCCAGTACAATATTACAATATATAATCTCACTTATTGTCCATTAAAGAGTGGTTCAAACACTTTGGGGAACTTGAGATACCTTGATCTCTTTCTTAGAGTAGGTGTTTTATATATTGATGCTCTATCAAAAAAATTTGATGGTAATTATTGCACTAACAAAGTAGGACCTCTTGACAGAATATTAACCAATGAAAATGGAGTGCAACATTTAGATGATTCTGAAAAGGCATCATGACAAGAAAAATCCACAGTTATTGACAGAGTTTGTAGAAACTTTACTCACAAATACATGAAAGGGGCTTGCAGAAACCATTCTATTTTTATATATTCACTTAATTATATCACTAGGCTTTAAGAAATCAGATTCATGTGGTTGTCGGTCATGATAAATATTCCTTCAAACAAGAGTTTATACCATAATGTGTCCTTGTTTTGGATAAATTATGACTAGGCACATAGCAGAAAGGAGACCACGTATCTAAGGTAACAAAACTCTAGGGTTTTCACATGGTCCTAAGATGAGCACACATCCACAAGTTGGAGCCAAATTTTTTCACCTCAAATCATATGCTCAATAGAATCACAAAATGTATGTATTTAGTAGGTTTGAAGATCAGAAATTGTTAATGCAAGGTTGGCTAAAAAAAAATTGAAACAAATGGGTTCAAATCATATGCTAGGTCAGGAAACATGTTGATTTCATAAAGGATCAGGATGTTAATAGAATAGTGCCTAACATTATGTACACATTTTCTAGATGGGATTGGCATCTATATTGTGGGTGGTGATATGATTGATGTCATGTTGAAAGTATTATATGTTGTAGTATGTCACCATGGTGTCTATGATAATGATGTTATATCCTTAGTTGTGGAATACATTGACTATGGATGTATTGAAAATGTCATTGAGCAAGAAAAGTAACTATATTTGAACCCTATCTAGTTGTTGTCTATAAACAAGTTGTTTAAGGTTTGGTGTATTTTCACCATGAACAACATACAATTCACAGGGATATTAAACCATAAAATTTATTCATGAATCAATAAGGTGAAGCAAATATCACAGATTTTGGTCCTTTTACAATTTTTGCAAACTTTATGGAACAATGTGACACCTTTGTTGGCACCTATAAATATATGGCACCATAGTGTATCAGTGGAAATGTATATGGGTATATCAATCATACTAAAGATTGGTAGCTATTATATTAGAGTTTGAAATAGGCCACTACCTTCTGCTCCACTGGATCAATTTTCTCCATAATGTTGTAGATTGATACTCTGACAGTATGATAGAATAACACCCAGAAAATTAAAGACAATTGGTACCAAAAGGGGGTACTAGTAGAGTGAAATTTAAGGCTTGTTTTATAATCCAAAACTGATGTTGGAAATAATTTTTTTGGTTATACATATATACACCTAAGAATATAGGTTTGAAGTAAGTCAACTCAAATACATGTAACGTCTAGGGCCAACACCTGTCTAAATTAAACTTGGTTCATTTAATTTGTGGTTGCTTCGAAGGAAGAGGTTTATCCTATCACTAAGGTAAAGGAGGGACTAGTGGATTGAATTCTCATTCAAGGAGGATCTGCTTGGGTTTATAAATTCAGTGCATATGACAGAATGAGGTGGAAAAGTTTTTTGTAATTATATAGCAGAGTAGTTTGATTCACAAACCATATGAACATTTTTCATTTGGATATCTTATTTACTGTACCCACCTCCATTTGAATTGTTGATATTCCATTAACCCTGGACAAAAAAAAAATTCAGTGTTTTGGTTTAATAAAAGGCATTGGAATCATTTGAAAGGTGGAATGTAATGATAAAGTAGTTCAAGTACAGGTTAAGGGTATTGCATGGGCCAAATTGAGGTAGCTTCACTTAAATAAATGTTGACCACTACACCGGGAATATAGAACGAGTGATTTATCCTCACGTACTTGGTTATGGTTTTTTCTATTCTGATCAAGCTATTTATTCTAAGGCTTGGCCTTTCTACCAGCACATTTCGTAAAGGCACTTGAATTGTGAATAAGAAGTTTAACCAGAAATTCAAGTTGTGTGGCCTCAAAAAATGCTCACTTATTGAGGGTTGGTCATAATGCTTTGTAATATAATTGTGGACACACACAAATACACTCAAGAGTCAGAAATTCATGATTATAGTGCCACTTCTTGTGTTGGCTTCCTCGATGCTCTGATTTTTTTGCTTCAATCCTCTGTCCAGTTGGACTTTCAAATATGTCATTCAATTTAACACATTATTTTTTCATGAATGTGCCTTCCTATTTGTCCTAGGTGATTGCAATATGAATTTAGGAGAGGAATGTACCAAAATTCCACTCTTCTGAAATAATATTTAAAAGAATTTCATTCATTCAAAAATAAAAACACAACATAATTTTAGTTACAAAACCTACCCATAAGTAATGAACAAAATGGTCAGACAATGTCAAAAAGCTAATAATAGGAACATAGCATGAACAATATTTTTTTATTAGGTTCCAAAATAAAAAATAAGATCTCCTGAAATAGTAGGAATTGTTAAAATCAAATTGATTTTCTACAAGGTTATAATTCCTTGGTAATCTATACATCATATCATCCTAAAAATCCCAGTCTGTATTCAACCATCTTGTTCTCGGTTACATGTACCACAAGACAGAGCTATGTAAATCATGGCTAGTTATCTAGCTATAATTTTAATATATTTTATTCCATTATGGAGTTTTCAATCATGATATATCTTCTCAAATTTTATTCAGGGGATTATCGCAAACAAGAAACTTTTCAAGGTTCCCAAAATAAAATTTGTAACATAAACGAACCATTCAATTTATTGATTTCAGGAAATAATATGTTTATATTTGAGGTATTGAAGCATTTTATTTTGTCTTTCTAGTCATTGCAAAGGAATCAAAGAAAATACTTTAGTAAATCAATGGAAATAATATTTGTATAACTTATAAATAACTTTACTCGCCACACATACTATTCATCCAAAGATAGTAACTTTTGTGGATTAGAGGAACAAAAATTTCTCAGATACAATTCTCGTAAACAGGAAAATTATTGTGGTATATCAGGTTAAGCATAGATAAATAAAGGGACAAATTTACATTCCAAGAAGTAAATATTGTATTTTTGTGTGTGCATATATCAATTAATAGTACAGAAATTAAATATTGTGTTTCACTACTACAAGCATCATGATTTCAATATCCAATAAACATGATCCCATTGCACAAATAAGATAAGTTTAAGGGTAAATTTAGAGAAAAAAAGAACACTGACATGTTTTCCTCAATTTTCGTTCTTCATTTATTCTTCTCAGACAAAAATAAAATGCACAAAAAATTTGATTGTCCCTTTAGACTTAAAGGAATTGACTGAATCTTAAAACCCTTAAAACCCTCTGTGTTAGAGGCTCCACGAACTTTTAAACAAAATAAATACAACTAAGTTCTCAAATGTAGAGACATACCTGACACCGACATCACCAACAATACCAATAGCCATATCTGTAGTAAGACCTGAGATCCCACAAGCCATTCTTGATGAAATATTTACATAGCAATCAAATAGATAATAGAAATTTTCCTTAGGGATAATTTATGTGATGATAATCACAACAATAATAAAACCATAAATATCCAACACTCCATCCATGACACCTGGAACAATCAATTTCATCACGAGATTTGGCCTCATCACACCCATAGAGGACACACCCACACCACTCTTGGTATTCCCATATGCAGCTCCCATGCCTGCAAAATTCAAACACATATTTTTTTTTTTTCGTTTAGACTAATCCTAATTTTCCATTTTTTTCTCCCATGCCACCCACGGTTTTGACCCGTGACCTTACAGAACGGAGTGCCTTAACAAGGCACCCCATCACCGATCGTTTTGATACCACGTGGGCACCAAACACATATTGGAATTAAACCCACAAAGAAATAATTTTTGAGAATTTTGTAAAGGGAAATGAAGGATTGAATATTACAAAAGTGTATGGGATTTGTAGCAAAATCCAACATACTATGTTTAGATAAAGAGCACGTAACTTTCTCCCAGCCTGAGAAGGAAGAAGAGTAGCGGTAAATTAAAAGTTACATTTTATGAGTAGTGTTAAATTAAAAGTTATATTCTAATAATTTGATTTTCGAGTAGTCAGAAATTATATTTTCATAGGTATTAAAGCTTTATGAGGCTATGGTAGTTTATTTTTCCACAAGGTCTGGAGAGAGATAATGTTTGCCTAAGGGAATTAATAAAAACTATAAAATACCTCCTTAACACAAGAAATTATGTTCATATAAGGAGGGAAATGAGACATGTGGTTTACACATAAGGGAAATATTCACTAACCCTTAAGAAGGTGATAAATATCCTCAAATCAGTGAATAATACTATCAATAAACTCAAGTAGTTGTAGGTAGCCCATAATTTTCAGGGAACTTCACTTAGAGCTCAAAAATACCATACTAGAAGCTAACAATAGCTTATAAGGCCTCCACATGTGTTGTTAAGAGGGACATGGGATAAAAATTTACTAAGGGAAATAAGGGGTACAATAATATCAATGTGTAACAACTACTCAAATCAAAAGTATATATCCAAACCATCGAGATGACACACTTCTTCGAGTAAAATTAGGAAACGCCATGGAAAAGCTCAAGTTAGAACTTATAGAAAAGGAATAGAGCATTAGAGTAGAGTTCTTAAGTGATCACAATAAAAATAATACACATTGGAGATATCACATACACATGGATCATATATATCAAGCTAAATGTGATAGGTAAAGAAAATGATTCGTACACCTAGTGTCCTATATGGCCAAGGTAAGTTGTCATCAAACAAATGATACATCCATTAATTACATATAGATCCATATATCTTGTTTGGAAAATTATCAATGTGAAAATAATCACAGGGGTTGAAATGAAATTCAAAATTTAAAAATATTCTCTAAAAACCCATATAGAAAGCAAGGTAACAAATCATATGACATCTAACCTATGATATATTATGGGAAATCCTCAAAAGTATATCATAAGAAAGATGTCCCATTGAGGGGGTCAAGAAGAGGTATGAGGCCTCATAAATTTTATGGTTCAAGAAGTTTGAATCTTGATTTATCAATTTTGGTCATAACTAGGCAAGGAAACATGGAAGGAAGTGAAACCCTTCGAAGAGTTAAAATGGGAAGACCACATAAGGACCTCCCTCATAAGAAGAGATAAACATGTATATAAATAATGTAGACAATGAACCATACAAATATTGATAAAGTCAATAGAATATCCCCTGAATCTCATAATAAATGGGTCATTTATAGATGAGGTGATCCTCTAACTCTCTCTCTCTTGTATATGCCAAAGTTATCAGATGTCATTGAGAGGAGAAATATCATGATGATTAGTTTCAACTAAATGACAATGTAAACCCACATCAAACCAATGAAGGGGATTATGAAGGACAACATCCATTGTGCTTGTGCATATGTGGGTTAAATAATAAGGCCCCCTTTCATTTGTAAGAAATGTTCCTAGTACAAATCCATATTAGAGTCCATGCCATGAAAAGATGAAGTCCAAATGTCACTAAATGAATTTTATATAAATAACCTCTCAAAAAACCTGACATATACATAAAATGAGGCGATTTACATTTTAAGTGTATATCAGTTGAATTGTGTTACAACTTTAGTCGCTCCCCCACAAAAATGTAGCATGCTCCCTTGCGATGATGCATCAACTGTACTAGAGAAAAACCACATAATGTAGAAGGAGTTTAAACATGATGTAACTTTAATAGTGCACCACATTCACCCCTTGGATCACCACTCATGAATACTGTGAGGCTATTTCAAGCATTGATGTGGATAATATCATTCTATTTTCTCGTATGTATAGTATTCTATTTTGACACAATTGATTTTATTTAGCAAGAAAAATATTTTTATAGAGGGTTTTCTCTTTGTGAATTAGGGATAAAAAGGCCTTGTAATTATGAGTGATATATTCTTTGCCAACTACTTGTGTGGGAGAGAACTACAAGCTCCATATCAACATGAAGTGTAGATATTTTGAGCAATTTAGATAAAGGATTTAAAGATTATCTAGCTCTACATTTGGTATACATCACAATGAGGGAATTACCCACAAACAATGCCCTCAAGACCAATACCTAGTTCTCTATAAATAAGATGGTTCCAATATTCTCAATCATAGGTGAAGGATTCTCCTAGGAGGTCAATTTATTGGTTTGAGATGTTTTTTTTGGCCTTGGATTCTCAATGGTTAAGGGCTTCAGGGGTTAAGGGTCAAGGGACAAGGGCTTGGGGGTTAGTGGATTTAGGGCTTAAGGGCATAAGAGTTATGGGATTTAAGTGTTAGGGGTTAAGGAGTTAGGGGTAATGGGTTAAGAGTAATGGGTTAAGATGATAAGGGATTAGGGCTTAGGTGGGTCATGTATTCTAGATTACGAGTAAGTGGCTTAAGGTTTTAATTTGTTAATGGGTTAATGTGTTATGATTAATGAGTGTAGGGGTTAAGGGATTAAGGATTATGGGTTAAGGGGATAGGGAATTTAGTGGTTGTGGGTTAAGGGCTCATGGGTTTTCATAATGGGGCCACTAATCCCCTTATCACCACTATTTGGGGTTCCCATATCAATTTCTCTCATTGTCTTCCATATAGACCCCCTAGCCCCTATAAAATTAGGTCCTAAGCTCCCTCATTAAGGGAATTTTTAGGTCTAAAATGGGCCTCCTAAGAAAAATGTACAGCCAAAATGAAATTTATAAGAACCAATAGGATTCACGATGATGATGTCAACCATGGGGGGTGATTTACCATTTTTGGAGTAAAAAGATAAAAATATTAAAAAATAATAATATAATAAAACTACTTTTTCAACTCTTATTTTCAATTTATATTCCTAAGGCTTTACTCAAATTTTGAACAGGAGTACTCGTTGGATGCAAAATTTAATTCTTCATCCAAAGAGTACCCATGTTGCATGCTTTCGATGGACCATCCTACACGAAAAATAAAAAAATACATAAAAAATGTGATTGCAATCATGTTTTTCATGTATTTCTAATTTTTTGTGTAGTAGGGTCCATCGAAAGTATGCAACATTGTACTATTTGGATGAGGAAGCAAATTATGCATCCAATGAGTGTTTCTGCTCAAAATTTGAGTAAAGCCATAGGGAGATAAGTTGAAAATATGAGTTGGAAAAATAGTTTTTTATTTTATCCCTCTAAAATTTGATGATGTAATATAATTTTATTTTATTATTTCCACTATTATATTATAATTTCCTTAGGATTCCCATTTTATATCTCAAAATTCCCCTAATGTATCATTATTTAATGCTAAGATTATAGATCTTAGTAAACCATCTTTGGACTTGCCAGTTCTACCCATCCATGCTACCCTTGTTTCTCCTTGTCCTATTCAATACACCATAAGATACCTCTCCCACATTTTTTGTCATACCATTCAACTTCTGTTAATGTTATGAACCCCCAAATTTTGTCCTAATTCCCCTACAACTACACCCTTAGGACCTCCTGGCTAACAACTCAAATGAATTAGGGTTGATGGGTTGTTTTAAGGGAACCCCTAATCCCCTTATCACAACTATTGGGGGTTCCTCTATCAACTACAAGTATATGATACATGAGAGAAATTGAAAGAGAAATATAAGGAACATGGAAAATTGAAAGTAGTTGTTGAATAATTGATGGAATGGAAAGCTACGAGGAGGTGTGAAAATAAAATAGTGGAGTTGATCCAAAACCGACCAACAATGTGAGAATCACATGTGTAGACTATTTAATTTTTATGTATTTTTTACCTTTTCTTGACAATAACATTGAGTTTGACCTATATTTTCTCCTCTTGATGTATCTTCTAGCCCCACACATGAAGAGAGTATTAGTGTAATTCTATTTAGAAGCAAGGCCTTCCAAAAGAACATGGTAGTATTCTCACTAGATGCAAAAGGAATACCCAATTGTAATATTACCTTGGCCAACTTTGTATTGAAGGCACAAAAAAGGGGGTCAAAAGGGGTTGAACCTAGATATTTATAGGTTGAGTATTGCACCATTCATGTAGTTGAGGACTGCTTGTGTCATTTTCAAAAATACTTGAACTAGACCAAGGGAATTTGAAAGTTGTTTTGAGCATGTTTTGGACATAACCTTTGAGAAATATTGTAGACTTGTATGGGACTCCTACCCATACATTTGGTAACTGAAGGTCCCAATGTTAAAGGCTGGTTACAGCTAAAGGGACAACATTATATCCTTTTTTTTTATTTTTAGTGGAGATGAATTACATTTGGGTGCAACTGTGGATGTTATAAGACTCTATTGTTGTCCTTTGAAAGAAAATATGTGGAGGATATTTGGGGTAAATGTAATTGTCTAGAAACTTTAGACCAGATTTGGGGACCTTATGTCTCTTTTCCTTATAGGACCCTAATAATGCTTGAAGATTGTATTTGGAGGGATTTTTGGACCCAAACCTAATTTTCCCAAGAGGATTAGTCTTGGAGAACCTATGTTTTGGTATAAATTCTTAGGGGTTCTAGGAGTAGAGGGGATTATGAGTCAGAGGTTAAGCGTAAGGGGTAAAGGACTATAACCTAGCAGGTTAAGGGGTTACGGGTTGATAGCTAGGGGGTTGAGTTCTAGGGGGTTTAGGGGTTAGAGGTTAATGGCTTAGTGGTTAAGGGCTTCATGGGTTAAGGGTTAAGCACCGCAGGCTTAAGGGTCAAAGGATTTAGGGGTTATGGGACTTAGGTGTTAGCTTGGTTAGGGGTTAAGGCTCATGGTTTAAGAGGATAATGGGTTATGGATTCTAGGTTAGAGGTCAATGGTTTAGTGTCTTAGGGTTTAAGGTATCAAGGGGATAATGGGTTATGCGTTATAAGTGTAGGGGTTAAGGGATTATCGCTTGGGTGTTAAGGGGATGGGGAATTTAGTGATTATGGGTTAAGGTATTACAGGTTGTCATAATGGGGCCCCTAATCCCCTTATCAAAACTATTGGGGGTTACCCTATCAATTTTTCATGTTGACTTCCCTCTAGGCCCCTTTGCCCCTATGAAATTAGGTATTAAACCGCCTTGTCATTATCTAATGCTAGGATCACGGATCTTAGCAAACCATGCTTGTACCTCCCACTTCTACCCATCCATGCTCCCTTTTCTCCCTTTGGCCCATTCAATACATCAAAATATCCCCCTCCCTTGAAAGTAATTACAATTGAACATTTGGAGGAGGTCATTTAACAATCGCCTCTAAAAGTTCAATTCTCATGACTCTCTGGGGGGTTGTCCAAAACCACCTCCAAAAGTTACATTGTCATGAATTTTAAGGGGGGTTGTTAAATACCCCCTTAAAATTCATGAGAATTGAACTTTTCAAGTTAATTTTTGACAACACCCCACCTTCACACACCACCCCCCCCCCCCCAAAAAAAAAAAGAAAAAGAAAAAATGTCATGAGAATTGGGCTTTTAGAGGCGACTATTAAATGACTAATACCTCGAAATGTTTAATTTTCATGACTTTTATGAGGGGGAGGTTTCAAAAACCACGTCCAAAGGTTGAAATTCCATGAAATTTAAGGAGAATTGTCAAAAAAGGACATGAGAAATATATTTAGCAGTATTTTTAAACCCCCTCGCCCCCTTCCCCACCCCCCACCCCTCCCCCCCCACCCGAAGAAAAAAAAGGTCCAATTTTCATGACTTATGGGAGTTTCTAAAAACAAGTGTCATGAAAAATATATTTAGGGGTAGTGATTTAAATCCCTTTTCCAAAATTCATGAGAAACAATTTTTAGAGGTAGTTGTTAGACCCCCCACCCCCCCCCTCCAAAGTTCAAATTTTCATGACTTTCGAGGGGGGGGGGGGGGGTTCAAAAACTGTCTCCAAATCCCTAAAAAAAAATTAGAGGTAGTTTTGGCAAGACTGCCACAAGCCAAAATGCCCTTGAAGGTGTTTTTGTACTAGTGTAGTCAGGTGAGGTTTACCCTCCTTTTCTAGTAGGAAATACAAAATAATAACATGATAAAGTGTCATGGGGGTACATTGATAAAATATGATGATACACAAGGTGCCAACATATAATTTGAGAAAGTGCAAATCACCAATACATGTAAAGGGCATCAAGTGTTAGTCATGATTAATGTACAAATGAGTGCTTCTCATATGGGGCCTCATGTACATGAAATACAATGATAATATCAATGAAATTGTGTGTATCGCAAGAAAAGAGACATGTATATGTTGAAGCTCTTAATAATTCTTGGATCAAATGATGATATGTAATATGTGATGACTAAAATACATGAGCGCAAGGCCCACCAATAAAATGGCCATCCAGTGAAGTCTCTTGGAATGGGCAAGTAGGTACTCATCTCATGTAGAATTCGATGATGAATCTGATGGTACCATATTCTCGCTGATCAAACATTTGAAACTAAAGATATGCCTATGACACGCATCCTTGTGTATACAAATATAATAAAAGTGTCACCCACTCTCTATAAATGTGCTCTGCCAAGATGATCATTGATATATAATTATATGGGCACCCAAAAGTAGTTGAATGGGTACTCATATAAGACCAAAACATAACCAAATGAGAAATGCAACTATATGTATGGTCACACCTCGGTTATCAATACAGAAAGGGCCATAAACTGATTGTTGGAACTTAACATGATGAAACTCTATACCACTACTAAATGCATGTAACCTATTAGCATGATGAAAAATGCATATGTAAAGTCATTATATTCATCCAAGCCATATAGATCATCAATATTGGAACCATCAACTAACTTCCTAGACCCAAGGTCTACCTATAACGTATGGAAAATAAAGGGAAGTCCTATAGGAAGGCTTTGCTTCAGAAAACTAGGCATTCTAGGAAAATGGAAAGAGACCTATCATGTGATAATGATAAAAGGAAATGATGAAGGAATGAATTTATACTACTATTGTTGAATAGGAGTATAGCTAATAGGATCACCAATTGTAAGCCAAAGGGAAGAGCGATGAGGTGTGAGCTACCAGTAAATTGCTCCACAAGCTGTATCATACTCCAACTGATAATCCCATGATACTTTGGTAACAATGAAGTCTCTCCATGTTGAAAAAGAGAGTAAGTCTGGATGCTCAATGAAATACTAGAGGAAACTGTAGTTAGTCGATTATAATCGACTAATATCTTATGTAACAATATGTATATCTAATCTAAAGGGTTGATCATACTTGACTAGTATAACAATATGATCATTCCTCATGAATGGCACTAGAACTATCCTCTCAGTAACTATTGGTATGGGCTATATCGAACACTCTTAAGGCACTAGGTGACATTTAGTCTTGAAAAACATTTCTCAATAC
This sequence comes from Pinus albicaulis, assembly GCA_034641835.2. Lineage (NCBI taxonomy): Eukaryota > Viridiplantae > Streptophyta > Pinopsida > Pinales > Pinaceae > Pinus > Pinus albicaulis. The sequence goes on from CM076581.1 coordinate 858,264,709, forward strand.
ATATCCATAATGAGTGGGTCACATGAGTGTATGATGTGACCATATTTAGTTAGCTAGGCATATCGCTCTAAATGTGTACAAACTAGGACCTAACTCCTTACTGAACTGGAACATAGTCAATGAATTAGTCAAAGGGTCACTAAAGGGAATAAATAGCTAATATGTATTTATCAATTGGCTTGATTATGAGGCGAAATTATGGATGTATAACGAGCTAATTCATATCGAAATGTGACCTAGTCTTCCTAGTCAAAGCATAAAATCCTAATGTGAGGTCAATTCCCTAATCGTCCATACTACTAAGGTGAACCAACTAGCCTGAATCTAACCATTAATCCTCTCATGTACTAGGATCTTCTTAGAGAGGATGAATGTAAAGAATAAACTCATGTAAATTCATATGTAAATCCATAAGTATATCTAGTAAACCATATATTTGAATATGCAATCAAATGAAGCTCTAAAAATGTAGCATGGAAGAAATCAAAACAAAGAGAGTAGAATTGAAACATCTATTATGTACTAAATATTTTGTCACATGTATGCATAGGTTAGCTCATAATAATCCACCCCTAACAATCACGAGACCATGAGAAGATAAACTGAACCATGTCAAAATGCTCTGATGTACCAAAATGGGAGACCACTAGCATCCATATAGGATGTGGTCCAACATATTGGATGAAATTTTCCTACTTTGTAACACCAAATGTTGGATGAGTCATTCCTAAGGATATCACTGGAACATGTGGACTTTGACCTTTAAAGGGCTAGACACCTTGGTTAAACGATTTATTTGGAATAATTTTATGGAAAGTAGATCGTCATGCTCAAGACTAGACCTTTTCTAGATATTATGCATTAACACTTTGGGTGATTTTTGAGGTCATTCAAATTTGGGAACATGTTCCAATGGATGTAAAACCTTATTTCACTCAAGGAAACTTTCATTGGAGATGCATTTTTTGGGATTATTTTGTTGTAACAAGAGTGGACCATGTAACTTTTCCTTTAAGTAATTGGAGGATGTTATTCTTTCCCTTCTTTAGATTTATAATCTATGTATGATGATCATGTTCAACTTGGTTTTTTTCTGCCACATTTTGTGCCTACTATTGCAGTATTCAATGCTAACTTGGATGTAAAATATGATGCAAATGTGGATGCAAAAGTGGAAGCAAACATGGGTGCAATAGTAGGCACAAAACTTGGTGCAAATATTTGTGAAACAAAAGTGGATGTAACAACGGACGCATAAAAGGACACATACTTGGATGCAAAAATGAGGCAAACATAAATGCAAAATAAGATGCAAAAAGGGATGTAAACATGGACGCAAACATTGGTTCAACAATGGACCCAAAATTAGATGCAAAAGTGGATGCAAAAACATACACAATACTCAATGCAAAATTGGACACAAAAGTAGATGCAAAAGTGGAAGCAAAAGTGGGTGCAATAGGAGGTGCAAAGCATGGAACAAATTGTGGCACAACAAAAGTGGATGCAACAACATACATAAAAAAAGATGCAAAACAAGATGAAAAAAAGAGATGCAAAAGTGGACGCAAACATGGGTGCAACGATGGACACAAAATTAAATGCAAAAATGGATGCAATGGAATTAGATGCAAAATTAGATACCAAACGAGACACAAAATTTGATGCATAAACCTGACACAAAAGTGCATGCAGAGAAAGATGCAATACTTGATGCAGATTTTGATGCAAAAGAGGATGAAAATGTGAATGAAAAAGTGGAAGAAAACATGGGTAAAATAGTAGTTTCAAAATATGGCACAACCAAAGTGGATGTAATTATGGATGCAAAAAATTAGAAGCAAAATTTGATGCAAAAAGGTATGAAAAAGTGGACATAAACATGGGTGCAATAATGGATGGAAAATTGGATGCAACAAAAGTTGATGTGAAAGTAGAAGCAAAATGAGACGCAAAACCCGATACAAAACCTGACGCAAAAAGTGGATACAAAAATGGATGAAAAAATAGAAGAAAAAATTGATGCAAATGATGATGCAAACATGGATACAAAATTAGAAACAAAAGTGGATGCAGAATAGGATGAAAATATGGATGCAAAAAAAAAACGAAATAGTAGATGCAACAAAATTAGATGCAAAAATAGATAGAAACCTCGATGCAAAACTTGGTGCAAAGGGGGATGCAAAATAGGATTAAAAAAATGATGTAAAATTTGATGCAAGTGTAGGCACAAAAAGTGGATGCAATAGAGGATGCAAAAGTAGGAGAAACAAAATTAGGAGCCAAAACAAAACCTAGTGAAAAGGAAGGCACAAAACTTGGTGCAAAACCTGGTGCAAAAAAAGGTGAAAAACCTTGTGCTAAACTTGGTGCAAGACTTGGTGCAAAACCTGGTGCAAGCTTTGGATCAAATTTTGCACCATATTTGATAAATGCATGCAAATAGCACCAAAAAAGGCTCTATATGAAAAATAGGTAGCAAAAACAGATGTTAATCATAGGGCTTTTTTGTAGTGAGTCAACTACAAATTTTACTTACCAGAGTGGTTTGACATACACTGTCCTAGCCCTATACTAAACCAATTCATCATTTGACCCCGCGAGGACCTCTAAATTCTCCTGAAGACTTGCTAAGTCACACTCATAGCAACATAAAAAAAACTAGAGAGAAGCACTGCCACAGGATGAGATTTGAAGCTTCTGAGCAGAAGTGTTGAAGATGATATCCAATGTCCATTATACAACCCATCCAATGTCTCACATTTAAGACATGAAATAACTTTCTCATTGATCAATTAAAGATACCACCACCACACAATGTTATCACACGATTTTCATTAAATCAAATCAAGGATCACAATTGAAATAATGGATTAAACTATATGGAAGTTAACATATTCAAATCACATGACGCATCTAACAACTAAGGGAGGCACGCAAATTGTTGTGCGCCCTACCTACCATGATGGAAAACGACGTCTTATACTAGTTTTCTCACATACGACACCTATCCAACTCATCGTGCCACCTGTCTAGTTTGATGAGAGCATTAAATTCAGGATTTAACATTGTGCTTATGGTTTTGATGGTCTCATTTTCTATCGTGACATCACCACCCTATTCATTCTTATTGGGGCCTAGTGTGTGGGCACTTAGTTCCCCCAACTACTGTTTTCCTGGGCTGCAGTACTGCTTCACCTGTGCGTGCATATTTGTGTTTCTCACTAGACATTGTAATTTGGATAGGTTCATGGGTGGTTTAGGGTTGTGCTTGTGGTTGTTTTACTTGGTTTGTGGGGCGTTTACCAGTGTTTTTGAGGTTGTTCATTCTGGATCGTGGGGGGTCTACCAATACAGTTGTTGTTGTTTCAGTTGTGCAGCCTATTGTTTGCGATGGAGCCTATGGGAAATTCGATTTAGTTCAATGGTGGGCATGCAAGTTTTGGGGTCCGTTCCGGAAAGTGGAATTTATTCCCATGTTTCATTCTAGTTTTGTTGTAAATTTTTTTGGTTTTGTGCTCATGTGCTAGTTTTTATGTGTTTTTGTTGCAGGTAGTCTTTTTGGCTGTCGTAGAAGTAGTATGGCGAGGTTTGGGGTCATTTTTGGAAATGGTGGTGGCTTCTGTGAATCTTCAGTAGGATTCTAAATCCTTCCAGCCAAACTCTGTTTTTTTCAACACTTTGAACTCGTTGTTGGGAATTTTATCTCTTGTTGCAATGTGAGCTTTGGGCATAGGGTAGGGTTAGGAAAGATTTAGGGTAGTTTTTTCTGATTTTTTTGAATTTGTATCAATTAATTTCACTGGCTCTGTGGTCCTCAGTTTTGTGAGTTTCACTAGTTCCGATACTTTATTCTACCATCCAAACTCTGTGTTTTTTGAACACTTTGAACTCGTTGTTGGGAATTTTTAGCTCTTGTTGCATGATGAGTTTAGGGTTTCTGGTAGGCTGTGAAAGATTTAGGGTAGGGTTTTGTGAATATTGTGAATTTGTATCAATCAATTTTACTCGTTCTGGTATCGTTTCATTTCTATTTGGTGGTTTCTCTAGAAATTCATGGGGTTTTTGTAAAAATTGAAAGGGTTTCTATAAATCTACAAAAAAATGTTTGCTATATGCTTGTAAATTAGGGTTTGCAATAAAACGATTTGCTATCTACTTTGTAAATTAGGGTTTTTAAATTACTTTTTTATCTGCTATTTTTTGTTACAATGAACAGAATATGGTATTTTAATCCTACCAGCCCACTATCTCTATTTTTTATTTTACTCCATTCGGTGTTTTTTCTGAAAATTCATGGGGGTTTTGTAAAAATTTAGAGGGTTTTATAAATTTGCAAGAAAATATTTTCCATCTGCTTGTAAATCAGGGTTTTTGATAAATATATTTTTTATTTTCTTTGTAAATTAGGTTTTATCTATATGTTTCATATCTATTATTTTTTGTTACAATGCCCAAAATATGGTGGTTTAATCCTACCAACCCACTATCTTTGTCTTTGATTTTAGTCCATTTGGTGGCTTCTCTGAAAATTCATGGGTTTTTTGTAAAAATTTAAAGGTTTTTAAAAATTTTCATTTTTTTTATCATCTTGTAAATTAGGGTTTTTGATCAATTTGTTTGTTATTTGATTTGTAAATTAGGGTTTTTCTATCTACTATTTTTTGTTACAATTCCCATAATATGGTGGTTTAATCCTACTAACCCACTATCTATGTGTTTGATTTTAGTTCATTCAGTGGTTTCTTTGAAAATTCATGCGGTTTTGTAAAAATTGATAAGGATTTTGTAAATTTGGAAAAAATGGTTTGTTGTCTACTTGTAAATTAGTGTTTTCGATAAATTTGTTTACTTTATGCTTTGAAAATAAGGGTTTTTCTATCTGCTTACTCCATAATGTACGAAAATTTCTAATTATAGGTTGGATTTTCATTGTGTTTACTCCCTTTTATAAACCTGTGCTTTGCCAAATTTCCTTGTTATTCCTTCAGAGAAACAACATAATTTTTTTGCACATAAATGGATTTTTGTTTTTATTTTATGTTTTCCAATTCAATTCCCCTTCAATGATTTGTCAGATTCCTTTTTCAGCATTCCATCGTGCCAACCTTGTCAGGTTTCCATATCACAGATTTTTCTGGAGTCCACATAATTGTGTTTCATCGCACAATTCACTAGGATGTTTGCGTTGTGTAGGAACTGGTATACGAGCTGACTGGTCCACTACCATTGATTTTAAATTTGTGTCTTCATATTATTTACAATGTCTTTGTATGTTTATCTGGACTCTGCATGGGTTACGCTACTTGGAGATGCAAATCTCTCTATTATTTGACTGTAAAAAATTTGGTGGAACAATCAAAGAGAAATCAATAAGAAGACCCTGGGAAATCAAAGAAAAATCAATGAGCAGACTCTAGAAAGTTTTTGTCAATCATTATATGAGTCCCAGTTAAAAATATAAACATGAAATTATAGTGGTATTAGTTAATGGCATGATTTTCTTCTCAATTTGAATTTTTTTGTCAGGAAACCTAATAATATTTAGTGCAGTGTATTTGTTCGATTCAGAAACCTTAGAATGTTTTATAAGAGGTAATTTTGAAAAATAAACTTATATTAACCAAAATTCCAGTCAATTTTATTTTTTATTAAAAATGACGTGGTTCAGAATATTTTTACCCTCCATTCTCTTATTTCTTACTCAATATACATTTTCTTTCCTATCCCATCATTTTTATAATTGTAGGGTATTCATTTCAATCTACAGTTAATTGATTTTCTCAAGAATTTTCATATGGATTTCTTCAAAATGCCTTAGGAATATTTACAATTTCTGAGCTTCCTTGATTCATATATGGATGAAATTTCTCAGCTTAATTGACATTGATGTTTGAAATTGATTGATATGCTGATATTCTACTTTGGATATTGCTACAACTCTTGAAATTGTTGCCTTCAACTCACTATTTCATCTTCTGTCTTCTACATGGTAGTTCCTTGGAATATAAGAATATCCATGATTAAAGTGAGGCTTCAAACAAGATGTTTGTATCTCATTTATAGGTTATTCATTTCAATCTAGATATAATTGATTTTTTCAAGAATTTCCATATTTTTGTCTTCAAATTGCCTTAGGCATATTTACAATTACTCTACTTTATGTAATTCTATTCATAGTTCCGAGTGTATCACTGTTGGGATAGAAAGGTTTGATACATTTTATTTTACTTTCCTATCATAGTAAATGGTCATAGAAAGGTTTTGATACTTTCACTTTTATTTTTACAAATATATCACATTAAATGAGGTTTTACAATTTCTCTACTTTGATTAATTCTATTCAGATTTCAACATGTTTCATTATTGGGATAGAAAGGTTTGATAATTTTTCTTTTACTTTCCTATCATAGTAAATGTGGATAGAAAGGTCTTAATACTATTACCTACAATAAATGAGGTTTGATCTGAGGTGTGAGGTTTGGTACTTTATTGTTCACTGAAATTTATCAAATTTTCATATTATAAGAAGTGACTGGTTCAAGATTTCATTATTCACTCATTTTTAATTTAATTAACAACTTAGGTATACATGTGTTGTAAATAATATGGTGTGTAGAGGCATAATAGAAAATCCTATTTGCATTCTCAAGTAATATTTCTCCATTATAATAGACTATTAATGTTCCTTCTAAAATGGCTTTTGGTTACAATGTCGCAAATAGTATGAAATAAAACAACCTAGGATACAAGCCAAAATATTCATGTGACAAGAAAAAGAGGAAATCCATTCAAAATCCACATCATAATGTGATTACAAAAAAAACATATGACACCTATATTCTTTATGGCCTCAAGATTCTTCAGTGTCAAAACTTGTTGATTTGCCTAATTGAGCCAAGTAGGTTGGCATACTAATAATGGTTGATGAGGATGTGGTGGATTGTTGCCATATTATTGAATCCAATTTTCCCCTTGCAACCATGGATAAATTAAGAATCCATACCTCACACTTGCGGTACTAACCCCTGCATTAAGTGGAGGTGTTTGATGAGAATACATATAATTGACACCTGCACTGTTAGGAATAAAGCAAGTGGGTAAACACCCATTTTTATAGCAAGGGACTTTAATGGTTATGAGGTATTGGAATAATGGTGTATTATCTACAATATATTCCAATGTGTTTGACATCATCCTGGTTTCATAAATTGTGCTTGCATCATTGGCACTCATATCCATCATCCCTTGTTCCTGTTGAGCCTTTGTTTCTTCCTTTTCATGTCTTTCTATTTGTTTTTTATGGTCCTTCTCTCGCCTTACTTTCTCTCTTTCAAACCTTTCCTCTTCTCAATGTTGTGCTACAAAAATTCGTGTTGCCTTCTTCTCCTTGGATAAATCATTCTTTTTATGTTTTAATTCTTGAATTTCAAATTTTATTTTTTTCAAACTCAACTAATAGGGTTATATAGTCTTATAAAGTGAGTAACTATGAACTTCAACCCAAACAAATGCTACCTAGTGTTCCTTGATTTGTTTTCATTGACACTCTCTATTCTTGTAGCTTTAGAAACTGGCCAAGTAGCTTCTCCTTCACTACCACCTGTATGTCATTGCCTGAAAATTTCCTTTCAATCTCTAGGAAAATTGATGGAAATATATTTTTTCTCCTCATCTGATGCCTCATTATGTGCATTATCTTCTTCCATTGATCTATTGTCCACAAAAAATTGAACAATTTCATTGTTAAATTATGTTGGTTATGAATGAATGTTCATGTTTTGTTCATTGGTCCTTGAGACACTATGTTTGTTCAAATTAATCATGGCTTCTTCCAACCATGATGGTGGGGTTACTTGGATTGTAAATGTCAGCTGGACATTGTTTCTTATTATTGCAATATTAGTAATGTCATTTTCAAATACAATGTCATTCTTAGTTGCATGTTCAACAAAGTCATTAAGAATATCAAAAAAAAATTTCCATGTTCTTCAGTTGGTAGAATTACCTCCATGTTACTGCCAATTGGTTCATGATTATACTTTGTTTCACTTACATGTTCATCATCATCACAATATAAGTTTCCTTCAGAGAGGGAAATCATATTATCAGTTGCAACCACATCATCTTATTCATCTACTTCTTCTCACATCCCAACATCTTCTTGGACATTCCATTCTTCTTGATCATCCACATGAAATGTCTAGATACAACCAGTATCATGCATAAGAGCATTATAATTTAGTGTCCAAATTCCAATCGTCCTAAATCCAACCTTGATATTTGATGGTGTCAGAGCCCTTTTAAACAATTTACTTGCAAGTTATGCTAGCTTAAACCTTTTCACCTCAACCCCTGGATTATTTTCCATCCATGAAGCATGCTATGCCCTAAAATATTTCTTGAAAGGGATAAACAAACTGATATCAAGGGGTTGAAATATGTGAGTGGTGTGAGCGAGAAATGTTAACAAGTTGATGCCCAAATTGTTCGCTTCCTCAATTTTTTTCACAACAATCTAGCTTCAATGGCCATCTAATATCAATAGGTGTTTATTATTAGGTGAGACACCACTTGGTATAGATGCAACAAAGTGACAAAGTCAATTTAAAAAAATTTCTTTAGTCATCCATGCATAGGGATGTGCAACTATACATGCACCTGGTTCATAGTTTTGTATATGGTTTTTCAATTGATTTTTACTTTTGAATAGATAAAATATTTGGATTGAAGCACCAATTGCATTAACAAAACATAGAATATTTATCCATCCCTGCTCTTAGGAAAAATATTTGGCACATTTCGACTCCCTTTCATGGAAATTACCCACATTCCACAATTCCTTCTACCCTATAAACTTGTTTCATAAAAGTTCCATATATAGTATGCACCATAAGAATGCTTATTATATGCATGGTAAATAGTGTCATAGAGCCTACATACCATTGAAGGGCACAAATTTAAAGCTCTGTCTTTTTTAGGGCCCTCATTTGTATAAAATACAAGGTCTGAATACCTTTTTTTCAACCCAAATCACCATGATTTACCAGGAAACTCATATTTGAATGGATTTCGCCTCCCATAACATATTGAGCAACTGTGGATTTGAGGTGTATCAACTCTAGCCCATGTCCCAATTCCATGTCCCAATTGGGACATCTCCTTACACCACTCAACCACCTCGGCCTCCTCCTCTTTAGTCATAACTATAACAGGGCCTCTACATTTTGTATGAGTGAGCCCATTTATCAAATAATGTATTAATGAGGGATAAATACCGTGCTTCTTTACAGATTCCAAAATGAATATCCTTTAAAATCTATATCGTCAATTGTAGCTAACATGTCTTCTTTTGTCCAACCTCTTATAGTGTTGATCTTCAAGTTAGTTGAACTATCCCCTTGTACTTTGGTTGATGGTGGCTCTATGGTTGATGGTCGGAGAACATCAATTTATGTCACATGGCCATCATTAAAAACATTGTTGGGAGCATTTTTTACACTCACATCATTTTTCCTATCCTCATCCAATGAAGGGCATCGTAGCTGGGCACCACTAGTCACTCACCTACCACTTCTTCTTGTATGAGAAAAATAACTAACTATTTCCATAGATGCAACCACCTGCATATTTATTGCATGAAATTAGTTAATAATAATTGAAATTCTACTTCCATACAAGCTAATAGTGTTTTTGATTTCCTACAGGAAATTAACAACATGCATGTTTGTATCAGCTTAAAAAATTTTCATACATATGCCTTTTTGACACTGTCCTTGAAAAATCAAATCTACAAAAGGAATTTGTTGTATGTCTTCAAATATATCAATGATTGTTTTTTGATAACTTGTTTTTATACATAAAATACCATGATTGTATTTACACTTGGAAAATTGTTGCCAGTGTGTTGAAATTGACCTGGAATTGATTGTATGTCTTCAATTATATCAATATATATTGTGGATAAAATGTTTTATGTGTTATAATAAAATTATGTAGACGTTGGAGGAATTTCAACTAAAAAAAGTGACACCTGGTTCCTTTTCTAGTTAAGATGCTAATCTGGTCTAGTTCTTTTTTATAAATTGTTGTTTGACTTAAAAATTTTAGCCTCATGTTTTTCATTATTGTTATTCCTATAGATAATAATATCTAGGCATGAAGGACATTGTAGGCTTGCCTTGCTAAAGGAATTTAGTGGATCAATAGAAGCTCTATGCTTTCCTTAGTAATGGTTAGTGATTCTCCCATTGTGGTAATGGTTTTGAGTTTGTCAACATTGTTATTCCTATAAATAACACTCTCTAGACATGAAGGAATCTCTAGGATAGCCTTAGTATAGGTTTGATTGATATTCAAATTTAATTTATAAATGTTGAGCCCCATATAGGTTGTCCTGGGAAAAAAAAAACCAGTAAGGTGCACTATCATGATAGTAAGGTTCTTATACAGGTTGTTTATACATACCTATTATTCATGAAATTATTTGGTAGTGACTATGGTTGTGAGACTTGTTCTACACACACTCGCTTTGGATCTATTTTCTTTCACACTAGATAGAGATTGATGCCTTGGTCTCAATTCAGAAACATATGGGAAAACATTCTCTGATATGCTTCCCTGATCAAGGCAACATGTTAAGGAAAATGAGGATATAAAGGATATATGTTGTTTTATTTTATTTCAAAAGATAATTTGTTTCAAAGGGTTGTCCATTTTGATGAGAACACTAACGTGAAATTATCTCTTTCTCCTCCAAATTGTCATGGTGATGAAAATGGAGATGGTGATGATAATTTTGGTTATGTAGAATAGAAAGATGATTAAGAAGATGAAAATTGGTCTTCAACACCAACTAAAAATGAACAACCTAAAATAAGGAACAACCTTTGAGGAGGGCATTTTGTAAGTAAAATGGCCTCGCATGTATGGCTATGAACCAAATGATTTTAACTATTTTTCCTCTATTCCTCACCATATTAAGTCACAACCACTATTGTCTCCCTTCTGAGTTGTGGAATTTACATTTTCCATAATAACTCTCCCATACACAAATGGAATCTTTCCATGAAAGAGGAAATTATTCTTCCTCGATGAAGAAATACACATGGATTTCATTCCTCTTCTTAATGGATGAAACTTGGTTCATTCGAAATCGATATACAAACCCACCAATGTAGAAAATGAGTTTATTAACAAACTTAAGGCGTGTCTTGTGGCAAAGAGATTTTCACAAATTAATTAAATTATGCAAAAAGCTTAAATAAATAACCTGAATATACTATGAAATGTTCTATGATGGAGAAATGAAAATAAATCTGCAATTAAATTGTGCAAAAATTGAAATAACTAACATGAATATACTATGAAATGTTCTGTGATGGTATGTCTCTAGGGCTGATGAATAGTTTGAATGTTAAAAATGTAACTTCAACAAGGGTTGAACTTCTTTTATAGTTTTTTACACTTTAATTTAATTGGTGGAAAGGATTGAAATGGATTTCAATCTCTCAATTTTGAATGTGTGATCTAGATTGATTTGGATTTGATCCAACGGATGAGAGTTTTCTATGGTTGATCCATGTGTTTTGATCTGTTTTAATTGAAAATTAATGGATTGGGTGCCATTTATTGAACACAATGGGTTTAATTGTTGAATAACACAACATTTATGGCTGACATACATCAAATTTTATTATGTGCGGGTATAAATGTGCATTTGGGATGCACAGCCTCAATTCAGTTCAGTGGGGGTTGAAGTGATGTTTTCTTTGTACTTCTGTAATAGACCATTTTGGAAGGATTTATGGTTTTATTTGTTTTATGGTTGGGACAAGATGTTTTTTACCCTTGATATTTAAAAGACTATTTATGGAAATTTTTGGGCCCCGTTAATATTTTGGGAAATTTTGGACATAAATTAAAATATATTTGCACTTAACGTTATATATTTTTGTTTAAATATTGGTTGCACATCTCTCACTTTCTAGTGGATTGTGGGTACTAGTACTATAAGAACTAGCCCTTGCACAACATTATATATCTCTCCCATGATGTTGCTTAAATCATATTACTGAATTTTGAATAGTTCTCACTCATGTAAGAATTAATAATTGTCCCACTCAAAATACAGAGTAAATTCCTTTGTATTAGCTTTTTAATTAGGAATATGAATTAAAACAAGATGTTTTATCAAACATTAACCCTTGAATTTTGTTATTATACTTCGAGTAATGTTTATAGTAGTAGATAACTCATGTTTCAACTCCCAACTAAATTTAAGGAACAAAGTTGCAGATTTCCTAAAACAATTTTAACAATAGGTAAGCTCTCATAAGCTCCCTTTGAATTGTATTATTTAAAGGGATGGCAACTAGTAAACGTGGTAGTTCCAAAATGGTGGTAGAAAAGCATGAAACTCTTTTATCAATAGATTGGCTCTAACATGTAATATGCATCTAGAAAACGTTGATATGCATGCTCTTAGAGCTAAATAGGAAAACAAAGTCTCAACCCGACAATTTATATTCTTACTTGTTGATTTTTAATTTACTCAAAGCTATACTATCACCAAACCACTTTGAACCAGATACCATCCTTCTCTTAGCAAACCATTATGACCCATCTAGCAAAAGCATTTTACATCATTCATATGGTCATGTTTTTCTTCATATATATGTAGATATTATAGAAAAAATGTTAAGGTTTCCTACTATTGGGAAAAGTGTTAGTGAAAAATAAATGCATGAATATTTTATCACATGGGAAGATGAAGAAAATCTAAAGTGTCTTTGGAAATTAGTAGAAATCCTAATTAGATTCTAGGAGTTCACTTGTTGTTAGATAATATATTAAAGTGATAATTTCAAGTCATGGTGTCCCTACTTGTTGTTGTATTATGATACGTGGATGATTCATTATTGGATGAAATCATTTTCATGTGCCTAAGATAAATAGTGACTATTCCTCATGAGGTCAAAATAAACTTTCCACAAAGAGGTCAAAATAAACTTTCCACTTTCATGTGCCTAAGAGAAAGAGATGGTAGCTTTAGACAAATAGGTTTTGGAACAACAACATCAATTGTAATGGTTATTCCCACTACTACACCCACATTTGATGAAATATCAAGTCCTATACTTTTATCTTCAACTAATTTTGATCAAAACACCTTTAATTTGACTATAATTCAACCAAAAATAAAAGAAAGGAATGAGATTATTGGTTCTAGAACAAATTTTATCAAAGTATACTTCATATAGATAAATGTTAGCAATATGGTGGAATGACACAAATCAACTAGAGAGATGGTAGTCAAAGGGATGATTGGATCCACTACCAACGTTAATAAATTACAAACTCGTTCAGATGGAGTGGAAAAACAAATTAAGAAATGATAAAGTGGCAATAAAAACCAAAGTAAATAGAATTAAAGAGTCAAAGAATCGGATAATTATCTAATTAGGTACTCAAAAATATGGAAATGCTACTAAGCAATTGCTTGAATCAAAAGAGAAAGAGGTGCATAGCGTAAAAGAAACTTTCAAATATTTTGAGATTTTAGATCTTATTATAGCTTATCGACACATAGAAGAAGAAAAAATAAAAATACAAGAGCTACAAACAAGTATTTATATAATAGAATAACAATTTAAATATTTGTAGGAACATAAAATAAACAAATAAATGAATTCAAAGTTAAGGAGAAACAATATCAGGAGAAAATAAATGAATATAAGGAAAAGGTTGACTCTATTCTTAAGCAAGATGCAATTGGAGATAATGGTTTAGATAAACTAAAATTCTTGGAATTAAAGGTTACTTCATTGGAAGAACATATAAAAAAATGTATCAAGAAAAACAATCGGACTACATGAATTAATTAGAGGAGTAGTGTTATCAAAGGATTTTATTCCATCCTTAGGTCAAATGAAGAAGAATTTTAATCTTTAAGAAATTTGAAAACATGAAGAAAAGCCATATCAATTGATGCAAAGGGAAATATATGTGATATGATTAACGAGAAAATTGTGTTGATTAAGCCTTATGTAGATATATTACATCATTGTGAAATTGTTATTATCTTTAATGCTCCTATAGGCATGAGAAATGTAGTTCATGTTGTTGATGAAACATTAAAAGAGGTTGATCAAATTATACAACATCTAAATTACACGGATGAAGAAATTATAAAGGTGTTTAATCTTCCTGGCAGAGAAAAATGTATTTTACTACTACTATCTATTAGGGAAAGGAAGAAGACTATGGAAGAACCATAGGTAGAAATTGTTAGAGGTAGGAAGATTATTATTCAATTTAAAATAGAATGGGGATATATCCAAAGGTTTAGAACATAATTTTAGTCACAGTATAGTTGGATTATATCTTATGAAAATTTTTAAAGCTCACTTAAAAAATACTAGCAAGACTAGGGTTATATTTTAACAACCAAAGAAAAATTTAACTTAAGGTATTTATTAGTAAATACTTTATGTAGACATTTAAATGTATTGGCTCTCCTAGATAAAATGATTCATCATTTTTCTAAAACCCTATATTAACTTGAACCTAAACATTATGTTTGTTATTTAAAATTTGAAAGGAAATAATTGATTTCTTCAAATGATTGGAACATGTTTATGAAGGTGAAGATATATACATAAAAAAGATTTTGTCATATCCAAACCGTATGCAAGGTGCAAAATCTATACTGCCACTATAGTCTTTGATTGAAGAAATTGTAAATTTAGAAGAAGAACGAACTTATGTAGTGTTCACACATCTCACAAAGGGAAGTTCCCAACAGTACATAACATTCTAAAGTGGACACCTACACAAGAGGAAAAGAAAAAATGACAAAGAATTATACTAAGTAGAAAATTGCATCAGAGAGATAAATGATAATTTAAAGAGAATTATGTAATGAAATTCTTTAATTACGAATCAGTGGCAGAGGTTGTTGCTTTTGAATGGTTTAAAAGGGCTATCATTGTACCTTGTACGGGTCAACTTTCAGTTGATATGAAACTTTAATTTTGAATGCATTATTCTCATGTTGATTTTTATGGTTTCATTATGACAATGAGAGTTTTTCCATCATGTATATATAATCATTAATTATTGATTAATGTTTTATATGTATTTATTCTCTTTTAGTTTATTATAGTATAGATGAAGGTTTTGATGATTTGTTGTGTTCAAATCATTAATTCATTTCATACATATTGTTAAATATCAAGTCTACTTCGATATACACTATCTAGGAGAGTTTCACTTAACCACATCAATTCAATATGTTTTAGTCTGAACTTATATGGATACGTGATATCATATAATTTCATTGTGCATGGTGAGTTGAATATATATGGGCACACACACACCAAAAGTGTTGACATTTTTCTTTTATTTATTTATTTTCTTTATTTTAGTTTTTTTTTAATCCCAAGTCACTCAATTATGGTATATATGTTATTTTTAAATACTTTTGTTGTATGCATTAATTAATTTAGATATATAAATAAAAAATCATAATTTAAGTTATTGAATACTTTGTTTATTAAACAATTTTCCATTTATAGTTAGCCTTTCTATATGTTTTCCTTATAAATATTAAAATATATACAATCACGTTTATTTTTATAGAGATTATCTTTACTAAATTTTATACAAGTATAGGCAATATCCTCTATGGTTAGGGAAGACTAGTCCTTTGACCATAAGAGAGAATATCATTTTGATATTCTTTACATTCCTCGATATTGGTTTTCTTGTTGAAACATTTTGAGGAACAATAGACCTACTTTCTTCCTTTTTCTTTTGAAAATGGTTTTAAAAAGCATGCCTAATTGGAATTCTGGAAAGAATATACAAATGTAGTTTTTTTTTGTTTTTAATAAAATGACTAGATTTTTTTAATAGAAAAAAAAACTAAATTTAACATGGATCTACACCTACTATCATTATGATGTGTGTCAACTCTAAGTTGAGGATGGAAGGCACTAGACATTTCCATCATAAGGAGGGACACACTATTCATATGTTTTAACCATAAGAAATTTTTAACTATATATATATATATATATATATATATATATATATATATATATATATAACATCCATTAAGACTGAAATTGTGCATCAAAATTTAGAAGGTTAAGGAATTACTCAGAATTATTTATAATTTTATTTCTATGCTCAAAAAGCATTAAGAGAATCATTCCAAGATTGCCATAACTTTTTCAACTTGAAATTTCAAGAGGGATGGTAGTGTGACAAATATTTTGAAATTTAGCTCTAATGTAACTATAAGTTAGAAATCTAAAAGAAAGTGCTTTTCATATTCAACAATTTTAATATGTCAAAGGTGATATAAATTTTCATCCCAAGTTGTTTTGAGAATTGACCAATGTCTAGTTTCACTATGAATATATAGAGAGGATTTTTAATTTTCATATATGGGTCGATATTCTCCTTATAATATCTTAGTTTCCTTTTTCTCTCTAACTCTTCATCACTGCACAATTTCTCCACAAACTTTGGTGTAATAATATTTTTAATATTATCCTTGTTCTAAAAATATGATTTTCTCTATTTTCTAGTGGTCTAGCTAAGACTAGGCATTTTCTATGCCATCCCCACTTGAGAAAAAGGTGGTGACCCTAGATAGAGTTAAAAGTAATTTTAGTAATACTCCCATCTTCCATGTTGTTTAAATTTTTGGACATAAAATCCTTCAGGATTTTTGGCCTTGCAAATAAATTATAAACATTAGGAGAAATAATAGAATATTCAAGATTGGTGAACCTATTGGAAGATTAAACCAAGAGTCCCCACATTGTATTAAATAAGGTTTGTCATTAATATAATTGCAACATAGTGGAGCTATTCCCTCAGCCTCATATTGGTATTAAATATGAACACTTATTTTTGGTTTTTTCCCTTCTAATCACCAGTCCCTTGGGTTTTGGGGAATATACCTGTCATACAAATATGAAATTCCTCTACTTGGTGTTAGAAACACCCTCCATTTATTTTCCAATAATGTAGAAATTCTTGATTCCTTTCCTTCCTTCTATTTTGAATTACTCCTTATTTTCCATGTATATAGGAAATGAAATACATTGAAAAAATTCTCGCAAAATTGGTACAATATATATCTCTTCATGCTCTAGAAAGGTAAATCATGAAAACACTAGCCACCATAAAAGTTACACAACAAGCTAGCATCAACACCAATAAGTCTCCCTTGGATTTGACAAGATTTTATCACATATGCTCTTCATACTAGCTTTGTTTCCTTCATTGGGATTTATGAACATTAGGCATGCTGCATCACAAAAGTACATGAAAACAGAAATGTAGTCCTAGTATCCATATATACTTTTCCATCCTTGGGTTTGTGTATGAAAATCCTTGGCCTTCAATTCTTACATCAACATAAATAACAACACTTGCATAGAAAATCATGAAATATATTATAACTAACTTTTATTCTATGAAAGGAATCACATTATGCTCATCAATTTCATGTTACGTTGATTATTATCTAGTCTGACATCCCATAAGAAAAATGTTTTAAAATCATTCAAGGTGTTAGCTCCACTATCCATGTCTTCTTTTAGGTCAGAAAATCTAGTAGTACAACAAGATCCATCATAGTCATCATCATGAATCACACCACTCCATGTTCTTCTCTAGGGTCTACATCAATAGATTAAACTCTAGCATCACATGTGTGTTATACATGTATTTATGACCATAGGTATTACAAGGAAGTTATTAGAATTTATAGGGATGAAATTACATAATTAAGTACTTATAAAAAAAAATCACAATTTCATATGGATGAGATAATAATGATATCATAATTAAGAAAAACTCATAATTGAGAAGAAAGTTCACATTGTGTTGGGAAAAACTCGTAATTTAGGATAAAACTTGTGCATTACTTGAAATTTAATTGTTCACATTCCATCAAGTTTAACCTTGACTTGTATCCACCCAATTCATATGCCATCAAGCCTAACCTCTCTTGTCTCTTGTGAAAATTTCAACTATTGAAATCCTATTGTAGCAACTGGAATTATTTCTTATAATTGTAAATTAATCTATTAGTTTATTGCTATGGAAACAATGAGATAGTCACATTGTAATATTCACCAAATTAAATTCTACGGAAGATAAAAATAGGAACTGAGAAAATTATGGCACAAAAAAAAATATATCACTGTTATTTTTGGATAAATGTCCTCGGAAAAGCCCAATGTAGGAAAATGAGTGCAACAGATCAGGTTTTTATAATAATTATACAATAACAAAAATTATGTGTACAATCTATGGATTCCCAACTAGAAATCCAATCTAAGAGAAATACTGGCAAAAATATTCTAGAGAAATTTTCTCCCATTTGAAAATCCACTGCTAATAATTGTAACTGTGGATTCCTGTAATTGTGAATTCTTGCAATTATGCGTGAATTCCTATAATCATGAATTCTTTTAATTTCGCGTGAATTCCCAAAATCATGAATTCTTGTAATTACTGGCAAATTCCTATAATCACGTGAAAATTCTTGCAGTCACTCACAAATTCCTGCAATGTGGCCCTTTTTTGTAGAAATATTTGGCCTCCTCTCTCGTGACTCTTTTGGAACTGAAAAATCCGAAGGAAATTTGTTACTCTTCCCGTCTAACACCTGATTCTTGATCACTGGCTCGATCTCACTATTGAATCACCTACTTCTATACAATTGATTTGCATTGATCACTGAGTATCTACGATCAGTGTACCATTAATCTCACTCCTACATCCTTTTCACTCGAACTTCTCCTTTGATGTATATCTGCAACTAGATAGCTTGATCTTCCAAGGAACTAGTACACTAAGTATGTGTTCTCCATCTACCCATTAACGTCTTCTTATACTCTTTTGTTAGGAATCAAAAAACCAATATTAAAACGTAATCAAAGGCTAAGATCATTTTTGGATCAATATGTGTGAGTTTCTAGATTATTCACACCTTTCTCAATTAATATTGATTAATTAACCCATTTTCCTATGTTTAGACTTAGGAAATATTTAAAAATACGCTAATAATCTAATTGAGACACTTATAGGTGGAATTTCTGGAAATGATTCCTGGGTTATGGAGAACTCTTATGTTTTAGCCTCTTCACAAATTTTGGAGACTAGAACACCTACGATGATACAAAAAATAACAACCATTATTTCAAATATTATTTTCATTGTTTCAAAGAGAGGGCGATAATACTTATGCCCATGATAAAATTTGGATAATGAAGATTGTTGAATTTATTTTTTTGACTTTTGGTGCCCCATTTGAATACCCTATATTTGAAGGCATTTTTACTCATATTACCAAACTCAAATGGGAGTATAGAATATATTCTTGGAAATATTATACTAATATTTTTCCAATGATATATGGAAATACCTATAAATAAAAAGGAATGTGTAGATATGAAATATTTCATCAAGATAACCCATGTTGGGTGTAGTATATGGAATATTAATGGATAAAAATTTAATTGTCAATCTGGGGTCTGTGGACTTAGAGACGTAACACTGTAAATGCCAGAGAAGGAATTCATCAACCTGCAAAACAAAACCCTAATTTGTATAGAAACTGCTCAAACCACTAGTTAATACAATGACACCACACACCACTTTGGAAATTGGACTCTCACTGAGGAAATAACAGCCAAAGAACTTAATGGAAAAATACTTCTTAAAAGAAATAAATAGGCTCACAATTCATACTAGTCAATAAATCAATTGCAAAACTCAAATATTCAAAAAAAATATATATTCTTGTACTTTGATCTTGTATTAGGAAGATAGAGTAAGTTCATTTTTGTGTTATGAAAATTATGTTCCTATACCAGAATGATCTTGTTCCTGTACTAGAATGATTCTAGTCCTGCACTAGGAAAACAAAGAAAATTTGTTTATGTATTATAATAACTTTATTCCTGTACTAGAATAACTTTGTTCCTGTACTAGAATGATTATGTCTCCGCACTAGAACAACTTTTTTCTCGTACTGGAACAATTATGTTCCTGCACTCAAAAATCTTCTATTGATCATTTTTAACAAGAAAGAGTGTATATTTTGTATGAAAGTGTGCCCGCTCGCAATCAAAATGCAGGATTTTTACATCAAAAATCTAAGTCTTTCCTTTGTTGCAGATGTTACATTTCTTATTTGAGTTTTTTTACCAGCCATCCCATGATCAAAATTCAACACTGCCACTAAAAACATTACAGAACTGTGATAGGAGATATACACATATATGATTGGACATATTACAAAATTTAGAAAGTGTTGAAGGGGTGTCTATTCCTCCATTGGAGCTGGAGCATTGAGCTCAAGAGGCTTTGGAACCTCATCCTCCTTCTTGTAATTGTCTTCCAACTTTAGCTTTAACCCATCAATCTCTTGCATGAGGGCTTCAAATTCATCTTCTAGCCTTCTGATTTTCTCTTTTTCCTCCAGTTGACACTATTTGATCTCAATTTCATCCTTGTGGTGCTAGTGCACACACATTTGCAGCACAACAATTTTTTTTCTAAATTAGTCACGTTCCAGGGCACATACCTCACAATTCAACTTGATGCTTCCATTTCCCTGAGCCCAATCGACACTAACACTCCCTATCCTGGGCTTGCGGAGGCCCCAAGAACCTAAGCCTATGCTCTCAGTAGCAAAGCTATCATTCCCACTCATCTTAACAGACACTCGATGACATTTCAACCCATACCCAAACCCCAATTGACAAATGACCTCGGATGACACAGACACTAGATGATAAACTACCCTAGACCTCCTAAAGGACCTGAAACGTTACGAGCAGATGGAATAGACACATAAGCCAATGCTCAGGGCCTTCCAGGCCACCACAATTCCTGCAGATAGATATCTCACCAGACCTTCATAGACAATTCCCCTGGTTCTATCTTCATCCAATTGAACCCAAAGCCCTGTAATCAATAAAGAGAGCCCCCAAAGCACCTCCAGTAGAACATATAGCACACCAAAACCCACGACAAGCACAATTTTTCAACTGCTCTTAACCACTGGCCACAAACACAGTCACAAAGGCAAGGATTCCTTAGCTACCCTTGCCAAAGGTTTTATGTTTCTTCTTAGACCGTTATTCCTTATATAACCTCATGTAGTACACCAGCGAAGGAATAACGACGTCACAATACCAGTGCTGCTATGTTCCCAATGTTAATCCATAATTTCACAACCTTTCATAACTTCTCGTAACTCCCTTTCCACCTTCTTCCCACACCCCTCCTATATTTTCCATAGCCTGGGAAGTAAATTTCTTCCCCACGAATTCACCATACCCACAAACATAGTACCAAAATGTCAACGTGTGCAAGTGATATCGAAGTAGGGATTGTGTATACACACACCTGAGATGTTGCAGACACCAGGTGGAGGGAAATCATGTTGTTTGATGCCACATTGCAGAGTGATTACTCTATACGGGATTCCAAGTGATCTAAGATCAAGTGAAGGAAGTAATTATCGAAAATACTTTGGGTATTAATTAGATCAAGGGGCTTGTAGAAATGTGGCCTCATGTTGGAGGGTGGGTGGAAATGACACACGTGCCAACTGAGAGGGTTAAGGGGGAGGAGGAGGGAGGGTGGGGGTAAGGGGGGACGGGGGGGATGGGGGGGAAGGGGGAAGGGGGAAAAGAGGAAAGGGAGAAAGGGTTGAGGGAGGAGGGGGAGAGGGGGAGAGGGTCAAATGAAAAATCCAAAGATGAGATGAAGGGGGGGGGAGGGGGGGGGGGAGAACTAGGCATCCATGTGATGGGGCAGGGGGAGAGGGGAAGGGTAGAGGGAAGAGGGCTCCAAAGATTCATGGGGGAGGGGGAAGGGTCTAAGTTTATATCATTATTCCCAAATGATCTAAGTTTATATCCCTATTCCCATCTACAAGGTTAGATATAATATTCACCTTAGGATTCTTAGTAATAGTTATGGTATACATAGGTTACCTTAAATTCCATTCACACAATTTTCTTCTTATTTTATTCTACAAATAATATTGTCTTGTTTGTCTGCCTCCTTGTTGTTTCCCCTTAGGATATCGTAGAAAATTACTTTTTCAAGTAGGGGGGTCATTCGTTTGGTCCTCTTGATGACTTGATTAAGGAAGGTTTTTTTAGCTGGGGTATTCTTTCTCATATGGTTTATTATTATCATGAAGTCTCCAAGGATTTGGAGCTTCTTGATGCCTTTAGTGATGGGCATATTCATTCCAAAGAGTAATCCTTATGCCTCGGCCTGATTGTTTGTTCTCTGACCTAGACTCTAGACATACTTGTCTTTGATGTTTCCATCGGGATTTATGAGAATCCCTCCCCTTCCTACCACCCCAGACAATATTCTATTCCTTAACCAACAAAAAATAATTTGATTCCAAGAAAAAAATAAAGAGGTGTAAAAAGGAAACTTCAACTCAAGTAAAGATAAAAATTCCAAATCATTGCATGCTCCTTCAAATATAAAGTGTAGCTTTGAAATGTAAACTGCAAAAAAAAATGGAAAATTTATCAATATTAGTGTGAATATGAAACTCGTGTGCTCAAATAAAACATCATCTTATAAATATATATTTTACTTATATCCCCTCTGAAATAATCAACACTGCATCCTTAAGTAAATTCATGTGTTTGTAAAATATTAACTCAAATAGAAAGATTCAACTTCATAATCTTTAACCTGAATAATAACAATTTTTTATTCTTGTACTCAAAGATTCCAATAAACGAGTATTTGACAAGGACATGAATGTGATTTAAATCTGTTAATTTCCACATGAAAATTAGCGCCCTTACATATTTGCAATATCTATTTATTAGAGTGAGGTCTCCTTGATTGCTACAAATAGATGAACCTTCAAACAAAATCTATATTGACCATTAAGGAATATTAAAATAAATAAAGACTGAAAAATCCTTATCTTTAACTTGAAAGGTAATTTAAAGGAAAATTTCCCAAAACAGAATTCTTGTTGTGCTTAAAAAATGAACATAAATAAATTCTTTCAATGTAAAAGAGGGAAAGACACTTCAATGCACAAAACCTCAAATCTGAGAACACTATTGCAAGGGAAAAGAAATACACAAGAGCTCATTCAACCATTTGCACACATCATTCATAAGCAACCTTCACACCAATCACTTCCTATAATTAATAAATAATATAATAACAATGGGAGAATGATTTGGGTTGTTTGGGCCCTATCCAACCAACTTGTTTCCCTTTAAGGAAAATTCTTAGTCTATGAGAGCAATATTAACATTACATGAAGTAGATAAAATGGATGCATGAACTTGACATTCAGGTTATATTAATAAAGTTTAGTCCTTCAGTGCATCTTGAGCTTAGTAATTCAACTCCAACTGATCATAGGGCAGGGGAAGAGCCCCATATAATTTACTCCAACAACATAAGAGTAGCAAGAATTCATTTTTGTCCTAGGCTTGAAGCCATAGCTCTATTTTTATACATTTCATTTTACAACTTTGGGTCTCGGCCAGCCAATCCATTACAAAAAAAGATGAGGAATTGAATCCAAACTATTTTCCATCAATAGGATACCATTACAGCCATTTTCCCATCAAGAAAATTGAGATATGATACGAATTTTCCATTTTTTGGCAAATCTAGGCAAGATCCTAGAATTTTGGAAAAATAATGTTTTTTTATAAAATGTCCTCAAAGAACCTCGTATATATTCTTAACCATAGTAAATTTTTGGAAACAGCTTGGGCTATAGATAATTTTATATACTAGTAAAAAACCCATGTGCACAAAGTTTTTAGATTCACCTCCATATGCATGAAAATCAAGGTCAAATTTGGAAATTTGAAAACTACGTGAATTTTGAGCATATTTGTTGATTTTCTTCTAGAGATGCACGCATGTGAACAAGGTGCAATCCAACTCATGGGAAGGTGTTAAAAAAATATTTTGGACCAAAAAATCCCTTGGTTTTCTTTGAAAGTGTGCCGAGATGTCGTATCCCCAAATTGGTGCCAAAATGCTAACGTAGGAATCTTGGTGCAGGAACAAAACTTGGTGTAATTAATTTTTGATACATGTGTATATTTGAGCATTATTTCATACGCCTTCCTAAAACAACACAAGCACCATCATTAATAACCATTTTGATGAAAATCTTCTCGAAATAATGAAAATAGGTTAAATAATGAACAATTACCTGATCATGCTCCCAGTTTAAGATACTAGCCCAACAATTGTCCAAAATTATAGTAATAAAAATGAAAACCATGAGTAATAATAGGGTGAAAATGTGAATTAAACACGAAAATTTTGGAGCCTAACATCCCCACATGTCGATCATCTTGCATGTCCTCATGCAAGGAAAAACTCTGACAAAGATCAAAGTTAATTAAGATTGTAGGGCTAGGGTTTCTCTATTAAAGTAATGTTGCATTAACTTAAAATATAGGGCTAATTGGGTAATATAATGTAGGTAAGTGCCATATTATGTCGAATCCCTTCATATCAGTAAGATAAGAAAGTCCTACGACCATAGATTCAATGATGTCAAGAGTGATCTTCATTTTTTTCTACCCAATGTTGGGATTTCCATAAGAATGCTAACAATGTTGTGAATACAAGGATAGTGTCATAATGAAATATCCAACCATCAAAATTTCCATAATCATCTCAATAACAATCCAAATCAGCAGGTATTCACCTTACCCTAAAATACCTTAAGGTCAACATTGGAAAACAAACCCTCTTGATGATTGTTTGTTAAGAAGCTTTTGGAGTTTGTTTGTTGTTTGGTTGCTTGAATAAGAGTTTGTCTTTACAGTCATTTAGTTAAAATTATTGTCATTTGTTTTGAAAAGCTTTGAGAACTTTGTTGAAGTTAATTTGTTCATTGACATCATAATGACAACTTCTACAAGTGAAGTTTCCTCCTTCACAATATTCTTCAATGATGATATGAAGCATGACTTATTATATTGAAGGACATGGTATAGATTTTGTTTGAGGATAAAAGAGAAAGTACTGAAATTCGTGAACAATTGTTTTCCATGAAGGAAGAGAAGGAAGAAATTCTTCAAAGATTGCATGATATGGAGAGGCAGCTCCATCAAGCTCAAGAATCTTTGACCAAGAAAATGCATGAGGAAGTGGTAATCCATTCTAACTTGTCTTTAGTTTCCTCTTTAGAAAGATGTGTTCGGTCTTTTGAAAAACATACAAGAGGTATAGGGTCCAAATTAATGATTAAAATGGGCTACGAAGCAAAGGGTTAGGCAAGCATGCACAAGGCATGGTTGATCCCATTTCAGTTGAGGAACGACCCAAGAATCTTGGTCTTGGATATGTGCAGTTTAATGGCGAAGACTCCAAAAACATGAAAGCATGTGAGAAAAATTTAAATAGAACCTTTATTCCAAGTTCTAAGATGCAAATATGTAAAATTTGTTTCAAAGATGGTTTCCATTACTTTAAGCCTTTGTTGCAGCAAGAAGATGGTAGACATGCAGTTTATGGCATGCATACAACTTCATACAGTTTTCAAGACAAAAATGGTGATGTTAGTTTCAAAATGAAAGCTATAGCCTCTACTAGTTCATCTTCTCATGAAGACAAAAAGGATGAACATTCAAAGCAATGCAAGAGGTATAAATCTTCTCATGATCAATTTGATTGTGTTTCTGCAAGGAAAGATCATTTTGCATGCTTAAATGGAAGAAATATTTTTTGTACATATTGTGGTCGATTTAACCATGATGTTTCGAGATGTTGGATGAGGAAGAAAGCATACAGGAAGTAGATGAGGCAAAGGAAACTTTCAAAGAAGGTGCATAATATTTGCACATATTGCCAAAAGTGGGGACATGTTGTCTCCCATTGTTGGACTTTGCATCCAACTAGTCATCCCAAGCACATGCAGCAAGAGGAAAGAAGGATTGGCGCAAGTGGAACCAAGGATTCCATTATTGATGTGAAAACGGAAGTTTCACATGAGGAAGAGTTGCAATAGAAAAAGTCACCATGGAAGTGGCTTGGTAAGAAGTGGATAGACTTCTTAGTATAGTAAGACGTACTCATTTTGTACATATGAAAATTTCAGTTCTATGCATGTATTTTATGATGTAAAATTGGATTTTTTTAAGCCATCTTGGATCATTGATCAAGGCAGCGATGTATAGAGTCCTTCTGCAAATTTCTCACCATAAATTTTTTAGAGAGTGCAAGAAAGACAGCTCTTAATAGGAGGAAAAACATCGAGGAAGGGATGTGTGAATTTCTTTCGAGTTGTGGTTCAAAGTCACTAGCCATGTAAGGCAAGTGTTTGGAGGCTGAAGAGAAGAGGGTGCAGTATTCTTAGTTGCTGTACAGATCAGTTTCAGTATTCCAGAGAGATTTTTGGGTCCAAAAGCTTCTCATTTGGGAGGTCTGATCAGGAGATCAATTCCAAGTTATGCAAATTTCTCAAAAATGAAACTATTCAAAATCAATTGCATTCTAAATGACTGAAAAGGTCTCGTTGTTGCGATTTAGGCGTCGCGAACGGTTCTAAAAAAAAAGGTCGTATGTGAAATTTATTAAGGTTGGAAGTCTCCAATAAACTCCAAAATTCAATTGACCAAGTTTGACATTTAAACTTTGGAAAATTTTTAAAAAGAATATTCCAAAGAATATTCTGGGAATATTCCTTGGAATATTACTCGAAATATTCCATTCAGGTGAATCCTATGCTAACAAGTGGCAGATTTTTATATGTGGTTTGGTTGACTTGGAGATTTTTGGCCTATCATGGGCTGCCGCGTGGCAGGTCCAGAGTGGTTTGGTGTTATAAAAATTTTGTTGCAGTTCTGGAGGATCGAACCGAGGACCTGCCTTCCCGAGACCAAAGGCCCGATTGTCTCTGCTGTATGGTATTGCTTAACCATATGGGGAGTCGGGTTCATTTTAAAGTTTAAAATAAATATGGTTGGCAGAACTTGGGGGCCAGCCCCCACACTTCATGTGACCAACCTATGGAACCGAGGCCTTAAGGCCTTAAACCGCAGGTGAAAATGGTTTACAAACCATTACATGTGACCATGCAAATTCAAACATTAATAATGCAGGATGTTAATAGATGGTTAAGGATGCAGTTGGATTGAAATTTAGATGACGACAGCTAAATGCGAGCATGTGGCCATGTTTTCCAAACAAATTTAATGCCATGGTTTAAACAGTTTTGTTTAACGTTAAATACGCCGACGGGTTCAAAATGGTCATGTGACCTCCATATGCCCAACATTTAATGCGCCATCAAACAGTTAGAAGTTTCTGCCAAGTCTGGAGTGGAGTCCGAAAATTTTGCAGTTTGGCCAGTTTTGGTCGGATTAACTGACAGTCCTCCACTTTTAGTGGGGTTTTTGGGGGGACATTGGGCAGTTTTCTTTGGGAGGCCATAACTCCCTCATTATCGAACCAAATTGGATGAAATTTTAGTCAATTTTGGGTCTCTTCGACCTTTTGAAGAGTTTGGAATAGGTTTCAGGTATATCAAATGTGATCTTCAGTACGTTTTCCTTCGAGGAAGATGAAGGAGCCATCAACGCCCTCATGGATAAGGCACTTTTTTGGGCTATATTTCACTATTTAGTGTGAAACAAAAGCCATTTCCAGATATTTTCTATCTTCTGAACCTAATGGAAGAGGTTTCATAACATTTTTCAGAACTTCTAGAGCTCGAAAAGATGAAGGGGATTTCAAAGAGCCATCAGGGCCATCATGGAGAAGGCACTATATTTTGTAATATTTCACTGTTTAGTGTAAATGAAAAGGAATTTTTAGCTATTTCATATCTTTTTAAATTTTATTTACAGTTCTTTTTTCTATTGAGGCATATTTACACTTGTATTTTCATTTTGGAGCAATTTAATACAAGAGGGACATGCCATTTGGGAGGCATGGACCAGCAGACATAGCCTAGGAGGGGTGAACTGCTCAAAAAATAGCTGAGTAATGTGTTTGTGAGTTTATTTATTTTTTATTTCTGTTGTACAATGTTAAACAGTAAAATTAATTAATCAATTCCTCACACAGAAACTTGAATAACAAAGCCTGAAAGATTTATTTAACTTGCAACTTAAAGGAGAACCATTTGCACACAAAATTATATCTATTTGGATACTTTGCATAGCGTAACAAATACAATCCATTTCATATAATATATACATATATATAGGGGGGTTCTTACAACACCATAAAAATGAAAACAATATGTGCAACAAAGAAACAAAAAACTTGCAAGAAAAACTAGGTAAAGAGAAAATCAAAGTGCAATAGGTCACCAAGGTCAATCTCATCAGCACCTCCCACACAAAGATGCCAAAATGTTGGGTGTAGTATATGTAATATTAATGGACCAACATTTAATTATCAATCTGGGGTTCGTGGACTTCGAGACACAACACTAGAAATGCCAAAGAAGAACTTTAGCACAACAGTGCCAAAATGTTCATTGCAGTATATGGAATATTAACGAACCAAAATTTAATTGCCAATCCTGGGTTTGTTGACTTCGAGACACAACACTGGAAATTCCAGAGAAGGAATTCAACAACCTGCAAAACACAACCCTAGTTTGTGTAGAAACTGCTCACACCAGTAGTTAATATAATGACACCATGCACCACTCTGTAAAATGGACTCTCACTCACGAAATAATAGTCAAAGACTTTACTAGAAAAATACTTATTAGAAGAAATAAAGAGAATCAGAATTCATGCCACTCAATAAATCAATTGCAAAAATCTAAATATTAGAAAAACATATGTATTCCCGTAATTAGATTCTTGTACTAGGAAGACAAAGTAAGTTCATTTTTGTGTTATGACAATTCTGTTCCTATACCAGAATGACCCTATTCCTGTACCAGAATGATTTTATTCCTGCACTAGGAAAACAAAGAAAAATTGTTTTTGTATTATAATAAATTTGATCCTGTACTAGAATGACTTTGTTCTTGTACTAGAATGGTTTTTTCCCTGCACTAGAATTATTATGTTCCTATACTGGAAAAAATTTGTTCTTGTGCTCGTCAATCTTCTATTCCTTAACCAACAAAAACTACTCTGATATCAAGCACGAAATCAAGAGGTATGAAAATGAAACTTCAACTCAAGTAAAGATAAAAATTCCAAATCATCACATGCTCCTTCAAATATAAATTGCAGCTCTGAAATATAAACTGCAAAAACAAATGGAAAGTTTATCAATATTAGTGTGAATATCAAACTCTTGCACTCAAATAAAAGGTCACCTTATAAATATATATTTTACTTATATCCGCTATGAAATATTCAACACTACATCCTTAAGTAAACTCCTATGTTTGTAAAAGAAATTAACTTAGACATAAATACTCAACTTCATAATCTTTAATATGAATAATAGAAAATTTTGATTCCTATAGTCAAAGATTCCAATAAACAAGTATTTGACAAAGCCAGGAATGTGATTTAAATCTGGTAGTTTCCCTAAGAAAATTAGTGCCCTTACACAGTTGCAATATGTATTGATCATAGTGATGGGTCCTTGCTTGCTGCAAATAGACGAACCTTCAAACAAAATCTATACTGACCATTAAGCAAGATTAAAATAAATAAAACCCTACAAACTGTTATCTTTAACTTGAAAGGAAATTTAACGGATAACTTCCAAAACCAAAATTACTTTTGTACTTAAACGATTAACATAAGAAATTATTTCAATGTAAAATAAGGAAACACACTTCAGCACACAAAACCTCAGATCTGAGAACATTGTTGCGAGTGAAAAGAAATACACAAGAGCTCATTCAATCATTCGCACACATCATCCATAAAAAACCTTCACACCAATCACTTCCTATACTTAATACACAATATAATAACAATGGGAGAATGAGCTGGGTTGGTTGGGACCTATTCAACCAACTCGTTACACTTTAAGGAAAATTATTAGTCTATGAGAGCAAGATTAGCATTATAGGAAATAGAGAAAATGGATGCACGAACTTAACATTAATATTATATTAATAAATTTCAGTACTTCAGTACATGTTGAGCAGAGTAATATAGCTCCAACTAATCATAAAGCATGGGGACCACCTATAATTTACTCCAATAGCATAAGAGTACCAAGAATGGATTTTTTTCCTAGGCTTGGAGCCATAGCTTTGTTTTTATACATTTCATGATACAAATTTGGCTTTAGGCCATCCAATCCATTACAAAGCAAGATGGGGAATTGAATCCAAACTATTTTCTACCAATAGGAGACCAGTGCAACCATTTTCCCATCAAGAAAATCTAGATGTGATACGAATTTTTTATGTTTTTGGAAAATCTGGGCAAGATCCTAGAATTCTAGAATACAGTGTTTTTTTATAAAATGTCCTCAAAGAACCTCATATATCTTATTAACCATTGTGAATATTTAGAAAATTGTTGGTTTCTATATAATTTTCGATACTGGTAAAAAACCCATATGCTCGGATTTTTTAGATTTGCCTCCATATGAACGAAAATCAAGTTCAAAGTTAGTAGTTTGAAAATTGTGTGAATTTTGAGCAGATTTGTTGATTTTCTTGTAGAGACCCACACATGTGACCTCAATGAAATCCAACTCATGGGAAGGTGTTAAAGAAATATTTTGGAAAAAGACCTCCCTTAGTTTTCTTTGAAAGTGTGTCGAGATGTCGTATCCCCAAATTGGTGCAGGAATGTTAGTGTAGGAATGTTGGTGTCAAAACAGAACTTGGTGCAATTAATTGTTGATTCATGTGTATCTTTGACCATTATTTCATAAACCTTCCTAAAACAATACAAGCATCATCATTAATAACCATTTTGATGCAAATATTATCGAAATAAAGGAAATAGGTTAAATAATGTACAATTACTTGATGATGCTCCAAGTTTAAGATACTAGCCCAACAATTGTGAAAAATGATAGTAATAACAATGAAAACCATGAGTAAGAATAGGGTGAAAAATTTAATTAAAAATGACAATTTTGGGGCCTAACAACCCAACCAAAGTATAGGTATGCTAACCCAACTATGTTTAGAAGTCATCCCCATAAGTGAATGTAGAAAAGTTATAGATAAATAACATGTAAGTTCATTTGAACATCATCCAAAAAATAATAGATCTAACGTCACAAGAATATTTGAGGAATAATTTTTAGGAAGATTCTTAGAGTCTAAGGGTGGAAGCAAAAATATTATTTATGGGATTAGTGAACCATTTTAAAATTTTCGCTATAAACTTTCTTATGTAATGTTTTAGGCCATGTAACATGGAGTCGCTAGAAATAAAATATTCACGAACATGACGTTGAAATTTTATACCTTGTCTTTTTATAGCTCCAGAGATATATTCTACAGAGATTAAGCATCATGGATGCTTCTAAAATATTCTTCAAATAGGTCAGCTTGGTATTTTCACTATAAACTTTCTTGTGTGATGTTTCAAAATCTGAAACTTGGAGGAAATAAATAAAATATATTCATGTACACGTGGTTAAAATTTCATACCTCATTTTCTATAATTTCAGAGACATGATCTGATGAAATTAAGCTTCTTGAATGTTTATAAAATCTACTTCAAAAAGGTTAGCTTGATATTTCATCTATAAATTTTATTCTATGATGTTTTTTACTTTAAGATTTGGAGAAGACAAAGACGATATCTCAAGGGACAAGCACTAGTAATTTCACACTTATTTTTAAGTATAATTTCATTTAAGTGATATGAGGAATGTAGTGTTCTTGAATTATCCTAAAAACATGATTCAAATAGGTTAGATTGGAATTTTCTCTAAAAATTTCTTTCTCAGATGTTTCAAAATATGAAATCTAGAGGTGACAAGGAAGAGATATTTGGGTTATGTGGTAGAAATTTCAAAACTAGATTTGGATATGTGGCATGTTTTCCAAGTACTTTCTTATGAATAATATAAAAGAAATGATTTTTGGGAGAAGTATACTTAATGAAGGAGAGAAGCAGTAGGTAGACCTAGTGAAGGACGAGGTAGAAAGTAGACTTGGTGAAAGTAGAAGAACCTAACAAACTGTTAGCCCCCCTATGAAATTCTTGACAAGCAAGCTGGGGGCCAGATCATTGTGGAGCCTTCAAGGAATGCCTTTCCCCTGAAAACCCATCCTCCTTGAAGCCTCTGAGTGCTATTCCTAATACAAATCCTATCTGCTGATCCATTCCTAAAAGGCCTACTATTACTCCTTGCACCCCTGCAAAATGTCCCTTTCTCCCCTCTCTCCTCCTTCTGATAAAATGCATCTGTTCCCCTCTATTTCCCCCCCATCAACCCCCTAAATCCCCTCTTAAAATCCCCACACCCTTTGTTTCCCCAAATTCCCCCTCCATCTCCCTATTGTTCCCCTTTAGGCCTCAAAATACATTAAAAATGGGTTAAAAACCCACTTCAGACCTTATGATAGGCCTCATCCCCTTCCCCATAGCCCCGCACCTTTTTCTCCCCATATAACCCAACGTCGTGACCGAGCACTAGGCAGAAAGGCGCTTCTGCGGGGGGTCGCTCCAAAATTCCTGTGTCCATAGACCTTGGCCCCCCGCAGTGCATCTCCACTGTCCATTTAAATCCACAGATCAACGGTTCATAGCCAGAGCACATCGGGCGCATTTTCCACCGTTGATCTGTTCCAGATCTAACGGCGCGGAACCCGCCTGATACGGTGGTCCCCCCCCTGCAGTTCACTATTCATAAACCGCCTGGTATATTTCACACCGCCTTTGGGCGGAGGGCAGTTTTCCCTCGTTGGCCAGTGATTCCACTCAGTTTCCGCCACCTTTCCTCCTCTATGAGCTCAAAACCGCCAGAGCATTTATATGGCAGATGTCTTAGTATTTTTTTTCATTTTTGTTCAAAGCACCAGGAGTACCACAGCCGAAATATGTCAGGATCATATCTAGAGAAGATCACTCTTTCACAAGGGAGGTGATAGAGATTAAATACACAGCAGTCAAACAGAACGGGTTTCGGCCCTCTAGTCTTTTCTGTGTTAATGTTACATTTAGTGTTCACCTACCCTCTCAGTCGATCTTTTGTTCATCCTCTGCTATAAAACACAGAAGGAAAGGATTGTAAAGTTTTGTTGGTGGTTGATGAGATATCAGTGAAACGCAAGAATTTTCCTCTTGAGACAAGTTCTCTGTGTAATATTGTAAGATAGGCTGAGATTTGATGTATTCAGACTGAATGTTCAAGCTGTGGGCAATGATGTACCTGATTGGTGTTGTTTTTAATATGACAAGCATATTTCTTTGGATCCTGATCTAAAGCAGCTGGTGATGTTTTTCTATCTCTGTGTTTAATTCCATTTCATTTCATTTCTACTGGCTCGCATCAGAAGTTTAGCATAAGATTTACCCTCGATAGGTACCTTATGTTGCTGCTCTCCCAGCCTTTTTATGTTTTCTGTTTATATGTGCATCTGAATATCGATTTCAATTGATTTAACCAGTGTAGTGGATGTTATTGCCTTCTCTCTGATGTATGAATTAATGAAATCTATGTTTAGACATTCTTGTGAGGATCTAGTTGGATGTGTTGGGAACACTGGGAGGTCTAGAACCCTGTATCTGCCTCACTAGGATCTTTCCATCTTAATTAGGCCTTTCCAAGATCCCTTGTATTGCCTCTGATTTTGTCCAAGCAGGTCTGGAGTTAAATGACCTCTGACCTGATCTATAGACACAATTGGATGGTTCTCCTTCCTTCATTTTCAGCCTTTAATGTTCCACCTCGCCAATCATCCTATAAGATCCAAATGCTCTAGATGACTAGCCCATTGAAAGCTTGCACATTGATTACAAATAAATCCTTTCTCGACTCCATTGCCCAATGGACTTGATGTTCTCTGAATTATCTACCTTTGCCTAGTTTTCCTCTTTTCCCGTCCTTGTCTTGTATTGGATCCTTCTTTCCTGATTCCCAACAACCAAACAAACAACCCTGAGCCTATAACTAGCCTAAAATCACAACTTAGAGCTTCAAAGACATACACTTTGACTCATCTAGAGAGATCCCCCTCTGGACCTAGGAGGGCTAGATCTTAAGGTCTGAAAGTGGTTCTATGTTGTCTCATCTTTTGGTCTTGTCAACCTGGCCAAAACACGGGAACCCCAACATAATGGCGACTCCATTGGGGAATTCTGAATGATTTCCATCTCACTACATCAAAAAATTCAGAAACCTACATCTCTGGTCAGGTTGGCAGTAATTCACTCCTTGCTTGAATCGACCTCCATTATTAACTGTTCATCATACTCTTAGATAGAGCCTGGAAAAGTCCAGGTAGCCTCCAGATCTCACCCTCTTCAGAGGTGACATATCTGGTAAATGCCCTCCCAGTCAATCTCTGGTTGGATTTTACTGTTTTGAGGAGATTCCTGAAAGGTGATAGTGCCTGAGCACTATGGTGGACAATGTAACCTCTTATACATACCCTAAAACCCTCCACCTAGCGACTCCATTGTTCCTAAATGAAAATACTCCATTGGTGATCAGTAGGCCTGCTGATTATCTTGGTTTCACAACAGACTCCATTGGGAGACCAGCCTTTAGACAACATCAACCACAGTAGAAGTAACAAGAAGGGTTAAGTTGCTTGGCTGGGAAACAGCATTCTGGCTTTCAGAACCATCCACAAAAGAGCTTACCTTGACCGTGACCCACCTGAAATAGTTGACAATCCGGAGAGTATCCTCAAGGGAGCTCCCACGCCCAAAAGACCAACTATTTCCAGCCACATTCATAGATCTAATTCTGCACCAGATGACCTAGCAGCTCTATTTTATTTTCTCCCTGACCTATACATACCTAATAGATTACCAAGAACTAGGTCATCCGATGATATGGACCAGCCAGACCCTGAGTTTCACAGTTCACCATCTCATAGTGGTCAACACTCTAGGGGCAGTGGAACCCCTCCATATACACCAACCGATATCCACTTCTTTCAAAACTTGGGGCTCTCCCACCCTAGATCTGCTCAACAAACTTCTACTGGTCCTAATATCCCTGTTACCCGCATATCAGTTGCTCAAGCCAACCCAATACCTCATCAGAATATTACCATGGAAGCCTGGTACGCACCTCTGGTCTTACCTCAACCCTTGTTACCCTTACCCAATGATTATCAATAAAAAATCCCACACTTCACTGCTAAAGAATCCATCACAGCTCAACAACATGTAGATAAGATGGAGGATTCTTTCGACTATATGGAAATTGATGATGAAACAATCAAAATGAGAATCTTTGCCCAAAGCCTGGGGGGTGATGTAAAGAAATGGTTTAAAATTTTACCTCCTAGCAGTATCCAAGGTCTCCCTGCATTATATCAAAACTTCATAGACAAATGGGAGGTTAGAGAAAACCCTCGCCAGCTCCTAGTAGACTACATGACCCTTAAGAGGAACGTAGGAGAGAGTGTCCATGATTACACCACTAGATTCAACAGTATTTATAACGCTCTCCCTCCACACATGAAACCTCCACAAGGGATGGCCCTGGCTAAATATCCTGATGGATTTGATGTTGACATGGCCTATGAGCTTAGAGATAAAGAGTACACTACATTGGAATACATGCAGAAAGGAGCCATAACCATAGAAGCAAACTTGATGGAAAAAAGGGCAAGATTAAAAGCTGAGAAAAGGGTAACATATAGGGATGACACTGTAGCTTCCACATCTGATCCCAAATATGATAAAATATCTAAAAATGTGGAAGAGCTACAAAAAATGATAAAAAGGATGGTTGTCCAAAACAGAAACCAAAACCAGAACCAAAACATTAGAAGAAACAATGTTTCTCCCAACAGACAAAGAGAGTCAGATCAACCGGTTATCCCCCCATTTCAAGAAAAAAATTTAGATGAAGATGAGGGAATAATAGAAGAGTCTCAAGGGAATGGAATAAACATGTTCGAAACAGAAGACTCAGTCCTTAACTATGATTCGGAAGAATATTAGCCCTCACCCTCATATTGGGATGAGGAAGAATTAGAATCTGAAGATTACAGATTAGGATTTGAAAATGCCATGTTACAGGTCAGAGAACAATATGAAATTAGGAGCAAAAAGAACCAATAAAATTCCAAAATAAATACTCCGGCTGGCCAAGAAATCGTCATTCAAACCAAGTTCAGACTTGCAGTGCCAGACAACAAAAAATAATGGTAGGTCTTTGAAGGTGATAAACAGATTGAGGACTTCCTGACAGGCATAAATGAGTTTGAAGTTTCCATTTCAGACTCTAAGGATGAAGACGGTTGCCTTGGTGAGGAATCCTCTGATGAAGAACCCCCACCTTGTAACATAGAAATAAACACCTTTTCTGAGGAAACTGGAAGCTCAACCATAAAATGTGAAAACACGGAAAATGAGGAAATGGAGGTGTTGCAGGCCAAAGATAAGAATATACCTAGAGGCCTAGCACCCCTAGAGGACCTTTTTGACTTTGATGACGTAGTAAAAAATACCACTATAGAACATGCAGACTCAGATATATAAGAATGCAACATTGGCACTGAAGAGAAGCCCAAGGTGATCAAACTGGCTAAGTCTATACCTGCAAACATGAAGAACAAATACATTGACCTATTTAAGGAATTCATTGATGTGTTTGCATGGAGCTATGAAGACTTAAAGGCCTATGACACCAACATCAAACAACACAAGATACCCTTGAAGGAAAATTAGAAGCCTTTCAGACAAAAACTCTGTAGAATCAATCCGAAACAATTGCCCGCAGTAGAGAAAGAGATCAAAAAGATGTATGATGTAGGCATAATAGTCCCTATAATTTTTTATGATTGGGTGTCAAACTTAGTGGCTGTGAGGAAGAAGACGGGGGAGATCAGACTGTGCATAGACTTCAGAAACCTCAACAGAGCCTCCCTAAAATACAACTACCCTTTGCCTAGAATGGAACATATTCTGCAGAAGGTAGTGGGCTCTAAGAGAATCTCCCTGCTTGATGGTTTTTCTGGATACAATCAAGTTCTTGTACTCCCAGAAGATCAACTCAAAACAGCTTTTACCACTCCATGGGGCACCTTCATGTATGTGAAAATTCCTTTCGGACTGATGAATGCTAGGGCTACCTTCCAGAGAGTGATGGATATAGCTTTCTCAGATGAGATAGGGCACTTCATAGTTATCTACTTAGATGACTTGACTGTCTTTTCTAAAACTGAAGAGGAACACCTGGAACATCTGAGGAAAGTCTTTGAAAAATGTAGAAGGTATGGCCTGTCCCTGAATCCTAAGAAAACTGTGTTTGAGATGCAAGAAGGCAAACTTCTTGGCCACATTCTATCTGAGAAAGGGATTAGGATAGACCCGCAAAGAGTTGAGGGGATACTTCAAATCACACACCCAAGAAACATCAAGGAGTTGCAGTCCTTCATTGGGAAGATCAATTTCCTTAGGAGATTCATTCCCAATCTTGCTGAGTACCTTAGGAAAATAACTAACATGCTAAAGAAAGGTGCAGGAATTAAGTGGACTGTTGAAGCCAAGAAATATTTTGAGTCGGTGAAATTGGTGCTCACTCAGGCCCCTATCCTTATCAGCCCAGACTTCTCAAAAGATTTTCTGATCTTTTCCTTTTCCTCTGAACACACAATAGCTGCAGTCTTGCTACAAAATAATTCAGAAGGGAATGAATAGCCAATTGCCTTCTTCAGCAAAGCGCTAAGAGATGCACCCTTGAAATACAACATTATGAAAAAGCAGGCCTATTCCCTGGTAAAGGACTTAAAAGACGTTAGGGTGTACATTCTGCATTCTCACACCATTGCTTATGTGCCAAATATAGTGGTTAAAGATATCTTGTTCTAGGACCCTGATGGGAAAAGGGGCAAGTGGATTGCTACAATCCTAGAATATGACCTTGAGATAAAGCCCACCAAACTGATCAAAGGTCAGGCTGAAACCCAAATATGTTAGATAAAACTTACGGACCTTGACATTAACATGATAAAATGCCTTAGATGACGGGAAGAATTTACATCCAACATTAAGGAGAGTTTGAACTCTCCTTGAGGCTACGACATCCTTCATGTGCTCACCAATCTCAATGCCCCTCTAGAACTGTCCAAAAATAAGGCCAGATTCATAAAGTTGAAAGCTAGAAAATACTGCATTCTGGATGAAAACCTATATTGGAAAAATCCAAATGGCCTATTGTTGAAATGTTTGTCTGAAACTGAAGCTGAAAGAATCAAGCAAGAATTTCATGCCGGGGAGTGTGGAGGCCACCTGAGTTGGAAAACCACTGCAAATAAAATACTCAGGGCTGGTTACTATTGGCCTACACTCTTCAATGATGTCCATAAAATTATTCTTACCTACCACCAATGTCAGATCTTCGAAGGCAGAAGAAAGCTCCTCCCCCTCCCTTTACAACCTATCACCGTAGAAGGTCCCTTCATGCAATGGGGCCTAGACTTTATAGGAGAAATTCATCCTTCTTCCTCTAGACAACATAAATGGATCCTAACTAATACAGAATACTTCACTAAATGGATAGAAGCCATACCCACTAGGAATGCCACTGATTCAGTCATCATTAGGTTCCTAGAAGATTACATCCTTTCTCGGTTTGGCTGTCCAAGAAAAATAATCACTGACAATGCTGTTGCTTTCGGATCCAAGAGAATGGTTGATTTCTATCACAGGTATGGAATAGCCCTTGGTCATTCAACTGCTTACTACCCTCAGGGTAATGGATTAGCTAAATCATCAAATAAAAGCCTGGTTACAATCATCAAGAAACTGCTGGAAGAAAATAAAAAGTCATGGCATAAAAAGTTGGTACATGCTTTGTGGGCTGACAGGCTCACCATGAAGAAATCTATTGGCATGTCACCATTCCAGCTGTTCTATGGAACAGAAGCAGTTTTTCCTACTAGCTTGGGAGTGCCAGTGATTAATCTTGTCCAAGAGATTCAGACAGAGGAAAGCAACATGGTGAGAAGAATCAATGAAACTATCCATCTGCAGCAAAAAAGGGAGCAGGTTTATAGCAGAGTTGTCAGAGTGCAGGAAAACATAAAGAAGCAGTTTGACAAAAGAGCCAAAGCTTCAGATTTCAAAGTTGGGGAAAAAGTTCTGAAATGGGATTCAAGAAGGGAGGACAAAGGTAAACATGGAAAGTTTGACAGCTTGTGG
The DNA here is from genome assembly GCA_034641835.2 of Pinus albicaulis. Taxonomy (NCBI): domain Eukaryota; kingdom Viridiplantae; phylum Streptophyta; class Pinopsida; order Pinales; family Pinaceae; genus Pinus; species Pinus albicaulis. Next base: position 858,304,014 of record CM076581.1, read on the forward strand.
CAGGGACCATATATCATTCAAGCCACTGTGGGTCCTAATACATTTTTCTTAAAATACCTTGATGGTACAGAGCTATTTGGGGGTCCTGTCAATGGCAGGATGCTCAAGCACTACTTCTGCTAATTTTCAGTTTCCAGTTTCATTCTCCATTGTATATATCATTGCAGTTTTATTTCTTTGAAAAAAAAAAAGAGAGAGAGAGAGAGAGGTTCAGACATGCTCAAAGCTTGAACCTCCGAAAGGCAAAAAGAGTGGCTCAAACATAATCAAAATCTGAGCCAAAGGGAGCAGAATAGATGGTCCTAATATGCCTAAAACCAGAGCTGAAACGAAGAAAGGAAGTGACTCTAATATGCTCAAAACCTGAGTCACAGGAAAAGAAGGATGTGGCAAGTTTCATATTTCAAGCCTTCACAGTTTTGTTTTCTGCAATATTCTATCCATGTGCAACTGTTTTTATGCCTTGGATCCACAACAAGTCAGACCATTTAATCCTAGCTTGGCTGTTCTGAATTTCTTGTCTTAGAATGTAGGAGAAGAAACCTGTTGGACAGTTTAATCCCAGCAGGTAGTAGATTAGGTCGAGAATCATATGAGGCCAACAGTCTAATCTGGCCTCATGGAGAAATAAGGGTATATTTAAAATAGGTTTGTTTTTTGTTTTGAAAATAAATGTAAAGGGTCTGCTAATTCAAATGCACCCAAGGGAAAATTGATAGGATTGTAGTTTGGGTAGGTAGTTTGGTTGGGAAAGTTTTTCTGCTGATGTTTCTATCATATTGTGGCAGCTGATCAAAGAAAGGGATGTGCCAAGCAGCAGGAAACTAGCCTACTCCAAAGATCATTTCTGGTTTCTTACCTCCTTCAAGAAGAAGCCATCCCCATGTCGAGCCACTATTAGCCCCCCTATGAATTTCTTGACAAGCAAGTTGGGGGCTAGATTATTGTGGAGCCTTCAAGGAATGACTTTCCCCTAAAAACCCATCCTCCTTGAAGCCTCTGAGTGCTATGCCTAATAAAAATCCTATCTGCTGATCCATTCCTAAAAGGCCTACTGTTACTCCTTGCACCCCTGCAAAATGTCCCTTTCTCCCCTCTCTCCTCCTTCTAATAAAATGCCTCCGTTCCCCTCTATTTGCCCCCCATCAACCCCCTAAATCCCCTCTTAAAATCCCCACACCCTCTGTTTCCCCAAATTCCCCCTCCATCTCCCTATCGTTCCCCTTTGGGCCTCAAAATACATTAAAAATGGGTTAAAAACCCACTTCAGACCTTATGATAGGCCTCAGCCCCTTCCTTGTAGCCCCGCGCCTTTTTCTCCCCATATAACCCAACGCCGTGACCGAGCGTTATGCGAAAAGGCGCTTTTGCGGGGGGTCGCTCCAAAATTCCCATGTCCGTACACCTTGGCCCCTCGCAGTGCATCTCCACCGTCCATTTAAATCCGTAGATCAACGGTTCATAGCCAGAGCGCATCGGGCGCATTTTCCACTGTTGATCTGTTCCAGATCTGACGGCGCAGAACCCGCCCGATACGGTGGTCCCCCCCTGCAGTTCACTGTTCATAAACCGCCTGGTTTATTTCACACTGCCTTTGGGTGGAGGGCGGTTTTCCCTCGTTGGCCAGCGATTTCACTCAGCTGCCGCCACTTGTCCTCCTATACGAGTTCAAAACCACCAGAGCATTTATATGGCAGACGTCTTAGTAGTTTCTTTCATTTTTGTTCAAAGCACCAGGAGTACCACAACCGAAATATGTCAGGATCATATCCGGAGAAGATCACTCTTTCACAAGGGAGGTGACAGAGGTTAAATACACAACAGTCAAATAGAATGGGTTTTGTCCCTCTATTCTTTTCTGTGTTAATGTTACATTTAGTGTTCACTTACCCTCTCAGTCGATCTTCTGTTCATCCTCTGCTATAAAACACAGAAGGAAAAGATTGTAAAGTTTTGTTGGTGGTTGATGAGATATCAGTGAAATGCAAGCATTTTCCTCTTGAGACAAGTTCTCTATGTAATATTGTAAGATAGGCTGAGATTTGATGTATTCAGACTGAATGTTCAAGTTGTGGGCAATGATGTACCTGATTGGTGTTGTTTTTAATATGACAATCATATTTCTTTGGATCCTGATCTAAAGCAGCTAGTGATGTTTTTATATCTCTGTGTTTAATTCCATTTCATTTCATTTCTACTGGCTCACATCAGAAGTTTGGCATAAGATTTACCCTCGATAGGTATCTTATGTTGCTTCTCTCCCAGCCTTTTATGTTTTCTGCTTATATGTGTATCTGAATATCGATTTCAATTGATTTAACCAGTGTAGTGGATGTTATTTCCTGCTCTCTGATGTATGAATTAATGAAATATATGTTTAGACGTTCTTGTGAGGATCTAGTTGGATGTGTTGGGAACACTGGGAGGTCTAGAACCCTGTATCTGCCTCACTAGGATCTTTCCATCTTAATTAGGCCTTTCCAAGATCCCTTGTATTGCCTCTGATTTTGTCCAAGCAGGTCTGGAGTTAAATGACCTCTGACCTGATCTATAGACACAATTGGATGGTTCTCCTTCCTTCATTTTCAGCCCTTAATGTTCCACCTCGCCAATCATCCTATAAGATCCAAATGCTCTAGACGACTAGCCCACTGAAAGCTTGCACATTGATTACAAATAAATCCTTTCTTGACTGCATTGCCCAATGGCCTTGATGTTCTCTAAATTATCTACCTTTTCCTAGTTTTCCTCTTTGCCCGTCCTTGTCTTGTATTGGATCCTTCTTTCCTGATTCCCAACAACCAAACATAAACAACCAAACAAACAGCCCTGAGCCTATAACTAGCCTAAAATCACAACTTAGAGCTTCAAAGACATACACTTTGACTCATCTAGAGAGATCCCTCTCTGGACATAGGAGGGCTAGATCCTAAGGTCTGAAAGTGGTTCTATGTTGTCTCATCTTTTTCTCTTGTCAACCTGGCCAAAACATGGGAACCCCAACACAAACATTGTGAATATGGTTGGTGCCTATGAATATTTTCATTAGTGGTGTTTGTCTATAACAAAACCGGGTTAAAAATCCATGTAATAAAGTTAATAGAGGCAAAATAATAATGAAGGTCATGGGACATGTATTCCAAGCTGAATGTTGGGAAAAAACATAGTGATGGGGATCACTTGTGATTAATTAATGGCTATAGAAATTGGCAAAGGAAATTGCAAAAGCTTTGGAGAGGCATGAGACATTTATTGGCATATTATTTATGAAAATAATTGAAAATTAAGGTAAAATTTCATAGGTTGCATGTGAGCGGAAAATGAAGGAAAAATAATCGAAAAGGGAGGCCTCACTGATAAAAACGCTTCTGAGGATCAGTTCAAAACTTTTATCAGTGTGAGAAACCTTTTGTCAGTTTTATCTTGGAGCTATGTATTATATTCTCTCTCTCATACTCTTGCACACTTAGATTTTTCCTGGATCACTCTTGGAGCATTGTGCCATACTGGGGACTTGGAGAAAGAAGGAAAAGGAAAAGGAGGAAGGCACAAGAGGACATTAAGATCAACAACTACAACAGATTTTTCTTGTCAACACTAAGTTTCATGTACGATTTACTTGATTTTTTTCACATGCATGGCATATGCATGTCATTATTTGGTTATGATTTTTCATTGGCATGGAGGATTTCCTGGATTGAAAATGGTTTTTCCTAGCCTTTCCCTTTCTTAGATAGCCATGGTGTTGAGGGTTTTCCCTTTTATGTTCTGGTTGGTTCTCACGTTCCTTATGGTTGTGGGATGAGTTATTAGTTCCTGCAGTCTTGGTTGGAAAAACACTCTAGAAAGCCTTTAACAACTTTAGGAGTTACTAATCCTGGAAGCCTTGGTTGGAAAAATTCTCTAGAGCCCTTGGTGGGTTGATTTACTAGTCCTGGAACATGGGAAATTTTGAAGGATGGAAAATTATTTTGAAGTATAAAAAATTGTCGAATCTCACTAGTACCTAATATGCAAACTATAAAATTTTTATTGATGTATTTTTATAATTATTGAAATTTATAATGATTTTATATATACTATCTATATCATTTTGGCGATATTTAACATAAAATAATTTTATATTGTAAAATTTGGGCTAATAATTTTTATAAAAAATGGAAATTGGCGAATCTTTTCTTTGGAAAAATCATGGAAAATTAGCCCACCTGCGAATATTAGCCCAGGACCTGGAAGCCATGGTTGGAAAAAGGTTCTAGATCTCAGTGGTAGTTGTGGGTTAAGTTACTAGTCCTGGAAGCAAGGTTGGAACAAATTCTTTGGAATGCTAGATAGCTTGGATGGAGACCGATATGGGGATGGTTAGTGATGTCCGAACATGAGACGGAAACAACGGTTAAGGGTTAAGGTGGTTTGGCCTTTGGAAGACCTGGTTTTGTTTTATTGTTTTATTCCATGAGATCCCAAATTCATGCTTGGAATAGGGCACGGGGGTGATTGGATAAAATAAATATTTGGTTTAGCCCAATCTATGGTCATGTGGTACGTAGAAGTCCCTAACTTGGTTGGATTTTCATATGTTAATAAGAGCTCTTTTCCTCTTATATTCAATGTGTAAATTTATTTGTTATTATGTGGTTACGATGGTTGCTCTATTATCATTATTTATCTAGTTATATGTTGGTTAGAAGTATGGTTTTATGACAGTCTTGAGTTATGTATCTTATCATGTTTTGGTTAGTATATGAAATTTCAATAAATGAATTACCTAATAGATGATAATGCAGCTAATGTGAGAGGGCATTAGACCTTCTTGACGAATCTTAAATAAGTATGAGACCCTTATGTTCATATGTTTTTTTATGAAATGTACATTACATGTTCATGATTTGATTGACGAAATGCCTATCATGGTTATGATGAGTTGGGTCAGGTTCCTATTCACATTTTGTATTACAGTAATTTTATTCTTGTTATTTATCTTTTCTGGTAATTTCATCAAGTTTTGGGTAGAGGCTTAAGTCCTAGGCCTAAAAACATGGCTCATATTTCGGGGTTAATGGCACGGAACTACCTAAACATACCTTAGTTGCATGGAGGCCTTACTGTGGGAGTGACTGGAGGGTTATAGTCACATGGAGGTCTTTTCATGGGAGTGAATAGGGGTCTAGTTCAGTTAAAAATAAAGTTAACTCAGGGGTTTGTCACCTAGAGTGGTTTGTAAGCTCCTAGGGGTCCTATATCTCCCGAGGAAGGTTAGTTTGATTTTGGTTTGTCGAAACCACTTTCTTAATAGTACATGGGGAGTTACATTGTATCATAGTAACTCTTCATCACATATTTACCTTGCTGGACTAGTTAGTTTGGGTAAGTGTGGGAGGAGGGTGTTATAGAGTGGTATCAGAGTATGGTTCGATCCTTGGACTGGATGGGTAGAATGTGCTTTTCATGCATATATTTTGGTTGGATATGTGTTAATTATGCTTGTGGCCTACTTTTTTGTTATGTATGCATGGTATCAGTCATTAGTGCAGTTGTGTTGTCATGTATAATTTGATGATGTTTTTGTTGTGATGTGTTTGTCATGAATTCATGTCGGTTTTATATGCATTGGTTATGCATGTATGTGTCTATATGTTGTTGTGCATACATTGTGTCTAGTTGGTGTTATAGTTCTGACAACATGCATGGTAACTAGGATGATGATTGACATGATGTCTATATATTTTTATGATTATGTTTATACATGCATTGTGCTAATCTAGTTGATTTTCCAAATGAGATATCCCCACTGAACTATACTGAGGTATGTTGGTTATGTTTATGTTTTGGTTTAGCTGGCTTGATATACTTGTAGGAAGAAGAAGATCAAAGATGACTATAAAAATGGTAAACTACATTTCACGAGATACTACCTATAGACTAGATGAGCAACATGGTGCATTAGGGGAATTTTGAGGTCTAAAATGGGCCTCCTAAGAAAAATGTACAACCAAAATCAACTTTATAAGAACCAATAGGATTCAATATGATGATGTCAACCACGGGGGAGGATTCACCATTTTTGGAGTAAAAAAGTAAAAATTATAAAAAAATAATAAAATAATAAAACTACTTTTCAACTCGTATTTTCAACTTATATTTCTAAGGTTTTACTCAAATTTTGAGTGGGAGTGCTCGTTGGATGTAAAATTAAATTTCTAATCCGAGGAGTACCCATGTTGCATACTTTTGATGCACCTTGCTACACTAAAAATGAGAAATATATGAAAAACATGATTGCAATCACGTTTTTCATGTATTTCTCATTTTTTGTATAGCAGGGTCCATCAAAAGTATGCAACATGGGTACTCCTTGGATGAGGAATCAAATTTTGCATCCAGTGAGTGTTTCCTCTTGAAATTTGTGTAAACCCATAGGGAGATAAGTTGAAAATACGAGTTGAAATAATAGTCATTTCTTTTTTCCCTCTAAAATATGATGATGTAATCAAATCTTATTTTATTATTTCCACTATTATTTTATAATTTCCTTAGGAGGCCCATTTTAGACCTCAAATTCCCTTAATGATGGGTATGCTCCTGATATAAAATAAACTTTGAGAAGTTTGAAGGAAAAAATAAATAGTTGAAAAGACGATAATGATAGAGGCATTTAGTCACAAGAGAGACTTGTTGGGGCACATGAGAAACAAGTAGAGTTCAATGCATTCATCCTTTAGATTTTGTTAGATTTGCAGAGACGGGGACAACCACGGATCATTTATGGGTTAGAGGATAGGACTAATGGAGATTATGTGTCTCGTGGTGGGCACAGGTCAGATAGAGATGACATGATCAGAGATGGAAACTTCTTGGATACACCTAATAGATGAGGCAGTGGAAATTGGATTTACTATAGTTTTGGTTCATAAAGGTACCATGGTAATCATCGCTATAATCCTTACAAGAGGAGTGACAGGGGATATTTTCTAGATGATTTCAAGAAATAAATTCCACCTACATTTGATGGAGAAATGAAGAAGTCACAAGATGCAGAAGCATGGATGCTAGGGATGAACAAGTTCTTCAGATTACATGATTAATCAGAGAAAATGAAGGCCAAAATAGCTTTGTTCAGTCTTAAAGGTAAAGAAGATAATTTGTGGGAAGATATAAAGAATTTTAAGGGCACTTGAGAAGAGGAGTTGACTTGGAGTGAGTTCAAGAGACCTTTCAGGAAGTATCTATTTGGTAGATTTTATGATGATAGGGAAAATGATTTCTATGAGTTGAATATGGGATACATAACCCATGAGGAGTACACTAGAATTTTATTGGAGTTATTCAGGTATGTTCCTTATCTTAAGGAGGAGAAATAAAATATTCATAGAGTCATCATTTGGTTTTTGGTAGAATTGAAAGACAAGTTTGAGTTTGTGATCCTAGAGCATTGGAGGAAAACATCAAGAAGCTAAAGCATTTTTATGAGAAAACAAAGTGTAGTTGCTAGGCTAACAAGGAATGGAAAGGTAATGATAAGAATAAAAGAAAATAAGATAAGAAAATAAATATACCTTAGGACACATGTAACAAAGGGAATGTAGTGCCACACAAGAATTTCAATGCATCTAACAGAGGATAAGGATTTTAGTCTGAGGAGTAGAACAAGGGTGATGGTAGGAAGCCTTTACAATGTTGGACTTGTGAGAAGGATAATCATAGGTGATATTTTCCACAACATCAAGGTGGAAGACCATAGATCTATAGAGCTCAAGAGGCACAGAAAGTGGGATATGTTGGACAAAGTATTCCTCAAATTTATGCAGTGTTGGGTAATAGGTGGGTGGATCACCATGCATCTATTATCGAGATGGATAGTAAGATTTGTGATCAAGTTGTTTATATTTTGATTGACACTCAATATAATTATAGTTATTTTAATCCTAACCTGGTGGATAAGTGTGGTTTGAATAAATAAGTGCATGCAAAGTCTTGGTTAGTGTAGTTGGATACACATACTAAGAAGAGAGTTCAACGTTGGGTAAGAGCTTGTGCATTTGACCTGAATGGTATGCCTATGTTAACATATTTCAATGTGCTTCCATTGGGATCATACAATATGTTTTTGGGTATGGATTGTTTGTATTTTCATAGGATTGAGGTGGATGGTTATGACAAGTCTATTGAGTGCTTGGATGAAAATAGAGAACAAAGGATCATGCAAGGTAAGAAGAAGGCAACATTAGTTAGAATGGTGACAACTATGTAGGCAAAGCGCAGTCATAGGAAAGGGTGTTTTTATTTGCAATGCATATCTCCAATGATAAAGGTAAGGATGTTGAGGATGCTGAAGTTTTGAAGAGGTATCTAGTTCTATAGAAGTTTTAGGATTTATTTCCTGTAGATATTTTAAAGTTACACCTCATAGATAAGTGGACTTTTCTATTGAGTTGGTACCAGGAGCAACACCAGCATCAAAGGAACCATAAAGGATGAGAACACCAAAGTTAGTAGAATTTAAGTTGCAGTAGAAGGAAATGATTAACATGGGATACATTAGACCAAGTGTGTTACCTTGGGGTGAACTAGTGTTGTTTGTGATGAAGAAGGATGGTACTCTCGGGTTATGCATTGATTACAGGAAGTTGAACAATGCGACCTTCAAGAAAAAGTATCCATTGCCAAGGATTTATGACTTGCTTGGCCAGTTGAAGGGAGAAGTGGAGTTCTCGAAGATTGATTTGAGATAAGTATACCATTAGGTATGCATCACAAAAGAGGATATTTATAATACTGCTTTTTGGAATAGGTATGGGCATTATGAGTTTGTACTAGTTCCTTCTGGTTTGAATAATTCTCCAACTACTTTTATGTGCTTGATGAATATTGTGGTGCGTCCTTATATGGAAAAGTTCATTATTGTATTCATTGATGATATATTGATATATTATAAGAATGAGGAATATCATGTCGAAAACTTAGCAACATTATTGAGATTGATAAGATAGCATCAGTTGTATTCCAAGATTATTAAATGTAGTTTCTTTCCGACAAAGTTACATTACTTGGGACCCGTTGTTTCCAAGGAAGTCATAGCAGTGGACCCAGAAAAGATAAAATCAACTATGGAATGAGAAGATCCTATGAATGTGGATGAGGTAAGGTAATTTATGGGATCATAAATTTACTACACGAGGTTCATCAGGAGTTTCTCGTAGATTGCTTATCCTATCACATCATTGCAAAGGAAAGGTAAGAAATTTGAAAGGAAAGAAGAATGTCCAGCTATTTTTTAGTAGTTGAAACAAATGCTTACAAACACTCTAGTTCTAAATATTGAAGATCTAGATAAAGAGCTTGTGGTGTTTACGGATGCTTGCAAGAAAGGACTTGGTGGGGTTTTGATGCAGGAAGAACGGGTAGTGTGCTATGAGTCAAGGAAATTGAATGAGCATGAGAAAAATTATGTTACAAATGAGCTTGAGTTGGCAGTAATCATCCGTTACTTGAAGATGTGGAGACACTATATTCTTGGAATGAGGTTCATCTTGATGATTGATTACAGTGCATTGAGATACCCATTTGACCAACTGAATCTGAATTTTAGGAAAGCTAGATGGTTGGCCATGATTAGTGAGTTTGAATTTAAGATAAAGTACATTAAATGAAAATAAAATAGGGTTGCAGATGCTCTTAGCAAAAGAGTATAGGTAAATCACATTGCAACTAGGATTTCATATGAGAGAGATATACAGTATTGTATTTTGCAGGCAGTTCAACAGGATGGCAGGTATAGGGAGATCAAACACAAGTTACAATAGGATAAATGTAATTAGGATGTGGACTATCATCTCACAGTGGATGATTTTTTTATATTTATGGATAAGATCTATGTTCCAAACAATAGTGACCTCAAGAATCTTATCTTAAGGGAATTTCATGCTAAGTCATATTTAGGTCACCTAGGATATCAGAAGACATTGACAACGGTGAAGAAGTTCTATTATTGGCCGAATTTGAAGAGGTAAGTGGCAGAGGTTTTGGCTAGATATTTTGATTGTGAACAATTAAAAGCATAGTGTAAGCATATAGGTGGTTTAATACATCATATTGAGATTCTAGAGTGGAAATGGGAGGTCATTTCCAAGGAATTTATTACAGGTTTACCGATGACATCTAGACAAGATGATTCTATTATGGTTGTGGTTGATAGGTTGAAAAAGGTAGCACACTTCATTCTAGTTAATTATAATTATTCTTCTAATGTTGTAGCACATATATTCATCAGGGACATAGTGAGGTTGCATGGTCTTCTGAAGAATATTGTGCTAGATAGGAATGCTAAGTCAACTTATAGGTTTTGCAAGGAATTGTTTGCAATATTTGTGATAGAATTGGCCTTCAATATAGCCTATCATTCAGAGACAGAGAGGATCAACAAAATTTTTGAGTAAATGTTAAGAACTTACATCATGCATCAACAACGAAAGTGGGAAGAGTATCTTCCAGTGGTAGAGTTTGCGTATAAAAATGGGTACCAGGAATCCTTGTAGATGAGTTCATTTGAGGTGTCTTATTGGCAGAGTTTTAATACTCTTATAAATTGGAGTGATCTAGTGAACAAGTTATTGATAGGACCGAACATGTTGGCATAGATGGAATAGGAAATGTAGGTTATGAAGAAGAATCCGAAGGAAGCACGGGACAAGAAGAAACATTATGTAGATCAACACATGACATTTAAGGAGTTTCAAGTTGGGGAGCATGTATATTTGTGCATCAATCCCAAGAAGAGTTCCTTGGGGATTGGGTCACGTGTGAAGCTAGCACCTCGGTATTGCAGGTCTTTCAATATCCTTGAAAGGATTGGACCAGTGGCCTACAGAATTGCACTATCGTTCTTATCATCTAAAAAATGATCACCTAGCAATTTCTAACTAGGTGGATCGAAATACACCATGTAGGATTAATTTTTCCATGGTAACATCACTTTCACCATATGAAATAATTTCGTAAACCATTTTTATTAAATTATTTTTGATTAAAATTATAAAAAAAAAACCGTAAGAATATTTATATAAATCAATATTTATTTAATATTCTCTAGGAATAATTATTAAATTACTATTTGATAATTATTCCTTGTCACATTTGACTAAATTACCTTGGAATAATTAAATAAATCATTATTTATTTATTATTCCCTATTCTTATTTTTGGAATAATTGTTATACCATTATTTAACAATCATTTAAAACTCACACTTTTCTTAATTTTCACAAAATAATTAATAAATCATTTTATTTGTTAATTGCTCAACCATTTTCTAAATAAATATATTTTACCATTTAGAATATCTTTTCCCTCTCACAAAACTATAATAAATTATTCCTAATTGTTAGATTTTGATTTGGTCATTAATATTTTATTATTTTCCAATTCCTAATTTATCTCAATACTTTGATATAAATAAGAGGGTTTTATACTCATTCTTCACTATGATCATTATCAGCATCACCATTATCATCTTATGACATTTGATATCCCACTTGATTTTCATCTTTCTTTTGGGTTTTCTACATATTGAGAGTGAGAAACAGAGCACTGAATCACAGTAATATCAAAAGGACCCATCCCACGGAGGGGGATCTACAGACCCATGTTGTAAATCTTCCTCACCAGGTGTTTTTAATAAAATATTATTCATTTAAAGTCCTTATATTGGGTTATTTCAATTTTCTTTGTTATTGCTATATGTTTTGGACATCCATCAACTATTTTCTTGTATGGTTTTATCATGTTTTTATTGTAGATCAGAAGCTTAGAAGAAACCATTTTCTATTTTTAGGTCCACTTGTCACTAGCGACTTATGTGAAGCATTTTTTGTACACTTTTACAAAATATTTACACTAACAAATGGAAAATCCATTGGTGTCGTAATTCAGAACCTTGGTAGTTGTTCTTTCAACCCTCTTTAGTTTTTTTCTAGCTTTTTTTAGCCTCTCAATTTATATTTTTAGATCTCCTTTTTCTTCTGGAAAATTTTTGGCTTTTGTTGGGGTTCCACATCTTTCTGCGAGTCATAGGTACCAACCGAGTAGGAGACAACACAATATGGGTGAAATACGTCGAGTGAGAGTTGCAGGAACATAACATAATTTTCTGGATATTTTCTCCATCCCAGTGCACTTTTCAACCCTAAATTGGGTCCGAATGCACTTTACAGGTCAGTACTTATGTTCTCCATTTTTCAGAAATTTTTTTTTTTTAAAATCGATTTTTTGTGACTGTTTCCTGTGTGTTGGGGAGGGCTTCCTATATTTCCCTTGTCATGGCTATGACTATATCTACTTAGAAAAATCTTCTTGAGGAAGGAAAAACCCCCGTAGGGTTTAGAGTACACCTCCACTGTTTTGGAAAAGGGTTTCTAAAGTGAGGAGTCTAGTTTGTAGTAGTCCCAACCACTATTTTTTAGTATTTTTAGCAGGTTATAACAATATATTTAGATAGTTATTTACAACACTTTATTCCACTTTTAATCTAGTTTTGTCTTGCCTCCATATGATCCCCTTCATTATCATTCATTTTTCCCCCATTTTCTTTCCATTTACCAGTTTTTTACCCTTTGTTCTTTGCTGGTTTCTGCATCATTTACTGTAGATTATTTTCGCTAGATATCAGTCCCTTTGACCTTAGATATTTTGGCCATAATTGTTTCTTTGAGTAGCTTATTTTCCACCTCTCCCTTTGCTGCTTGTTTTCATCTTTGGGTGGGGGTTTGTGTGCTTGGATTGACTGTTTATTTTCACTGTCCATTTTCAACATTATTTATAGTTTTTCAACACTTTATTTTCAGCAGCAGCACATGGCATCATAAAACAATCTTCAATTAACTCATACACTAAACACATTTTTCACACACACATGCACACCCTAAGCGAACTTGATCTTGGTTAAAAGTGCCAAGCCAATAATTGAAACACTACACCTTAATAATTCAACTCATATAGATTAATACCACTTGGGCATCATTGCCAAAAACAATTGTGTAGTTAGGTGTAGGATCAGTGGGATAGGCTTCCAATAACACACATCGGTCACTTACATTGAGACATAGCTTGTTGATATATTAGGGATCTTAAAATCATTCACCATCCCACGTTCCAAAGTCGAAGTACGTCAGAAACCCAATTGAAAGGGGGTTATGCTAAGTCATCATGTGAGCGGTTCTCCTCGGGGCTACCAAACACATGGAAGGGAATCTCATGCTTTTCTAATCACCAAAAAGATCAAGAATCGACTACCTCCATGGGACAAAGGTAATCATAGTGATCAATAATAGGAAAACACCCTATAGTACTGGTTATGGGCAATAGTTGGTATTCTAACCCACCTTTCTCTAGAAATATCTACTTGCAGAATTCATATTCTGTCAAGTAAGAAGTCTCTTTGAAGGCCATCTAAAATAGTATATCTAGGACTTGTTTGAGGATTTAAATCACCTATAGGCTAAAATTCATTTTTTATTTCATAGGACATGTTTTCTTGAATTAGAGTAGCATATTAAAATGATTAATTTTCACTTGCACCACTGCACTAGTGTTTTCTTGTTGTTTGTTACTCTTTTTCTCCTATCATCACCCTTTAGTCTATTGAGTCATCATTGTCTTGACATCATTGAAACCCCTAGGCATATTTCATGAAGACTTCATGGCATTCACCCACAGTTTCCTGTAGGATATTTGACTCCTCCCTCTTGAGTTAGAGTTCATACTCCTAGTCCTCCATTGAGTCCTCATTATGACTCTAGTTCTTATGATTCTTCGAATTTTTCATTTGATTCTGCATCTTCCCAAACCTATACCACCACCATGTAAGGCACCAACATGGGTGAAAGAATCCAATGTGGTAACAAAGGTAACCCCACAGGTGTAACCTCTATTGTTAGGTCACTAACCTTCCATTTCTCCCCTATATGGTTGGTTTGAGCTTTCCTAATTTTAGCCAGCTCATCAACGATCCTCTTGTTCGTGACCCCAATTGGCCTGTTATGGTTAAAAAACTTCCTTCCAACATCCCCAAGCTCAAAATTAATCCCGGATAAGACCCCACAAATCATGTTCCCTCTTTCGATATGTGGTGTTCATCAAATTCCATCAATGAAGACTCCATTTATCTTCACCTTTTCCAATGCACCATCACTAGAGCTTCTACAAAATGGTATGTGGACCAACTACATGCCTCCCATTCTATATTTACAACTCTTTCCAAAGTTTTTCTTTCATATTTCCATCTACCTCTCTGATATGACATAGGTACCAACCTCTTGACTTCTTTCCATCAAAATTCTAGCACTAGCCTATTTGACCATGTTCAAGAATGGCGCAGAAGGAGCAGCATGTGTAGGGCCCCTAAATTTGAGGACATTGTCTATATGGATTGATTCCTTAAAACACTTTTGGATCCCATGGGTAAGGATTTCACCTCCCAATTCCCTCAATCTGAGGAAGAAGCACTCCATATAACCTTGAAATAGGACCCGATCTATGCATATTCAAGTTATGTTTATATTGCCCTTTCTAATATGCCTCAGCCTGGTGCTACTAATGCACTGGGGGAATCTCATGCCATTGACGGTATATTTGGATATATCTCACACCCTCAACGTCCATGATATCATCAAACTCACATGAGTTATGGTCAATGCTAGGGAGGGACCAGCTCCACTTACACCTATTCCCCTCCTAATCCTTCACGCACCAACACTTATCAAGGTACAAGGATGCCATATGCATATCCACATCTGCATGATTCTATGCTAGGGCCATTTGTTGCTCCACCTGGTTCTCCCAACATTTCCACAAGCCCTTTCTAACCTTACGCACCCCCCAACACTCTAGCCCCTTTAGCACCAGTGCCCCAACCTCCCATGCTTCCTCCACCTCTGCCACAATAGAAACCACCTCCTCAAGGTCAAGTGTATGCTTAGCAAAGTGCAACCAATCCCCAAAAGCCTAAGAGAATGAATGAGGGTAAGTGTAACCATAACTAACCATCTCAAGGTAACCAAGGCAACCAAGGTCCACCACCTAATGCCCCTAAGGGTGATTAGCATAATCCCACAACCCAGCAATAGGGCGTACAACCCAAGAAAAACAAGGCTCTTTGAACGAACAAACCTTGTGCCTATAGCGGAGTATTTGGCCACTATAATCACAAATTTTCCCTTTTACCTTAGATGTGCCAAGCATGGGAACCTCAAGCAACTAATTCTAGAGGATCGCATCCCATTGCTACACCTCCTCCCCCTCCTACTTCATCACAACCGGTTTTTCTTACAAATCCATTTCTCCATCAAGGATATGTAGTTTCCCAACACATAGAGGGTAATGCAGTCCCTCGAACTCCAAAATCTAACCAAAAAAATTACCATATCCTCCTGATGAATTCTGAAGAACTCAACACCCAATAAGTCAACCTACAGACTTGGTCATGCAAATTTGACAAGACCCCTGAAAATTCAATGACTTATTCCTAAACCAAAGTTTCCATTGGGCCTCTACCATGACCAAATGGAACCTTAAAGATCCCTCTACCTAAATTCAAGGTTCCCCCCAAGATCCCCAAAGGTCCATTATGTTGAAACTTTGCTTCTACTAAAGCTTCCCATACCTATAACATAATCGATGACTTAGCATAATCTCTTGTTGCCATGTCAATGTTGGAAGTCCTCCAAATGTGCCCATCCCAACGGAAAGATCTAATGATGGAGCTATGGATTCCTCTGATGATAACTTTATTTTATTTGATGTTGATGAAGAGGAACATCCTTTTCTTCCTTCATTAGTTTCCTTTCAAATACTAGTCTCCATAAATAATGCCACAGTCCAACGGTCTATCATAGACGAAGGATCCTCCACCTGTGTGATGGTTGCTAGTGTTTAGAAGAAACTTGGTTCCCGTGAATTGTTCGCATCCACTATCACTCTTCGTGCTTGGGATGGTAACCCCTCGCAGCCCCTTGGTTTATATCACAATTGTTCCATCACCATTTCCGAAAAGAATGTCTTGATTGATATCGATGTCATTTAAGCACCGTTAGATTATAACGTCTTGTTGGGTCATAGTTACACCTATTCCATGCGTACTCTCAGACTTTTTGTGTTTCAGAAGATGTTATTTCCTCACAATGGAAATATTGTCACTATCTATCATTTCACTTACTATGAACCTCGGTCTCAGGGATCTCCTATATCACTATCTCATCAATGACTAGAAAAAATACTATCCATTCCTTAATTGATGCTTCTCCTATGGTATACAAAGATTGCACACTGGTTGGGGCTTATTACGACCCACTGCCTAACCCTTCTTAGCCTAGCTCATTTAGTGTTTACATTCTTCAAGCACCATGGGCTGCCAACAAGCGGTCTGGTATGCCTTCTAAGTAACCATCCCCTTCGCAACCTCCTACTCCAAACTCAAGCCAGCCTTCAAGGGAAATTTCTCGAGGCCCGTTTCCTTCTACTGGTATCTCTCCTAGTCCTTTTCAGCCCGGAACCATTCCCCTAAGTCTTAACCATCCAAGAGTGGTTCCCCTAGGTCATTACACCTCAGTTCATATACCTTTCTTATTCCCACCACAATGAATCTTTTATACCCATGTTATGGTTACATTGAGTCTACCAAACATTACCTTGGGGATCCCAGTCTGGTACATTAATCTTCCCATAAAAACTCCTCCTAATCAACTCAAACATTACACATCTTTGACCCTAATTCAATATGTTGTTCCTACCCCTTCCTTTGCTTTAGTTCCACAACAAACTCAACATGAATCCAATCCTATTGAAAAAGCATCTGGTGAGGGGGGAAAAGCCAAAAAAAAGGGTCCCAAAGCAACTCTCACTAGTCCTAAATTTCCAAAGCTTGATCCTCGATGCGCTTTGTGTGAGGTTGTTGGGAATACCACCAGTAATTTTCCTGAACTCCCTTGTATCAAGAATGTGGTCTTGCATAGATTTCCTAGCTCTAACATTCATGAGGTCCATGTCACCTTACTTGAGTCAGCTAAGAAAAAACTCCTTATGCATGAATCCTTGTTGTTCTTCTTGTGACAACTATGGATATTATTCCCATCATTGTATCACGATACACTTCAAGTACTTCACGATTTAGATGTCGCTCATAGTGATTCCACTTCTCCTCTACCCGTGGGTTCTGGGCCCACTGCTTTTCTAGAACGAGTGGTTTCCAAACCCACCATTGTTATTACCCCTCCTAATGTCGAGATGATGGATAGTTATACCACTATTCTCTACCTGTCGCCATCCATGGGATTGATCTATTGGGAATATCTTTGAGTTTCCTATTGTGATTTTGTCAAACCCTCTATGACAAATGCTTCGATCTCAACATCAGTAGATGTCACATCTACTAGTTATCCATCCTCCCCTTTTGACGATGCGCATGTGAACCATGTCTACCATGATGATGATTGGTTCAGTAACCCCTTACTTACAACCCATGAACTTGAACCACCTCCACCTTGTACCCATTAAATTTCCACACAATGTTTGAGTAAAAAGGCATCTATTTTTTAGAGTCTAGGAGAAACAATTCTCCCCAGTCATCCTAGTGCATCTGGTAGTGCCGACTCTAGCCCCATACTTATTCCCCATGTTGAAAAACCTATAGATTACCATATCATTCTAGTTCACCATAGGGATGATCCACTTAATCATTCCTCCATCTTACATAAAACAACCCAGTCATTTAGACATTGTTGTTGTTCAACCACCCTGTCATCTACATGAGCATCAACTCATTATATCTAAAGCCAACTTTTTGTATAGTGACACCATGTATGCAAACCCATAAATTTAGTCCATTTGATTCATATATGTTGTGCCAAATGAAATTGGTAATCCACTATTTTCTTTCTCTTACTGCATCCTTTATCCGTTCTTCCCAAAGAAGACATCCATAAACAAATGGTGAACCACATCATTAAAATGTGCTTATAATCCACTATTCTAAATACATTCGACATTTCCATAGCATGCTACATCCATCCATCGAAAAATATGGGGCACATATTCCCCTATGTCTCCCCATCATCCTTTAAAGACTCTTGTGCCAGTAGGGACGAATGCTTGAATCCCTTATTTGAGCTCTTGGAACATAATGGAAATCCACAAATTCATCTAACTAGGGGGGATCATTCCCACTAAATCATTCCCCTCCATCATCATATGCTGGGGGAAAGTATCCCATGCTTGTGGGAATGATGGCCCCCCTAGCCACCTTCTTACTTGATTAACATAAGTCTCGTCCTAGGCCTCACTGATCTAGGTATGATCGATTATCCTTTCATTCCTTGGATAGTTTGTCCTACAGCCTCTCCGACGAGTCATATACACATCACATATTGTAAATCATTGATATAATATCTTCAAATTTATATTTTTTGTGATACCACACTTAACACCCAGTCCCCATGTTTGACCTCATGGGTGGGGATGATCCTATACCTTCTCTAGTAGTTCATTCCTATATTCCTTTCTTACCTTGATTGTTCAGCAGAAACTATCCTTCCATGAAGCATTAAGGCCGTTTTTAGACAAGTAACGCAACCAACCTAAAATTCGCAAATCCAAATTCTGATGGTTGGTTTTTCTGCTACGATCCCAAAAATATTTGGGGCCTTCTCCTCCTCTCCAAATTACGCAACAACTCATTATACACATGAATCGGATTTTGGGGAAAGAAACCTTTTTATAGGAAAAACACTAGTTTTTTCATCGCCCATTGGGACCAAACCGTAGCTTGGTTTGACGAATAATCAACACCATTGGAAAACTCTCTTCAAGCTCTATAAGAGATATCTTTTCTATTTTGGTAATTTGACACTTCACCAGGAAGCCATTTTTTCCATGAGGTCTCACTTTGTCACCAATCAAAACCCAATTTATTCATGTGAGTTACCTGTACTCTGGTACCACTTTGTCACCCATCAAAACCCAATTTAATCATGTGAGTTACTTGCACTCCAGTACCACTTTTCCTTTTCACTTCTTGACTTATGTGTCAATTTTCTTCATTTGTAACCATTATTTAATGACGTTTTTATGGTCCCCTTCGGGCCTCTACCATGTGGTATCATCATCGAGTCACCCTTGGTCAGAGAATTAGAGATCAGTCACCCTTGCATCCCTGGATTTTGTTCTGAGTCCCATTAAGTCTAGTTACATTGTTTCACCCATATTTGCGTTCCATTCATCCCATTAACATACCACAATTTTCTGGATATTTTCTGCATCCCAGTGCACTTTTCACCCCTAAATTGGGTCTGAACCCACTTTACAGCTCAGTACCTATGTTCTCCATTTTTCAGAAAAAAAATAATTTAAAAAACAATCGATTTTTTTTGTGACTGTTTCCTATGTGTTGGGGATGGATTCCTATATTTCCCTTGTCATGGCTACGGCTAGATCTACTCTGAAAAATCTTCTTGAGGAAGGAAAAACCCCCGTAGGGTTTAGAGTACACCTCCACCATTTAGGAAAAGGGTTTCTAAAGTGAGGAATCTAGTTTGTAGTAGTCCCAACCACTATTTTTTAGTATTTTTAGCAAGTTATAACAGTATCTTTAGACAGTTATTTACAACACTTTATTTCAATTTTAATCTATTTTTGTCTTGCCTCCATAGGATCCCCTTCATTATCATTCATTTTTCTGTTATTTTCTTTCCATTTACTAGTTGTTTACCCTCTATTCTTTGCTAGTTTCTGCATCATTTACTGCAGATTATTTCTACTAGATATCAATCCCTTTGACCTTAGATATTTTGGCCATAATTGTTTCTTTGAGTAGCTTATTTTCCACCTCTCCCTTTGCTACTTGGTTTCCTCTTTGGGTGGGGTTTTGTGTGCTTGGATTGACTGTTTATTTTATTGTCCATTTTCAACATTATTTATAGTTTTTCAACACTTTATTTTTAGCAGCAGCACATGGCATCATAAAATAATGTTCAATTAACTCATACACTGAACACATTTTTCACACACACATGCACACCCTAAGCGAACGAGATCTTGGTTAAAAGAGCCAAGCCAAGACTTGAAACACTAAACCTATAATTCAACTCATATAGATTAATACCACTTGGGAATCATTGCCAAAAAAAATTGTGTAGTTAGGTGTAGGATTAGTGGGATAGACTTCCAATAACACACATCGATCACTTACATTGAGACATAGCTTGTTGACATATTAGGGATCTTAAAATCCTTCACCATCCCACGTTCCAAAGTCGAAGTACATCAGAAACCCGATTGAAAAGGGTTTATACTAGGTCATCATATGAGTGGTTCTCCTCGGGGCTACCCAACCCATGGAAGGAAATCTCATGCTTTTCTAATCACCAAAAAGATCAAGAATCGAATACCTCCATGGGACAAAGGTAATCATAGTGATCAATCATAGGAAAACACCCTATAGGACTAGTGATAGGCAACAATTGGTATTCTAACCCACCTTTCTCTAGAAAACTCTACTTGAAGAAATCATATTCGGTCAAGTAAGAAGTCTCTTTGAAGGCCATCTAAAATAGTATATCTAGGACTTGTTTGAGCATTTAAATCACCTATAGGCTATAGGTCATTTTTTATTTGATAGGAAATGTTTTCTATAATTAGAGTAGCATATTAAAATGATTAATTTTCACTTGCACCACTGCACTAGTGTTTTCTTGTTGCTTGTTACTCTTTTTCTCCTATCATCACTCTTTAGTCTATTGAGTCATCATTGTCTTGACATCATTGAAACCCCTACGCATATTTCATGAAGACTTCATGGCATTCACCCCCAATTTCCTGTAGGATATCTTACTCCTCCCTCTTGAGTTAGAGTTCATACTCCTAGTCCTCCATTGATTCCCCATTATGACTCTGGTTCTTATGATTCTTCGAATTTTTCATTTGATTCTGCGTCTTCCCAACCCTCTACCACCACTATGTAAGGCACCAACATAGGTGAAAGAATCCAAGGTGGTAATGAAGGTAACCCCATAGGTGCAACCTCTACTGTTATGGTCACTAACCTCCCATTTCTCCCCTATATGGTTGGTTTGAGCCTTCCTGATTTTAGCCAACTCATAAATGATCTTCTTCTTCATGACCCCAATTGGCCTGCTATGGTTACCAAACTTCCTTTCAACATCCCCAAGCTCAAAGGTAATCCTGGATAAGACCCCACAAATCATGTTCCTTCTTTCGATATGTGGTGTTCATCAAATAGCATCAGTGAAGACTCCATTTATCTTCACCCTTTCCAATGCACCATTACTGGAGCTTCTCCAAAATGGTATGTGGACCAACTGCATGCCTCCCATTCTATATTTTCAACTCTTTCCAAAGTGTTTCTTTCATATTTCCATCTACCTCTATGATATGACATAGGTACCAACCTCTTGACTTCTTTCCGTCAAAATTCTAGCACTAGCCTATCTGACCACGCTCAAGAATGACGCAGAAGGAGCAGCATGTGTAGGGCCCCTAAATTTGAGGACACTGTCTATATGGATTGATTCCTTAAAACAATTTTGGATCCCATAGGTAAGGATGTCACCTCCCAATTCCCTCAATCTAAGGAAGAAGCACTCCATATAACCTTGATATAGGACCTGAACTATGCATAGTTAGGTTATGTTTATATTGCCGTTTCTGATATGCCTCAGCCTAGTGCTACTAATGCACTAGGGGAATCTCATGCCATTGACATTATATTTGGATATATATCACACCCTCAACCTCCACGATATCATCAGCCTCACATGAGTTATGGTCAATGCTTGGGAGGGACCAGCTCCACTTACACCTATCCCCCTCCTAATCCTTCACACACCAGCACTTATCAAGGTACAAGGATGTCATATGCATATCCACATCTGCATGATTCTATGCTAGGGCCATATATTTCTCCACCAACTTCTCCCAACATTCTTCAAGCCCTTCTAACCTTATGCACCACCCAACACTCTAGCCCCTTCAGCACCAGTGCCAAAACCTCCCATGCTTCCTCCACCTTTGCCACAATAGAAACCACCTCCTCAAGGTCAAGTGTATGCTTAGAAAAGTGAAACAAATCCCCAAAAGCCTAAGAGAATGAATGAGGGTAAGTGTAAATAGAACCGACCATCTCAAGGTAACCAAGGAAACCAAGGTTCACCACCTAATGCCCCTAAGGGTGATTAGCATAATCCTACAACCCATCAATAAGGCGTACAACCCAACAAAAACAAGGCTCTTTGAACGAACAAACCTTTTGCCTACAGCGGAGTATTTAGCCATTATAATCATGAATTTTCCCTTTTACCTTAGCTGTGCCAAGCATGGGAACCTCAGGCAGCGAATTCTAGAGGATCTCATCCCTTTGCTACACCTCTTCCCCCTCCTACTTCATCACAACTGTTTGTGCTTACAAATCCATTTATCCATCAAGGATATGTAGTTTCCCAACACATAGAGGGTAATGAAGTGCCTAAAACTGCACAATCTAACCAAAAAAATTACTATATCCTCATGATGCCTTCTAAAGAAGTCAACACTCAATAAGTCAACCTACAGACTTGGTCATGCAAATTTGACAAGCCCCCTGAAAATTCAGTGACTTATTCCTAAACTAAAGTTTCCATTGAGCCTCTACCATCACCAAATGGAACCTTAAAGATCCCTCTACCTAAATTCAAGGTTCCCCACAAGATCCCCTAAGGTCCATTATGTTGAAATGTTGCTTCTACTAAAGCCACCCATACCTATAACATAGTAGATGACTTGGCACAATCTCTTGCTGCCATATCAATGTTTGAAGTCCTCCAAATGTGCCCATACCAATGGAAAGATATAATGATCTTCTCTAGGAGCTATGGATCCCTCTAATGATAATTTTATTTTATTTGATGTTGATAAAGACGAACATCCTTTTCTTCCTTCATTAGTTTCCTTTCAAATACTGGTCTCCATAAATAATTCCACAGTCCAGTGGTGTATCATAGATGAAGGATCATCCACATGTGTGATGGTTTCTAGTGTTTAAAAGAAACTTGGTTCCCCTAAACTGTCCCCATCCACTATCACTCTTCGTGCTTGGGATGGTAAACCCTCACAGCCCCTCGGTTTATATAACAATTGTTCCATCACTATTCCCGACAAGACTGTCTTGATTGATATTGAGGTAATTTAAGCACCATTAGATTATAACATCTTGTTGGATCATAATTACACATATTCCATGCGTACTCTCACACTTTCTGTATTTCACAAGATGTTCTTTCCTCACAATGGAAATATTTTCACTATCAATCATTTGAATTACTATGAACCTCGGTCTCAGGGATATCCTATATCACTATCTCATCAATGACTGGAAAAAATACTATCCCTTCCTTAACTGATGTTTCTCCTAGGGTATACAAAGATTCCACACTGGTTGGGGCTTATTACGACCCACTGCCTAACCCTTCTTAGCCTAGCTCATTTAGTGTTTTCATGCTTCAAGCACCATGGGCTGCCAACAAGCGGTCTGGTATGCCTTCTAAGTAACCATCCCCTTCTCAACCTCCTATTCCCAACTCAACCCATCCTTCAAGGGAAATTCCTTGAGGCCCATTTCCTTCTACTGGTATCTCTCCTAGTCCTTTTTAACCCGGAACCATTCCCCTAATTCTTAACCATCCCAGAGTATTTCCCCCAGGTCATTACCCCTCAGTTCATATACCTTTCTTATTCCCACCACCATGAATATTTTATACCCATGTTATGGTTACATTGAATCTACCAAACATTACCTTGGGGATCCCAGTCTGGTACATTAATCTTCCCATAAACACTCCTCCTAATCAGCTCAAAAATTACACATCTTTGACCCTAATTCAATATGTTGTTCCTACCCCTTACTTTGCTTTAGTTCCATAACAACCTCAACATGAATCCAATCCTATTGAAAAATCATCTCATGAGGGGGGCAAAGCCAAAAAAAAGGGTCCGAAAACAACTCTCACTCCTCCTAAATTTCCAAAGCCTGATCCTCGATGCGCTTTGTGTGAGGTTGTTGGGAATGCGACCAGTAATTTTCCCGAACTCCCCCATATCAAGAATGTGGTCTTGGATAAATTTCCTAACTCTAACATTCATGACGTCCATGTCACCTTGCTTGAGTCTGCTAAGAAAAAAATCCTTACGCATGAATCCCCCTTGTTCTTTGTGTGACAATTATGGATATTATTCCCATCATTGTATCGCAATACACTTCAAGTACTTCACGATTTATATGTCACTTGTAGTGATTCCACTTCTCCTCTAACCGTGTGTTTTGGGCCCATTGCTTTGCTAGAATGAGATTTTTCCAAACCCACCATTGTTATTACCCCTCCTAATGTCAAGTTGATGGATATTTCTACCACTATTCTCTACCTGTCGCCATCCATGGGATCTATCTATTGGGAATATCTTGGAGTTTCCTATTGTTATTTTGTCGAACCCTCTTCGACAAATGCTTCGATCTTAACATCGGTAGATGTCACCTATACTAGTTATCCATCCCCCCCTTTTGATGATGCGCATGTGAACCATGTCTACCATGATGATGATTGGTTCAATAACCCCTTACTTACAACCCATGAACTTGAACCACCTCCACCTTGTAGCCATTAAATTTCCACACAATGTTTGGGTAAGGAGGCATCTATTTTTTAGAGTCTAGGAGAAATAATTCTCCCCAATCATCCTAGTGCACCTGGTAGTGCCGACTCTAGCCCCATACTTATTCCCCATGTTGAAAATCCTATAGATTCCCATATCATTTTAGTTCACCATAGGGATGATCCACTTAATCATTCCTCCGTCTTACATAAAACAACCCAGTCCTTTAGACATTGTTGTTGTTCAACCACCCTGTCATCTAGGTGAGCATCAACTCATTATATCTAAAGCTACTCTTTATTATAGTGACACCATGTATGCAAACCCATAAATTTAGTCCATTTGATTCATATATGTTGTGCCAAATGAGATTGGTAATCCACTATTTTCTTTCTCTTACTGCATCCTTTATCCATTCTTCCCAAAAGAATACATCCATAAACAAATGGTGAACCACATCATTAAAATGTGTTTATAATCCACTATTCTAAATACATTCGAAATTTCCATAGCATGCTACATCCATCCATCCAAAAATATGGGGCACGTATTCTCCTATGTCTCCTCATCATCCTTTAAAGACTCTTGTGCCAATAGGGATGAATGCTTGAATCCCTTATTTGAGCTCTTGGAACATAATGGAAATCCAGAAATACATCTAACTAGGGGGGAGCATTCCCACTAAATCATTCCCCTCCATCATCATATGCTGGGGGAAAGTATCCCATGCTTGGGGGAATGATGGCCCCCCTAGCCACCTTCTCACTTGATTAACATAAGTCTCATCCTAGGCGTCAGTGATCTAGGTATGATAAATTGTCCTTTCATTCCTTGGATAGTTTGTCCTACTAGCCTCTTTGACGAGTCATATACACATCACATATTGTAGATCATTGATACAATATCTTCAAATTTATATTATTTGTGATACCACACTTAACACCCAGTCCCAATGTTTGACCTCATGGGTGGGGATGATCCTATACCTTCTCTAGTAGTTCATTCCTGTATCCCTTTCTTACCTTGATTCTTCACTAAGTATTATCCTTCCAAGAAGCATTAAGGCCATTTTTAGACAAGTAACACAACCAACCTAAAATTCGCAGATCTGAATTCTGATGGTTGGTTTTTCTGCTATGATCCCAAAAATATTTAGGGCCTTCTCCTCCTCTTCAAATTATGCAACAACTCATTATGCACATGAATTGGATTTGGGGGCAGGAAGCCCTTTTATAAGAAAAACACTAGTTTTTTCGTCGCCCATTGGGACCAAACCGTAGCTTGGTTTGACGAATAATCAACACCATTGGAAAACTCTCTTCAAGCTTTATAAGATATATATTTTCTATTTTGGTAATTTGACATGTCACCAGGAAGTCATTTTTTCCATGAGGTCTCACTTTGTCACCCATCAAAACCAAAATTATTCATGTGAGTTACCTGTACTCTGGTACCACTTTTCCTTTTCACTTCTTGACTTATGTTTCAATTTTCTTCATTAGTAACCATTATTTAATGATGTTTTTATGGTCCCCTTCAGGCCTCTCTCATGTGGCATCATCATCGAGTCACCCTTGTTCAGAGGATTAGAGATGAGTCACCCTTGCATCCATGGATTCTATTCTGAGTCCCATTAAGTCTAGTTACACTGTTTCACCCATATTTTTGTTCCATTCATCCCATTTTCTCATATTTGGCCTCCAGCTATATTACTTTGTCTTTGAAAATCCTTCATCTGAGTAATTTACCATCCCCTTCGGAACTGATTCAGTCATTGCTAGGTCAACCATGCATATCATTCTCTGAAAAGGGAAGTAGTCAGTCTACTTGTCATCTTGTATACGTACATTATCATCCCTAGTGTCAGTCCATCAGCCACATTATTATGAACCTCCTTCCCTTGTTGAGGAATCTTCATTCCCTCACCTCTGGCAGGCCCTCTTATATCGAATTCAACACAATTATTCTAGGAGAGTGGTCTAGAGGGAGGTGTACCTTGGTTCCAACTTTCATCATTGTTCGGTGCCTCACATCAAGTGAAGGGAATCATCATTTTCATTTTACTTGATTGTTTCTCGTGTGCTTGACTCCAGCTCATTATCACACGATTGAGAATTGTAGACTTGATGGTCAAGTGATCTAGTATATTGTACCAGTATTTCCTAGTTGTGAGTGAGTTGT
>CM076581.1:858330978-858572113 GCA_034641835.2 Pinus albicaulis
AATGATTGATCTGCTCATCATCCTCAAAAACCTACCAATGCTTTACATTATCAATAATTGAAGGTATATGCCTCAACTCAATCTCATATCTCAGTTTTGGATTAATGGGTGGCTTAAATGTATTGGCTACAACTGCTAGTGAATCTGCCATTTTGTTTTCTTCTCTTGGAATAAACTGAAGATTCAAGGCTTCAAAATAATTTTCAATCAGGTCCCACACTCCATTTCTATAAGACCTCAATCTGGGATGCTTGGTTTGACAGAAATTCTTAATCTGTATTATAATTAATTTAGAATCACAAAAAATGGAAATACATTTAATTCCCATTTTTTTAGTAGTTTGAAGGCTCAAAATCAATTCTTCATACTTAGCTACATTATTGGTTGATTCAAATTCAAGCTTAAAATAAAAAGGTAAAAAATTATCTTCTGGAGATATGAATAAAAACCCATCTCTTGTGCCATCATTTGAGTAGGCACCATCAAAATAACACTTCCAAATTTTATTTGAATCTAGCTCCTTATGTACAATTTCTGAAGAGAGCTACTTTTGTGAGTCTTCAGAAAATTCTGCATCTTCATGTAGCATAAAACAAGAGAGATCCCCCTTCTCTTGGCCATAGATAGGGGAATTTCCTGCATCCTTCTTTCTGGTAGTCTTAACAAATATGATTCCGCTGTATAACCTTCTTTCTTTCCCATTGAACACAGGAATGATTGCATATGTAAAGTCCAATTTTAAGACATCTCCAAGCTTTGTCCCCCAATATCTGGGCAACAACATACCAAATATGGCTAGAATATCTATAAGTACTGCATCCATCATGATACTATTGTCTGGAATTTGAGCCAAGGATACCACCATGTCTTTGATAAGCCCAACACACTTCACCATTTTTGAATCAAATGAATAAAGGTATCTATAGGGCTTAGTGATTTGTAAATTTAATTCTTTCATCATAGATAATGGAATAATATTATGTGATGTACCAGAATCTAACATACAATTATGCAGAATGAAATCATGAAGCAACATGGATATATAAAATGGAGGAACAGAAGAATCTACCTCTTCAACATGTGGACCAAAAGTGACTACTAGCTTTTCTTCTTGCAAATTCACAGTATCACCAATATCATCATACTGAGAAAGATTAATAAATTCTTCAATTTCCTTCTTGTAACCAGGTGTCTTAGCTAATTCAAGCAAAGGTACTTGAATTTTGATATTTTTTAATTCTTTGGAAAGAATGAAAACATGATTATGTTTAATAATATTTTTAGGTTATTCTTGATTCTTGTTAGAATTAGCATTTTTCTGAGGTACAGTAACAATCTTCTCCAAAATATTTGAATCAGTTGACTTATTCTGGGAAGCCTCAACTTGTTTTTCATTTGTACTCACTGAATTCATAGGTTGTTTCCCCTTGTCTGATTATTTTACTGAGTTATTTAGTTTTGGAGTCTTCATTGGAGAAGGAACTGACTTTGGTTCTTTTGCCTCATCATCCTGAGTTCTCAATCTCTTTTTTGATCTTAAGTCATAATTCTTATGCAATTCGGCTTGCATAAAATCAGTGAATTGTTTACAATAGTCATCCATCTCTTTCTGATCAAATGATACACCAGCTTTTGTGGATTCTTATTCACATTTCTCATCTTCCTCATCATCATCTTCCATATAAACAGTAGATATTTGATCTTCAACCTCTTTCTGATCATCCTTAGCAGACTATGAAGGTGTTGCTTCTATATATAAGGGTGCTTGAACTTGATCCTCGTCTCTTCTTTACCTCTGCAAAATCTGCAAGGGTCGCTTTCTGAACTGTGGATTAAAAACAACTTTGTTTTGCTATGCAGGTTTATTAGTATCCAATTCCATCTTCACTAATTTATTTGACAAGTTCTTGATGACCTTATTCATGTCATCAATCCTATGATCCTGAGATGAATCTTCTTTAGCCTTACCTTTATCTTAAACTATTTTCTTTTCCTGTGCTTTTCCAGTAGCAGTCATGTTTGCTTCAATCTCTAAAGAATATGTTTGGATTTGTTCAAGAGTAGCAGAACTTCTCTCTCTTAAAGTGAAACTAAAATCTAATACAAATGCTCCAACAAAAACAACTCTTGCTCCAATAGGAGGGGGTTTCATTTCTGCAGGCAAACTATTATACAATTTTTTAAATCTTTTAAAGAAATAATTCATGCTTTCATTAGACTTTTTCTTAATAGTCTTAAACTTTGTCAATGAATAACCATGATCTCTCTTTTCACCCCATATTTGCATGAATTGTATTTCCAATTCATCCCAATCATTAATTGAACCATTTGGTAATCCTTTAAACCATTTTCTTGCCTCTCTTTTCACAGACTACATAAAAATTCTCATTACTACATCAAGATGTTCAACATTTAAATTTTCAGCAAAGGTGAAAAACAAAGGCAAGTGTTGTTCTGTAGTTATTTCATCTTCACCAGTAAATATAGGAAGAAATTTAAGGTATTATTGAGGCATTGCATTCATTTGTTGTGGGAGATTTAATGGTACATATCTATTCATCAAGAAATCAGGAATAGGGGCTGCCATGTTTATGCCTTGATTAACTGCTGCTTGAGTAGGTGGGGTTTGTATACCAGTTGTAGATGTCGATGGATGAGCTAAAACAACTGATATGAGAAGAGGTTGATGAATAATAGTAGAAGAACTGGAAACTGTATTAGGCTGATTTTCTATAAATGTAAATGAAACAGATTCAAAAGATTGTTCTTCTAACTTTGGTTCTTGGAAATGAATATGTGGGGACAAGGATTCTTGTTTCGAGAAAATGAGTTTCTGGGAAATATCCTTGGATGAAAGGGTATGGGAATTGCTACCTGGTGCAGGAAGTCTAGCATCAGGTGTAAAAAGTGTTCTTGATTTCTGGCCTTTTTTAGAAACCATCTTTTCAGGATCTGAAAGAATAGGATCTTTCTACTGAGAGGTATTTGAGCTCATATGTGGCCTTTTATACGCCAGAATTATGAAATAAAAAGACAGCCTGATATTTCCTCCTCTCTGAACAACCAAAGGAAATATGAACAAAACCCAGGTAAAAAACTTCGCTTCGTCGTCCTCGGAAATGGCACAAAAAAATGTTGTACCTTAAGAGACAATCCCTTAGCTGTGATAAGGAATCCATGCTTAAGACATTTATATAATTATGTCACTGAAATATTGGTCTTTGTTTAATCACCTTCAAATATTTATCATTAATCCCTCAAAGATCAAGTATAACAAATGTCCCACAATGCTATTATCTGTTGATATAGAATGGAATGATCACAAGAACATGAAATAAATAAGCCCAAACTGATATTTTGTTGTACATAATATATCACCTAAAACTCCAGAAGAATTCTAAGAAAATAAATAGTTAAAATGAAGGAGCGCCTATTAAGGATTTTAACTCTTATTCACACAAGTAAAAAGAGACACGCAGCTTCATTACTTCATCTTATTCAGAGATGGAAAGTACACAATGTAAACTATAAGACACATCAACATCAACAAATGCCAGAAACTTGCTTTTCATTCATTAATCATTTGAAATCTGAGTATAAAAATTGTAGTCTAAAGGTCCAAAACTTGGAACCTTTCTATTTCTTGTCCATCTCATTAAATACAATAGAAAGCAATTTGTAACTACTCTAACTGATCTTAACTACTTCAACTACTTAAGACTTCATCAACTATCCATTACATGTCCTCAAAATGTCTTATTACAATTACATTCTCTTTAAAAGAGGAAAATAACATGAAATTAAAATACTAATCTATATGCTAAATATGAATTGATGACGATGTTGTTGCATTTCCCTGACTGGTTGGTTTATCCTTATTTTAAGTCAAGGGGTACTTTGGTAAATCTGTCATCTAGGCTCTGCATTTCTTCCATATCTTGATGTTTTTCTTGGGTGAATGAACCATCTTTTGATACTCCAATCTGAAAGAAGTGGTTCTATTGAAATATGGCCTTTCTACAAATAAATGTTTCACTAACCACAACAGCTAAAAATGTCTTTGAAGGAAATTGATCATTGTTTCTCCTTTAAGAACCCGAGTCTTTTAATGAGTACTGTCTACCTTAATTTTTTCCAACACTAGTAAGGGTTCATAAGAATTCCATGATAACAAACCACCTCCAAGACCCCAACATGATGGTAAACCTGCTCTTGCTATTTTGTCAAATAATTTATCAAACTGGTTCACTGCTTCCTTAAGCTCAATCAGCTTCTTTTCTGTAGACTTCTTGCAATCAGTTTTGAAAATCATTTTATCAATTTCCATAGCACATAAAATCCTGTCTTTAATTTCATTTTCTTCCAACTCCTGATCTATTTTGGAATCAATGAAATTAATAAACTTTTTTTCCCAAATGGCCCTATTAATTGTCTTCTTCTTGTCTTCCATGACTTGTTCTTCAAACTCCTTGATAATACTTTTTCCTTCTACAACAACAGCCAGAAAATCCCAGATTGTGTTCATTTCTGCAATAATATCATTCCAAATGATATCCTTAGCCTGTATTAAGGATATATTTCCCTTCGATTTATCATTGAGATTTTTAATCTCAGCATCAACATTTTGGTAATCCATTTTGTATTTATTGACTTCTCCCTCCGTGGCTCGTATGATCTTTGTTGTTGTTTCTAAATCAGCTTGTGCCCTTTTTCAATCTCTCTCTACCATCTGCAATTCAGTAGTTAATTGAGATATTTTTTCTAATGGATCTTTATTACCTGATGGAAAAAAAAAGTGCAAGTATGAGAGTCAATATGATTCTGCAAGGACAATGCAGTTTTCGTTAACTTAGCAATTTATTCTTCATTTTGTAGGAGCTGCTGAAGAAGTTTTTCTTTCTCATTTTCTATTTCTTCAACTTCTACTACCATGGAGTATTCTCTTGTAGGAAGTTTCAATTTTTTCTTCAGTACAGAGATTTCTGATTTAGCACTTTGGAGAAGCTTCTGTATAGTAGACCTATCATTAGGATATACTCTAATCTTCACTATAATCTTTTTGAGTTCCTCATTCTGGATTGTCAAAGCCCTGGAATTGGCTTTCTCTAACTTCATCTACTTGATCACTTTTTCAAGCATATTTTCAGCCTTTAGTTCCATAGCATTCGTTTTGGTTAGGTCATTCACAATCAGTTGACCTGTTTGCATGTGTAGATTGATTTTATCCAGCAATGGAATTTTCTTCACATCTACAGTCAAATTCACAGTATTAAAGTTATTAGATGAACTAATAGACATATCAGAGGGATGTGAATGGGAAATATTTAATTGGTCCTTTTCAAGAACCATTGCAGTTAGAAGTCTTGTTTGATATGGGGCTATCTGGTACTCAACTTGAGCCTCCATGTTTGCCTTCATCTTTTGATTTCTCTCTGCAATCTGGGAAAACAGTTGTTTAATTAGGGGCACTTGTTCCTGAGTGATTTCATGTCTCCTGGGTGAAGCAAGGACATTTTTTTCATCTCCCAATTGTAATGAGAAACCAAGTTGAGCATCTATAGAATCTTCATTGAACTTTGTTCTCTACTCAGTCCTCTATTCTTCATCCTATGAATCCATCACTACCTCTTTACCTATCTTATTTGATTTTTGTGATATGAGAGGAGTCTGAGCATTTGAGCTCACTGAACCTAAAACACTTTTACTTGCCACTTTTTCTAGATCCAGTCTGCTCTCGTGAATGAATGTTGAGTATCCATTTTCAATTCTCCTATTAGAAATGACACTGTGAGGGTCATAAGCCCACTTTTCTCCTAAAAGTAAGTTTATTTCATCTAACATCTTAGTGGCTTCATCAATTTCTTGTCTCATATTAACTATAGAGGGACCCACAGTCATTAGAAATTTGAACATATGACCTTTGTTCATAGGAACAAAGTGTATTTGGTCAACGTTTAAACTTTTCCTAATGAAATCGAGAGCGAATAATGTCATAGGAATAAATATAGGAAGCCTATAAGGTTCTACATTAGCTCCATAAAGTCTAATTTCAGAATAATCTTCAAAGACAAACCAATCACCAAACTTACAATTTGTCCCCAGATGCAAGAACTCTTGAGCTTTGGGCAGAAAGTAGGGGGGACAAACTCCATTGAAAAATTTATATGCAGTAGACATAAAATGACTAGAAAAATCAAACAAACCAGCCTCATTCTGTTCTTTTCTCACTATGTCTGTCCAAAATGCTACTGATTGTCTTTTCTTATTCACATCCATAATGTTTAACCCCATATGCATGAATTCTTATACATTTTGATATAGAAATAGGTAACAATAAGAGAGGTAAACCTGAATGAACCCATCAATGATAAGCTCATGAGCTGAGAATTAACAACTTCTTTCCAATAAGATGGAAAATCTAGCACCACTCCTAGCTTCATCATCATGGCAAACATTCTGAG
The DNA here is from genome assembly GCA_034641835.2 of Pinus albicaulis. Taxonomy (NCBI): domain Eukaryota; kingdom Viridiplantae; phylum Streptophyta; class Pinopsida; order Pinales; family Pinaceae; genus Pinus; species Pinus albicaulis. The sequence continues at coordinate 858,337,440 of CM076581.1, forward strand.
AACTGACTTGTCCACTGTATTATCATCATCCATTCCCAAAATCTTTGAAATGTAGCTCAACATTGGTTTGACTTCTATATCAAAAACCTCCATGGGGAATTATTTACTGTCAGGTAAAAACTGTTTTGTATTTGGCTTCAAAAAATGAATGAACTGATTAAACTCCTGACCTGCAAGACTATCATAATGTGCTATCAAGGAATCATCAGTGAATTGGACATACGACTCTGACTCAGGATAACATAGAGCTTGACGAATTAATTGGGATGAGACTTGCAAAACATTTTCCCCTTGAAAATTGATTACGAAACATTTCCCAGGGTACATAACAGACACTAACCAATACAAAAGTTCGGGAAAAAGGTGAGTTCTTGGGATACATGCAGACAACACACAAATTTTAGCCATGGCAGTGTAAATTGGAGATGTTTTATCATTTAGGATGACCTGGTGATAAAAATAAAGGTGGTCAAGGGAACAATATGTGTCCTGGATATCCCTCTCAATGTCCATGAGAGGGATGTGACTGGAAGAACCTGACAGGGATGATCGTTTAGCCATAATTCAATTTTAGGATAGTAGGCAATTGACAGGGTGAAAAATAATTGACATGATGACAGATAATTGAGAAAGACACAATGCATGCAAACTTCAAACTCAAATTAACAATAATAGCTTCAGAAAAATGAGAATCCTCCTTAAATAGGTGGTGCGAGCTTTAAAATTAAATGCTCACAAGACACACCAAAAGATTGTTAAGAAAACCCAACGTGGATTACAACTGTCACCCACTTGGCCACATACGTCACTGCAGGAGGCCTCGAGGTACGAAGAACTCATTTGGCTTATGCCCCTGCAGTGAATCTTGACTGTTCATCTGGATTACCCCTGCAGTCAACAGGGTCAACTGCAGAGGCACCCTCCGTGTTAACCCACGCACTAAAAGTGCCCGCGGGTTGAGCCTTTTACTCAATGTTTGATAAATCATTGAATCTCGCTCCATAAAGTGCTTGATATTTAATCTTTGAACTAGGACCCGCTTTCATAAAGACTTAAAGTATTTAAACTTTAAACTTTAATATAACGAGCAGATATATTTTATGCTAGAGTACATGAATTTTGATACTCTAATATATCTTTTGACAATTTTCTATTTTTTTTTTTTTTTAATTAAAAATAAAGGATATTACAAATGAGCCAAAACAGGTACAATCACTGAATATACAACATGTGCAACATATACACAATAGTAGCACTTCACAACCACAAACCACACACTGACCCACAAAGTAACCTTTTTCCTAGTATATTTCCATTATCCGTGATTATCTTATCATGTCACAAATCACACAACTTTCACTTTTCTTATGAACCCCTCAACATTACATGTACATAACATAAACATAGGCATAATATAATCATATAATATCAATTCATGTACATATGATACTGACCTCATAGATCTGTCAAGGTTTCTCTTCCCACTTGATTCCTCATAAGATCAAGAACATTTTCATGCCATTCACTTGCATAAGCGATCATTCCTCTGCAAGAATGATCCCTGAAAACCCTGTCATCCAATGACATATATACATACATACATACATATATAATCATTAGCATAAAAAAATTAGTATCATGTCAGACAATGACATACTTACATACATATATACAAATAAACATTAGCATTAAGAAATCATGATCCATGATGACCCTGTCATACACGACATGCATACATGTATACATATATAAACATCAACATAATAATGAACATGAAATAATTACTAGATAGCATAAGGTAAACATTAAGAGAACTTCCTTTATCTGGTCACACCATGCACAACATTGAGAACAACCATTCCCAACATATCTAAGGCATCCAACATGTCAAATCCATTTACTATACCTTTCTGTGCACCTTTCTCATGCATGTACTTCCATCGTCCATTTACCACAATGGACCCAACCAATCCTATTGGATGCCATATTCTTACCTTCAACTACACTTATAAATACATCAGGCTTCATCCAAGTCTTTCATTACCTTGTGGGTACAACAAATATCTCCCCGTACTCCATTAACTTTTCACTTTCCCAACCAGTTCCCAAGACTCTCAAAACATAAAGGGAAAGAAGAAGAGAAAGCAATAATAAGACCATGAGAAATCAAAATCAATACGACACCACAAAAAAAGTGTATGGTCATACACTAGACATAAACAAAACCACAAATCAAGCACAACAAACCAAAAAAACCAAAAGCACAAGACTGGTAACAAACACCATGATTCAATCCCCATGGTTCCCAAGGAAAGCTCAACCTGAACCTTCTTCAATATTTCATGGCAATCTCTTTTACCATGCAATCCTCTGCATCATAATTCCATAAAAACACAATTATCAGTGTATAGTATAAACATACAATATACCAGTTACCTTACCTTGTTATGTCAAGCACACTGCGTTGTATTTGAACACATATATCATTTCTCAAAGGACTCCAATCCCTTGATTAATCTAGCCATAACTCGTAACCAACTATTATACTTTTCAAATACATGTTCATAAATATAACACATGTCCACATAATTCCAGAGAATATTAGGGTTAATAGTACTTCATGTTTCCATGCAAAGCGCTCATTTATTTGGAATTGTGGTTCCCAAACATTTCCAAAGGAAATATTACCTTATTCCTTTATTTTTCCTCACTGCAATCGATTCTATGCACTGTCACATCACCCGTATGTTAGTTATATAGACACATAAACTGTTAGCTTGTCAGGCTAATACCAAGCATGTTTCCCTGCAAATTTTCGCACATGTCAATCACATGTTCCAAATATCAATACATAATATCTATTAATTAAAATCAGCCTCTATCAAGACTAACAACCATGTCATAATCAAATAATAGTCAAAATCATAATACTACAACTATCACCTACTTATACTCAAGTACACATCAGCTATCTCAACATGGTGTGTTAGTAAAATCATCTTAAAACAATATCATTACTTCATGCAATCTTATATACACATGCTCATATCATGCAATAAATCAAACATTCAAACAATTTATATATGAAATAATAGACACAAAACACTCAAACACAAAATATACAACATAATCAAACATTCAAACACAAAATAAACAACATAAGAAAACACATACCTTAATGTATCTCAAGGGAGGCTATCTTGTCTGCACAATCAATCTAATTAGTACGATATAAATTCACAACATATAAAATCAATAATAAATAAGGTCATGATGACCATAACAATAAATAGCTAACATGTTCATCTCATAAGTTCATAAAAAAATTTCATTCATGCATAACAATCACATCTACACAGTCAGTCCAAATTAGTACGACACAATATCACAAATATATCAACTCTTACGTGAAAATAATAACTTTAACGATCTTCATAGGCTAATCGAAATCAACATGATACATATAACATCAAGGTATTAATATATTAACCCTGATCATCAAGTTAAATAACATGAAACAACAACAAATTAACATTTAACACGCATATCAAAAACATATAACATAATCATCAAGTTAACTAACGTAAAACAACAACAACAACAACAATGCATATAACAACACATTACTATCATTCATGATTATTTGACACACGTGCATATGACCACACAGATTCACTAGCATCTACCATGCATGTAACCACAAAAAATAGACTGAAAAACATGTATATAACTCTAATGTAGATAACAACCATTAACTAATGAACACATATTTCATTAAATTTGGAAGTATTCAGTTGATCTAGAATTTAGAACTTTAACTAGATTAAGTTTTTTCAAAATGTGGAATTATAAAATCACTTAGTGTACTAATTTTAATGTAAATATTCACCATTTTTGGCGAAATAAATATCATGGTAAACTATATAAAAAAAATTTATATAAACTTGCAAAAGAAAATATTTCACATCTTAATCTTGGATTCCTTAGATTAGCTCTTTTAAGATTTTTTATGGTTTGTACTAAAATCTAAGTTTGTTAAGGTTATCTTATGAAAATAATGTTGTGTATGTTACTATTATTAACTTTATGAAAAGAATGTTGTGTATGTTACTATTATTAACCCATTTAATTATAATCTGATATAGTAAATATCATCTATGTGTTAAGTTACGATTATTACTAAGACAAGGTTGGCACAATTTAAAAGTCTATCACCTTTGCAACACTGGTAATATGGTTGAAGATTAAAAACCTTCTTAGATCACCCAGTTTATACTCATATTGGATTTAAATTTCAAAATATTTTTGGCCCTACCAACCTTCTCGATCTTTTAACTCAACAAAATTATGATGATCTTGAAACACTTCTTTTAATGCTTTTTGAGCATAACATTAAAATTCTAAAGAATTTTGAGTAATATCTTTATGGCTTCTTATATACCATGTAGAAATTTATTAATACTAATAGTATTACCAGATCCTCCTAATCTAACAAATTAATCTTATGTTAAATACATAATCCTTCCACTTAATTCTTTGCAGAAATTAAATCGCCAATTGCAAAACTCATGAAGAAAATCAATCACACATAAACACAGTTGTTTAAAGGGAAAGCTTAAAGCTAAAAACCCAAACTATCATATATTATGTATATCAATGGAATCATGTAATAATCTCATACAAATATTAGTACATCAAGCTCTCAATACAATCAACAATCATTACACACTGTCATGCAGAAATTTGCATATCTATGCACCAATTTCTTGCCTCCTGACAGCCTGCCTCCACTGCACAATCCCTGCCGAAGAAGACCTCTGAATGAATTTGAATTGGCCTTGCCTTGACTGTGCAATCCTCATTTGCATCTCCAATGTGTGTCAGATGCATTCAATGCATCACTATGGTCACAACAGATAGTCCATCTCACCCTTTCACCTATCTCTCCACTAGGTCTCCACTGGAACTGACATGCAAGTAGTTAACTATTGTATTTGTTCAGTTGAAAATGAGTCTCTAGTTATGAATTAATTAAATAATTAATTCACTAAACTCTCACTAGTGTATCTTTCATTTAGACTAGATACAACTAGTTCAACTGAGCTTAACTCACTTAACTAAGTTAAACTAAATAACAACTCCCATAACTACTCTTCCAACTCTGTCACAACTCTGCCACTTCATTTCTAACTGAGTCCTCCATGCATGAGTCGCCAACCACCCTAGAAATTGCGTAATTCCTTCAACCCACTTATTTTCCAAATATTTTCACTGAAATAAAGTGCTCCAAGAGAATAAGTTGATATTTATTGTTGGATTATTATTAAGGGCTAATAATAATCAACATGCGCCTATTTTTAGATTGACGATCTATAAATATACTTTGCCCAATATTCTAAAAATATAATTTCATATATTTTTCACATTTGATCAACCATATACAAATAGCATCCTGCAACTTAGAGAATATGCTCATCATGTCTAAAAATAGACATACACCTAAAAATAGCCTACAGGCCCCACTTAGTGAAGGTGCTTACTTTTCACTAAGCTCATCATCTTGTTGAATCTCAACACTCCCTCTCAACAAGATAGGGATTATCCTTCACCCCGATCCTGCCTCTATGGTATTTGAATTTTCTCCTGCTGAACACCTTTGTCAGAATATATGCATCCTGATCTTCCATAGGAATGTATTGAAGCAACATGATCTTCCGTTGCACACAATCTCTAATATGATGATAATGGATATCAATATGTTTAAATCTATCATGAAACATAGGATTAATCGAGAGTTTAATGCAACTCTAATTATCACAATGTATCATTGTAGGATCTAAATGAGAACCAAACAAACCGACTAGGATCTTCCTCATCTAGATAGCCTCACATGCAGCTTAAATTAATGCCATGTATTCTTCTTCTGCTGAACTGAGTGCCACGGATCTCTGTTTCCTGTTGTACCAAGAAACTGTTGTAGATTCGATACTAAAAACTCCTCCTGATGTGATTTTTCTGTATTTTGCGATGCCTGCCCAATCTGCATCCGTGAATCCATGCAACTTCACCTCATCCATCTGTCTGTACCATAAGCCATACCCAGATGTGCCCCTGAGATATCTTAGGACATGCTTTCCTGCCTTCCAAAAGAGCTTGGTAGGCTTAACCATTGCTTGACTAAGTTGGTTCACCGCATAGCATATGTTCGGTCTTGTATTAACTAAATACATGATCGAACCCACCAACTTTCAATAAACAGTGGCATCCACTACCTCTACCGATGTAACATCCTCTTTCCTCCAATTTCCTGGAAGATGAGTATCCATGGGCTTGCAGTCCTCCATGTGAAACTTACCAAGTATCTCCCGAGCATACTTGCCTTGAGACACAAACAATTCACCTTCTCACTTCCATATTTCCAATCCAAGGAAATAATGAAGGAGGCCCAAATCCTTCATCTCAAACTCCTTTGCAAGATCTTCCTTGCATGAGTGTGTCAAATTCTCATCACCCGTTAGTATTAAATCATCAACATAAATAAAAATGATTAAAAGCTTACCCTCCACCACAATTTGGTATAGGTTTGCATCGGCCTCACTCTTGGTGAAGCCAAGTCTGGTCAAATAGCTGTCGATTCAAGTGTATCAAGCAAGTGGTGCTTGCTTCAGCCCATACAACGCTCTTTTGAGTCTGCACACATGCGACTCACTGCTGAAGATCTCAAATCCTTCATGATGCTCAATGTACACTTCTTCCTCAATGATACCATTAAGGAACACAGTCTTCACATCCATCTGATGAATGTGCCAACCCATCTGCGCTGAGAGAGAAAGGATGGTCCTTATGGAAGAATATCGTGCGATAGGTGCAAAGGTTTCTTCATAATCAATCCCCTCGATATGTGAGAAGCCTTGGACAACAAATCTTGCCTTATACTTCTTAACGCTCCAATAAACAGCTTGCTTTACCTTGTAGATCCATCTTGAACCTACCACTGAATTACCCACCGGCCTTGGAACAATCTCCCAAGCACTATTTCTGATAATGGAGTCATACTCCTCCACCATGGCATCTACCCATGTGGGCTCCTGCACTGCTTCTTCAAAAGAATATGGCTCTGTCACAATACACTTGCTCATAAGAGCCATGTATCCAGTAAATCGATTAGGTGACTATCTCTGTCTGCGTTGTGATGTAGGGACTCCTACATTCTATGCCATATCAAGCTTCAGTCTCTCAACTTATGTGGTACGCTTTCTACTTGTTCTAATGTTTGGTTCTACATGAGTGGAATCCTCCACTCCATGAATCTCCTCTTGTGGCTGATTCACATATAGAGGCTCATCTTTGGGAGCAAGTATCTCCTCCTCTGCATGCAAGTGTAGCTCCCTCTCAAGCGACAACTTCATGGCCTTCACCTCATTGAATTTTATATCCCGTCACACCACATTCATCCTAATGTTTGGAAAATACACATTATAATTATGGGGTGTTTCTGTGTGCCCCACAAATATCCCAACTTCTGCAGTCGGCTCCAGCTTCTTCCTATCATCCTTTGTCACATGAATGTAAAAAGATGAGCCAAAAATCTTCAAATGAGAAACATCAGGCTTCTTACCAGTAAAAGCTTCTTCAGGTGTACTCATGCCAAGTACTCTATTAGGACAACGGGTTTGCACATAAACCACAGTGTTGCATGCTTCCACCCACAAGTGCATCGGTAGGCCCTGGTCATACAACATAGCTCGTGCAACACCCATGATTTTTTTATTCTTCCTATCCGCAACCCCATTTTTCTATGGGTTATGAGGCACTATGAGTTCTATTCAAATTCCTTCTTTTCTACAGAAGTATTTGAATTCGTTAGAGATATATTCACCACCATTATCGTTCCGTAGAGCCTTCACTTTCTTCACCAAATCCTTCTCCACCAATGCTTTAAACTCACGGAACTTTGAGAATGTTTCGCTCTTCTTCTGCATGAAGAAGATCCAACATCTATGAGAATAATCATCAACAAATATAACATAATACCTATGTTTTTTTGTTGAAGCAATCGAGAAAGGTCCACACACGTTTGTGTGAATTCTCTCCAAGATCACCAAAGCACGATTCTCCTTCTCATGAAAGGTGGTCTTCAAAAACTTACCCATAGTACATCCCTTGCACTAATCTGACTGCGCAAGAGTACCCTTGGGAAGTCTAGTAGAAATATATTGCAAAATCTTCAAAGTGCCATGGTGAAGATGGCCCAATCTCCTGTGCCATAATTCACCCTCATCTCGGCTCACCACTTCTTCTGCTTTGCCCATCATTGCAGCGCAGCCATATACCCCCATATTTTAGAGATTCTTAACTCGAATCCCTATCCTCTTGGTTTGACCCATTGTTTTATGTTGCAGGAAATCTTTTCCCTCGCTGAAAACAACGTCATAACATATGTCCTCCAACATAGCGACTGAGACCAAGTTCTTCTTCAGACCTGGAACATGCATAACATCTTTCAACAGAAATGGTTTACCTGACTCCCTCTCAAAGGTAATGGTTCCAATTCCGGTCACATTTTATCTACCATCGTCGCCCATCTCTATATGCATTTGGAGATCCTTCTCCTCCAAGTCACTAAACAACTCCTTGTCTCTCGTCATATGGAAAGAAGCACCACTATCAAGATACCACACCGATCCCATTGCACTTGAAACCAAGCATGCGATCAAGGAGAAATCAAGTTAAAATTCCAAGGCTAAGGCCTCACCCACTGCAGCTCCAGCAACCTTCTTGTTCTTCTTTTTCTGTGGGTAGTTAGTGGCGAGATGCCCATGTTCATGACAGTGAAAACACTTCACTTTGGACAAATCCAGCTTCTTGCCTTTAGCCTCAGATTTTGGATGGGATATCTTCCCCTTCCATTTCCTTGATTTGGCAGCCAAAGCGTAATTCTCCTCAGCATCATTCTTCGACGAAGAGCCATCCCACGTATTCTGCCTTATCTCCCCCTACACAAGATCCGACCAAAGTCGCTCCCAATCCGGCAGTTTCTCCCATCCATTGACATAGTCTTCGTAGCAATGCCAACTCTTCAGAAGCCCAAGGAGAGCCAATCTCACCAAGTCATCATCCGAAAATTTAATTCCCACACTCCCCATCTCATCCCTACATTGGAAAAACTTCGTGAGATATTTTGGAATACTTTCTCCCTTCTCCATTTTCATTTTTCTGAGCTTATCTTTCAGCGCCAACTTCCTATGGTCGCTGATCCTTTGGAAAATATCTGTCAAAGCCTTCAACGTTGCAAATGGAGTGGATTTCCTATGAAGTATTGACACAATATTTTATTTCACACCTTCCAACAGAATTCTTTTTGTCTTCGCTACCTTCTTTTTCCATGCGTCAAGTAATGCAGCATCGCTAGAAGTAGGCTTAGGGACATCGCTATCGATGAACTCCTTCAGTCCATTATCTTCAAGCACCACCTCCATCTTGTCCTTCCAGGCTATGTATTTCAAGCTACCCACAAGGGAATACTCCAACCACAACCCATTGAAAGCCATTTCAATGAATACTCAACTGTCGCACCAAGAAATTTTTGCAGTAAATTCGAATTGTCCACTAGCACAAAAACTCAGCATTGCTTCACTATTGCAATCTCCAGTGATTAACACTGCTTCGATACCATGTATAAATTTATTAATACTGATAGTATTAACGTATCCTCCTGATCTAACAAATTAATCTTATGTTAAATACATAATCCTTCCACTTAATTCTTTTCGGAAATTAAATCGCCAATTGCAAAACTCATGAAGAAAATAAATTGCACATAAACATAGTTGTTTAACAGGAACTCTTAAAGCTAAAAACCCCAACTATCATATATTATGTATAAAAATGTAATCATGTAATAATCTCATACAAAGCTTAGTGCATCAAGCTCTCAGTGCAATCAACAATCATTACACACTGTCATGCAGAAATTTTCATATCTATGCACCAATTTCTTGCCTCCTAATAGCCTGCCTCCAATGCACAATCCCTGCTAAAAAAACATATGAATGAATTTTATTTGGCCTTACCTTGACTGCACAATCCTCATTGGCATCTCCAATGTGTGTCAGATGCATTGAATGCATCACTATAGTCACAACAGATAGTCCATCTCACCCTTTCACCTATCTCTCCACTAGGTCTCCACTGGAACTGACATGCAAGTAGTTAACTTTTGTATTTGTTCACTTGCAAGTGAGTCTCTAGTTATGAATTAATTAAATAATTAATTCACTAAACTCTCACTAGTGTATCTTTTAGTTAGACTAGATACAACTAGCTCAACTGAGCTTAACTCACTTAACTGAGTTAAACTAAATACAACTCCCATAACTACTCTTTCAACTCTGTCACAACTCTGCCACTTCAGTTCTAATTGAGTCCTCCATGCATGAGTCACCAACCACCCTAGGAATTGCATAATTCCTTCAGCCCACTGATTTGACAAATCTGTTCACTGAAATAAAGTGCTCCAAGATAAAAAGTTGATATTTATTGTCGGATTATTATTAAGGGCTAATAATAATTAGCATGCACCTATTTTTAGATTCACAATCTATAAATAGACTTCGCCCAATATTCTAAAAAAAAAATTTCATCTATTTTTCACATTTGATCAACCATCTAAAAATAGCATCCTGCAACTTATAGAATATGCTCACCATGTCTAAAAATAGACATACACCTAAAAATAGCCTGCGGGCCCCACTTAGTGAAGGTGTTTACTTTTCACTAAGCTCATCATCTTTTTTAATGTCAACATACCATATTTGGTCTTAGTGGATGATAATAATCATTATCGCCATCATCATTACATACATTTTTTCTACTTCTAATTACTTTACAAAATATTCATTTTTTCTTTAATTATAGCCAATATTATTTTCTATTTAGAACATATTTTTTATTTTTTATTTTTAATTTAAAAGGGCACGGAACAGACAAACTTACACATCCTCTCATACTAGGCTGTAGAATGAGCTTGGCCTCTCGGCTTAATTACTAATCATTTTAATTAACAAAATCAATCATGAATTAGAATAGTAACAAAGTAATACAATTTGATTATTTTCAAATACAAGAGGAAAGTGAGAAAATTGAATAAAATATTTATTACAAATGTTTAGTTTTTATTCCTGGAGTGTTTAAGGATATTACATTAAAAAGGACATATTGACATTCATCTAAAACTTTGATTCCTTACATTATTTCTATTATCATGAATATTTATATTTATGTATTAAATTTGACTCGTGAATAATAGATTTTGTAAAAAAAAACTTGCATAGTATAAATTTATTTAACAATATATTAATATTGTGTTTCTTACTATTATTGACCATTTGAAATTGACACTAATTACTTTTCCTATGTTGAGTACAAATTTATTATGCTAGTACAATGTTGGCACCACCTCAAAATCTATAAGAGGAAATATTTTAGAAGTCTAGTTGTGTTGTTCAATGATAAAAAATCATTTTTTTATAAATTAGAGTGCAAAAAAACAAAAAAATTGATTTATATCAATTATAATAAGGAATATTAAGGAAAACTCACTTCAAAAATTATCACAATTCTCTAAAAAAATTTCATTAAGTGTTTAAATTCTTTATATTAAATAGAATACTAATTAGCTACTCCACTATTGTTTTAATAGATCAAGTTTAGAAGATGTTGTTTTTAAGTGCATTATTGTGTATGTTACTATTATTAACCCATTTAATTATAATCTGATATAGTAAATATCATGTATGTGTTAAGTTATGATTATTACTAAGACAAGGTTGGCACAATTTAAAAGTCTATCACCTTTCCAACACTACTAATATGGTTGAAGATTAAAAACCTCTTAGATCATCGAGTTTATACTCATATTGGATTTAAATTTCAAAATATTTGTGGCTCTACCAACCTTCTTGATCTTGTAACTAAACAAAATTATGATGATCTTGAAACACTTATTTTAATTCTAGATCCACCCAATAATTCCAAATTTAATGAAATATGTGTTAATGTACCTGCATGCCAAACATACAATACCTGTATGATGATCTTCTCTTACCCCAAATTTTAGTGTTGAAACTTCACTTTAATGATATGCATCTCCTACTCTATCTCAACCAAGACATCAGCATCATAACATACCAGAAACATCATGATGACCTGAAATGCATACAATGACCTCATGGACAAAAACATTACCCATGGAAATGCATGCATAAAAACATATATACACTGACATGCAAAACACGTGCATATTTGACATACACTGAGGATGATCATCTCCAACAACAACACCATCAACTTCCACATGGTGACACAACTGCAGCAATGACAAGAATGTAGTCCAAAAACATACAGAACACATATGCAAATGACATATATGCACAAGAAACACATAGAAATGCATAACCAATCATACACTCCTCACGACACACTTTACAATAACAACATCCTCTTCCTCATGGTGACATCCCTACAAACATGACCAACACCATGCATAGTTAACAAGCATATAGACCAAAAGGATGATTAACACACATGTGACCGACATGAATGCATGGCCAACACACACCGCCCATCTAGTCCAATCCGTGAACCATGCTCTAATATCACTTTTTAGTATCATATATGACCCAAAGAGAACGTAAGCTGCTCTGATACCACTCTATAAAACCCTCCTCCCATATCTACCCAAGTAACAAACCAATGGGGGTAAACATGCGACGTGAGGCTACTATGATATGATTCAACCTCCTAGGTGACCTTAAGGAAGTGAAACTGATGGAAACACATCAGTAAGACTTTCCACGTCAGTAACGAAACTCCCAGGAGTCAACCCAACCACTCAAGTATCCATCCCCTGGGTCCCACTAAGGATTTTGACTTTTAAACCACTAGATGCTCCCACAGTATATGCATGGGTGAGTTTGGGAGGCCCTGGATGCTCACATGGAATAAGCATGCATGCGTCCAGGTACATTTTCTCACAGACCTATGGCAGTGTCCCCCAGATTTGAGCCACTTTTCAGGCCCAAAGCCTAAGTCACTACCCAGAATTCAATGAAAAGTTCAAAAATTAAATATAATAGTAGAACCGTGATACATTTGCATAAACGTTGAAAAGGACTTGACTGGACCCATACTAACCATGACAAGCATTTTGTCAAACATGTCATAATTATGTAATCTACAAGTTTAAACAACAGATATGATCATAGGGGTCTCATACTTATCAGAGAATCGATAAGAATCATTTTTCCCTTATATCATTAGTTGAATTGTCATATATTAGGTCATAAATACATCATCCATTCATCTACAAATAAAAACATGAGGATAACCATACATCATCACTATCATAACACATGTTTATAACCAAAATAATAACAACATAAATATAAAGGATATATTAGTCATAGAATCCATATATAAACCAATACATTTACACGTAATATTTCAAGGAGAGAACCTCTTATTAATTAATCAAAAATCTAACCTGAGATGGGACTACCATGTTCCACCCGAACATAGATTGGCTAAGCCAAACCTATCTTCAGGAAGTCACCCTCGTGCCATATTCCAAGCATGGATGTGGGAATCATACCAAAAGAACAAACCAGGGCATCCCGAGGCTAAACCATCTCACGCTCATCAATAGAAACCATGCTTTACTTTTATCCATCCTGGAGCACTAGGAAAAAAAATAAACATGTAATAACAAGATTTGCCATGATCTCCACCAAATCACTAGGCCAAAACAAGAATGGATCCCACCAGATTTCTCCATCTACACCATGAGGAATTTCCCTATCTCCTAGTCTCTTAGGCTTTACCACAATCCACACCATATCACTAGGCCCTAAATCGAGACCCACTATCCAAGATTTATTGTATATCCAAACCTGGGATTCCTAGACCTAATGGAGAGCACCCAAATCTAGGCTTTACTGTATATCCCCCCATTTAGCGGTCCAGTATTCCTAGGCCCACTAAGTAAACACACTATCTAGATTTACCGCAACCCACATTCTGTTTCAGGGGTTACTAGGCTATGTGTTATTTCATTCATAGATCCACCTCACTCAGCTTCAAATCCATCTAGAAATGTAGCTCAACCAAAACATGAAAACCCATGCCATGAAAACAAAGAAACACATGCAATACCATGCATGCCAAATATAGAAATGAAATCACATATGCAAATCGATACCTGCAAAGAATCATGTTGTAGCTACTTGATCGTGCTCTTCCCTGCTTGCTCCTTCCTTCATCTTGCCTTTTTTGGCTTTCTTGATCCATTTCAAAATTACTCCAAGAAAAATCTAAGTGTCCAAGACTGAGAGAGAGAGAGAGAGAGAGAGAGAATAATGAGAGAGTTCTAAAACTAAATTGACAAAAGGTTTGAGAAAAATCTTTCCAATTGATCCTCATAATCCTTTTTATTGATGAGGCCTCTATTTTCTTCATTTTCCATTATTTTCCTTCATTTTCCTCCTCACATGCAACATCTGACCTTTCACCTTTCTTTTCTCCTATTTTCATAAATAAAATGCCAATAATGCCTCTTTTCCTTTCCAAATCCTTTTCCATTGCCTTCTCCAATTTCCTTAGCCACAAGAACCGAAATGAACACCCACTATGATGTTTACCAACATTCATCTTTGAATAAGTGTCTCATCAACCATGGTCATTATTTTTTCCTTTATTAACTTTTATTACATGGAATTTTCACTAGGTCTGTTACAAAGTGTGGGAAGAGGGTGTTACAGGTGACTCCTGTAGGTTAGTGCTTACAAAGAAACAGAGAGAGTTGTTATCTTTTGTAGGCATTAGAGAAAATTTCAGCTTAAAAATTCCTATGAAATTTCCATGTAATTTCCATTTCATATATGTAAACCAATAAAAATCCTTTAAAGTTAAAATAGGTACACGTAAGTATCTTGGAGGGTGAAGAAGAAAAATACTTTTTTAAATGTATTTTTGACTTATATCCTAAAATTTTGACTCAAATTTCAAGTGGAGATGCTTGTTAGATGCAAAATTAAATTTCACATCCAACAAGTACCCATTATTCATACTTCTGAGAAGACCCACAATGATAAAAAACTAAAGATACATTAAAAAGTATGTTAAATACACTTTTTCATGTATCTTCAATATTTATCAATATGGGCCTTCTCAGTCCCAGGAGGGCAGCTCAATTGGTTAATCTGAGAAATGTGGAATTGTTGTAACTCGAAAGACCCAGGTTTAAATTCCCCCTGTTGTGACCCAAGCTATGGGGAGGAGGACATATCGTGGCCCCCTGGAGGTTTGCTAGTAGTTACGTGTCAGGCGGGCTACTGGGTTCGTGTGTGGGCCTTCTCAAAAGTTATGCAGGAGCATTCGAAATCCAAGTCAAAATTCCTTTTGACTAGACTAGGGGGATTTTTTACCAAGGGAGTTGGTTCCCCAATTAAGTGACATTATTATTTTCTTATCTTTTAATAATAAAATATAGATAATTTTATAAGTGAGGACTAATGTAATCAGATGTCTTCTCAAATGGAGATCTTGAGAGAATGTGCGAGAGTTAGAGAGGTTTGAGAATTAGTTAGATTTTTTGAGGATATAATGGATCTAGAATTCCTATATTAGGGGTTTAGGTGAGAAATTTATGGATATTAACTGAATTAGTTCACTATCATTTTGTATTATATTATGTGAAAATATGGGAGGATTTCATGTGTGTGGGTAGAGAGTGTGCAAGCGAGGCTTTCCACAACCAATTCTAGCTTAAGGATAGAATGGAATTCATAATGTAAAACCAGGCCAAAGAGGGCCTTCTTTGTACAATCTGTGTATATTGTTTCAGTCATTGAATTTTTCATAATTACAATGTGGATTTTTTGTCCCTTGATTGTGTATTTTATTAATAAGCAAAGAAACTGTGCAAGTGTGTGCATTGTGGAAAAGCTCACGAGAGATAAGAAGCCTGAATGCTTAAGGAATCCACATTTGAATGAATATAAGTATGTGTGTTCAGAGTTCAAGTGCATGATGGATAAGAGCTTTCAAGTTTATGAGAAACATGAACTAAGTTAGCATTAGGAAGGATGAATCAGAGGAAGCCACAAAAACAAACCGAAGAGATATCAAGCATAGAGGAATATCCAATACTCAATCATTTTACTGATTGATTTTATGAAAATTCGTCACTTGACAACGTCAAAGACGTTAAATGAAATTTTTGGACCAAAACAAGGTTTTTCAGGAGTTAAAGTGGTAGGGTTTCAAAGGATCGGGTATTTGGCGCCAGGAGGAGTCCATGAGATGACGGTGCTGAGAGACATAATCTAAGGCTTTTTGTCACTTGACAGGCATCATTCCTATTCTAAAATGGATCTTTTAAGGCCTTTCACATATCATATGGATTTTCATTTCCATGGAGTTTCGGGACAATACGATCTCGAACTCATTCTAACAACATCCTTCTCGCCTTTTCTACATTCTTCTTCCATGCATCAAGAAGTTGAGCATATGATGTTGCAGGCTGGGAAATATCAATTTCTATGAATTCCTTCAGTCTGTTTTCCTATAGCACTACCTCCATCCTTTCCTTCCATGCTATGTAATTCTAATTTCCCTCAAGGGCATATTTGAGTCTCAAGCAATTGAAAGACATCTTGAATTGTTGGTGCTGAAGAACAAATATGAAAATTCGATGTACCTATTCAAAAAAAACTTTGGTTCTTCTCTTTTATTGCGATTCTTGATCTGATACCTTGGATAAATGTATAAATATATTCAATTGATCTTGTAATTTACTAAAAAAAATACTGAATCAATCTACAAATTGCG
This sequence comes from Pinus albicaulis, assembly GCA_034641835.2. Lineage (NCBI taxonomy): Eukaryota > Viridiplantae > Streptophyta > Pinopsida > Pinales > Pinaceae > Pinus > Pinus albicaulis. Next base: position 858,354,327 of record CM076581.1, read on the forward strand.
GAAACCAATTTCGATCGCACAATCACATAACAAGTAAGAGAGAGAAATTATCAATCGCACAACACAATATGTATCTCGGGAAAGCGTCAGCTAAAAATCCTTCTATCTTTATATTGCATAAAGTCAATACCATGAAACAATACAATGTTATTTCCCTTCCTGAGAAGCCTTTGCAATTTGATGATTGTCTGACTCTGATCTAGGAAAAATTGGTCCAATACTTAACCAATTCTTAGCCTCTGTCTGACCAACCTTGCTTACACATTCCTAGAGGAATTGTGTCCCTATTAATAAGGAGATTCCAAATAATTGGTTTCCAAATTCCTTCAATACATATTGATGACCTCATGCATGACCTGCACAATTTTCTAATTATACAACTGATAGTTATCTTCCCTTTAACCCCAATCTCAACTGGTCCTTCCTTAGAGCTGACATGAAACAACTATTTATAGTGAATTATCAGTTAACTGATTGATTTCTACTTGTGAACTAAATCATATTTAAGTCATTAGACCTATCACTAGATCATATCTCAGTTAGAACTTGTTAAACTGATTTTAACTCAAATAATTGAGTTAACTAATTACAACTCACAAATAACTATAACTGGACCCCCTAGAACTTAGGAAGAACTATACATTCCTTCATTTTGACCTCCAACTCGAATTGATTGATCTAAATAATTCTTCTTGACTCAGTTAACACTTACAAGCTATTATGAGATGAAATTACAATTTCTCTTCCAATTTAATTAAGGGAAAATTAAATCAAAAGTGCCCTTTGGGTGCCATTTCAACACCGTATTATTCCAGTTTTACAAGATCCGATGGCTTTTTTCATTGGAATGGAGGTCGATGTCTGATGGTATCGTGTCGGAAAAATGACATTGTAATAGTTTAATGTGACGGGAGTGTTATGTAATCGACTCATTTTTTTCTTTGATACAAATTTGGATATTTGACAGTCTGTTCCATCCAAATGGCATTCAATAGTCAACGTTTTAACTTAACGTCGAATATCCAATGGGTGCCAGAGAATTAAAAAAAATGATCAAGGGACTGATTGGTTGGGGAGGCATTGTCTTGTGCCTTTGTCAAATTTCCCATTCACTGCATTTTGATTTGGCAGTGCACTTTACTTATATCACTATAATGAGTGCTACCAAATCCAAAGGAATCTCAAATTAAATTTGATATACTATAAATTTTAGGATCCCATGAGAGGTTATTTAAATGAAATATTTTCATGTGATAACAAAGTGAAATTTTGATCTGATAGTGTTGGGGAGGCTTGTGCGCGAGGGGTTATAATAAACCTTGAAGGAGAAACAATAACAAAATTCTCTTGGGGTTTAGGATGGAAAAAAAATAACTAAGCAGAGTCCCAAGAATTATGGCAAGGAATGAGAATAACTCAGTCAAATGGAATACAATTACTTGTAGTATTTGGAAACTCCATGGTCACAATAATAAATTTTATCATTCCAAGAAATATCTAGAGAAAGATCAAAACCCTCTTGAGGCACGAATTTGAATAAATATGGGAAATTTTGATTCTATTATAGTTTACCATATAAAAATGGAAAATAATCCAATTTCTGACAATTAGGCTAAAAAGGATCAAACTTGGATGAGGGGTTACTATCCTTGGATGAAGAATCTCCCTCCATATGTCACATCCAATTATAATTAAGGTAGCATAAATTTGAGGTCCAAATGCATTTAAGAGACTAAGCAGGTGGATTTTCCGAAGCACTAGAATCTTAATAAATGTAATAAATGTTATATCTATGATAAGACACTTGCACTAGGACATCTAGAGATTAAGTTTGGTCCCTATTAAATTAACACCATTGGAATTGCAAGTTAGTGCAACTTCAACATCAATTCATCTATACAAGTGAAGTTGGGATTAGGGTGAGGGATATAGTGTAGAGATTTGGTGTTTTATCGATGAAAACACTATCCAGGGATATTAAATTCAAATCGATGGTTGACGGTGCAACTGGAGAAGGAATCAGGAAATATAAAACATACCTTAATCTCATAAAATATGTCATAGTTTATGTGAAAATATCAGTGTTTGGCAATATCACTTGCCCAAACACAAAGAGTAGCGGGAATGATATTTTGGTTCATCTATAAAAAGAATTGAAGGAAATTTGAATTTCAATTATGAAGCTTGGGGAGAAATTCATCCTGAAGGTCCATTCACATTTCTTAGTGCTTAATTGACATATGGAGGATTTGCGGGAGGAAATGGAATGCTTTCAAATCATTATGGCGATACTGATGAGGAAAGTGGACATTCTCAAGCTTAAAATGGATGGCATTGAAATTAGAGCAGAGCCAATGGCTATCGGTGTTTTAAAATAAGTCTATGGACTTTGTGAGCCCCCCTCCCCCCCCCTACAAAAATTTGTGAATGACTGCATATTGGTGACACCCAAGATCATATCAAGGGAGATTTTGTTGAGAAAAAAGATGAAGCAGTGGAGAATGAGTAAGCAGCCAGAGAAAAAGTGGAAAATTCAACAAGTGACAAGGAAATATATATTAGTTGAATTTTGTGGATTTTTTTGTTGAATATATAAGATAAATAATGTAATAATCCTTGCATGAAAAAGACTAGCTAGAATTATAATGCTTTGTGTGTACTCTTGGTCTATGGAAAACGAAGAATTATCTATAGATGTAAGGGTTCTAGTGCATTCTCTAGATGAATGAATATAATAATAATTTCTTTTAAACCAAAAAAAAATGTGAACTAATAGTGTTAATCCATGCATGGTTTGTGTTATAGCCACTTTTCATTTTGTCCTTTAAAAATAAAAATACAAAATATATATGTAAAATAAAAAGGTTGTATAGGGGCTCATATAACTAAAGTATGGTTAAAATCCTTCACAAAATTTGTATGCTATATATTCAGAGTAGCCTAACATTTGAGGCTTATGAAGTGGAGCATTTTTATATGAATAACTTGAAGGGTGGGCCACCCCACACCGATGGAGTATTAAAAAGTGTGCATGTTTCAAGCCCATCATTGTGATTTTGGACTGAGTTTTGTCCTTATCCAAACACGACGGTATAAAGAAATAAGAGTTTATGTGGGGAGGAGCCCCCGAGATCTGGTCTCTTGAAACACCTATTTGAGATATCTATGATTGAGATATTCCTTGCTAGCACTCAAGGGAAAACCACTTACTAGCACAAAAGCCCCTGAGAGTGGAAAAGGTTTCTGTTGAAACCATTCGTGATGACATGTGAGCGTGTAGCAAGCGAGCCAGCTCACCCACCTCACATCATCTTCCACTTCCACGTCACCTTCCACTGCAATCCTTTCATACTCTTTCATCTATATCCTCATCATTTTTTTTCTCCCACTTTACCATTAAACAAAACTCTACTCCTCTCCATCCTATCCTTATCACTCTAGAAACACTTCACTCTTTCTCTCAGCTCAAAATTGAAACATCCTCCTCCAAATTATCCAGGTAATAAGATTATCCATCTCCTCTACTTTAAATTAAAAGTCAAACTTCTAAACTGGACAAGAAATTTGCTTTATCCACGTCAACTACACACATTCATCTAATGGATATAGAGAGGGACAACTTTGACCTCGTCTATTCACTGGACCTCATGCATATTCAACAGAAGATACAAGTTCATAGATGTGGAGGTGATGTAAGGCACACCATTTGAAGACCAATGATTTAAACTTAAGGGGTAAACCCCTCTATTTTTATTTCAATGTGTATTTTTAGGGGTTTATGACTTATTTTTGAGCTTGGGAAGTTACTCCCATGCTTCATGGAGATCCCTTAGCCTAAGATATGACCTTGTGTATTCATTTGAAACATTATGTGGAGGTATTGTAGCATTATATTGAACAATTTTGGATTTGTTTTCATGGAGTTTCCCTATTTGGAGGTATTTATTTTGAAAGAGTAATTTTTTGACCTTGGAAGCACATTTAAACACTTTGGAGTTATCTTGGGAGGATCAGTTTGAAAGTTGGAGATGTTCATGGAGCATATACAAATGTTGGAGAGCCTTTGGAGCCTAGATGGGCATCATTCACCCTTATTTGGACGAGAGTATCTCTATTTTACTTCATCATATTCATTGTACATGTGGCTTGGCCACTTTTTTTTAATATTTTTTATAATAATTATTTAGTTACTTTTCCTAGGCTAGATCTAATGAATCGCATGAAAATTTAGGTTTTATTATGAAAGGAAGATGTGCATCGTCTATATTATGAGATGCACCTTTTCATTTGAAATGATGGTTAGGTACTTCATATCTCTCTCTTTTTGGAGCCCAATCAATCTATATTTATTACAACATATATTGTGTTAAGGGTTATTTCTTTGTGGTGAATTTATCAATTTTTGAAGCTTATATTACTTGGTTTTATTTTGGTGCATAAATATTAATGGTCGAATGTTCAATTTATTTACAAGCCTTTCAAATTGATCCATTGAGGGATAGAAAATATCACATGGAAGGGATAAGGTTAGGGTTTCTCCTCATTATTCCTTTGTTGATTTGGTGTGTATTTGATACCATGCTTTGATTTTCCTTATGCTTCCTTGGCTGAAGTATAAAGTGATTTTATCAAGTCATAGTTGGTTTTAGAGGATGAAGGATTGTCTTCCATTAAATCCCCTTATTGTACATTTTGAATTAATTATTTATCTTGATTGGGTAATGATTGATCATTCATTATTTCCTTCCACCATGTAATTCCCCCCATGGATACGGAAACGGTATGCTCTGATTGATTTCTTAAAGCCCAAAGTATTTCCTGATGAACATCCCAGGATAGATGTAGAGGAAATTCCAAGATTCCATGGGTAAATTGATTTAGTCACATAACATCTCTTTGTGTTTATGGAATTCAACAACAATGACAAAATATTTGATGATGATATTTTAAATATTTTTTTTGCAATAAGTCTAAAGGGAAATGAAAGGAATTAATCCAGTAGCCTTGGAAAAAAAATGTTTTCACATGAAAATTTTATTCAAGCATTGTAAACACATTGGAATTGTGTTCCTAAAGAATGCCTTCCCATTATTCAAGAGATATGGAAATTTTTGGATGAGAAAAGAACAATTGAATTGGTTCTAGGACCGACACTTAAAAATGATGAAACCAATATTGAAATAGTTTCCAACCTAGTTTTGAAGGGATAAGCTCATAGATTCACTTTTGAAGAAGATTATGTTACTACTACTATTTCAACCTCTTTCCTTGAACATGAAAAATAAATGATAAATAAGCAACTGTAGAATTAAAAAATAATGATGAATGGATCATTTCCTGAATAGGAAATCACCATGACATATTTAAGGACAACCATGAATTTTAGTGTGAAATAAAGGAAGAGGCATTTACATTACCTTACAATATCATGAAAGGGAAAGGTACACGTATAGAAAGGAAAGTTGCTTTGATGACCAAGAAGAATAGAGTAACATGGTTAAATTGGAGGGTTTTATTGGAATGAGCAACTCTTCCTTTAGTGTTATCTATCACCATGACATATTCAAGTAAATCAATGCTTTTTATTTCAAAAACAAGTTACTCGCCTTCGATTCCAAATTCGATGAAGATAGTGGTTTCTATTTTGAACTATTTGACAAGGAATAGGAAATTTAATGTAAAGATAAATCAAGTTTTAAAATAACCTAATGTTACCCTAAGGATTTTTCAACATGGTATGAGAGTTAATGTTAGAAGAATAGGAAGCGAAAGTATCACTATTTTTTAGAATACTATGGGTTTCAAGACTATCCAAAAGGAAATATAAATACATCAACCTTAATATTTGAGCATGGAGAATATTTATGGGTCGTTCAAGAGGGAGTCCTTTCAAAGTTTGTAGAAGAAGAAACTCAAAGTATGTTTAAAATTATAATATTTATAGCAATTCCCCATCATATGAGAAGGTATGATAATTATGTCATTAAAATATATTTATGGCAATGACTCTCTCATCTCTAAGGTTTTACCATAGAATCGTAAATATTATTATATTGATAAGGTGATTGATATTTATATTAAATCAACCATTGTAATAACTATATTTTTTTATTTATTCACTTTCGTGAAACCCTAATTTTTAGGGTTTATTGCTCGACATAAATTAAAACCCTAGCTCATTAGTTTGATGATATTATCTAGGGTTATGACAAAAACCCTAAGAAAATTTGAAATAGTATTCTATCTCTTTAGAAAAAAATCTTAGATGCTTCCATTATGGTTGAAACCCTAACATGGCTTAGTTGTTGGATATCTAAACTTTAATATTAAATTTTCGATGATAATATCTAAGGTTTGTTACAAAACCCTAACAATTGTTGTTGTAAGTTTCTAGGGAATGAAAGTGTAACTCAGTTTGATTGCTTAAGCTAATATTGTGACACCAACTAGGTCTTGAATATCTAAAGTTTAATTTGTTATTTAAGATTTTTATAACCCTAGATGCTCTCCTTGTGATTACATGATAACCATTGTTTGATCAATTTAATCTCATTCTCTTGTACATATATTTTGTGTTCTTGTGTACATATATATATATATATATATATATATATATATATATATATATATATGAAACTTGTATCATTTATGAGTTGAATGGGTACCTTGGCAGATGGCCTAGATGGTACCCTAGTGGATCGACACCTTTGTTGTAACTTGATGGTACCTAGATTGGTAGTGAGCCTAGAATGTGCTTAGACCTATGTGCTATAATGACCTGGACTTAAAAAAATTCTTATAATATTTATTTTTTTCCAATATGAACAAATCTAAAAGGAATACTTCTTGAGAAGAAACTTTTTGAGCAGTTGCGAAAAGAGAAGAAATTACTTCTTGAAATGTGAAGAATAATTATATATATTGAATATCTAAAGAATGGCATCATATATTAAGATAACTAACCAAATAATATAATGACAAAATTATGGTGTTATCTCACCTCAATTGGTGCCATCAATTCTAAATTCTTCTCCCAAATTGACTCCCTTGTCTTCTTGTTAAATTAATATCTACACAATATCAAAACATTGCAATTCATTAAAAGGTGGCATTTGAATTTAGGTATTGTAAAACCTAGAATTAGTAGGTACTGTACAAATTAAATTTCTTCCTCGAGAAATCAAGTTCACAAAGCTTCCAACGTATTAGATACAAAATTTCTTTGCTATGTAATATAAAATTGTAAATGATTTTAATGATATTAGTATTTTTGTTGAATCTATTAAATAAATAGAAATTGAACATGTAAGCAATGGGCAACACAAAAAGATCATAACTACATGCATCCCTCATCCTGCTACTCACGATATCAACCTTGTTCGATCACTTCTGACTAGATAGTTGCGAATAAGAACAAAAAAATACACCTTTGATTTATCGTTGCTTATACCTTCTTCCATTTGTGGCAGTATTTTCCTTCCAATCTGAAGAAATTGTAATTTGGAATTACTAGGTTGTACAACAGCTCCCTTTAAAATACAAAATAAATAAAAAATGAGTTGAAATATCTACCACTCATATGACTACAATTATAATAAGTAGTGCAATGCATCATGTAGAAGAAAAAAGGCATCTACTTGAAAGTAAATTACATTGGATGTTAAATCTAATGTTACCATTTTGAGCTATTTTTTTCTGATAGTTTTTCTACTTCAACATCTGAATTGATACTAGTTGTCTTACACATATTCATGAGACAAATGAGGAAAACATAGATTAAATTTGACCAAATATTAAATATAATTACAAGAATAAATAATTATTAAAAGGACTTGAGTGTGTCAATACATGAATGAGATCCTCTCAGTTTCTAGAATAAATTAATGGTGTAGTTTAATCTTGGAGAAAACCTCCCTCGACTCAATGAAGTAAACATTGACTTTGTTGTTGCTCTGTTGGATCACGTTTTTTTTCTCCAAGTATATCCAAATCCTAATTTATTCTCTATTGAACAGGGCCAACCACATGAAAGTGTAGGATCTCATGGCCCCTCTCCCTCTCACATCACTCTCAATTCCCGAATACCCAATTTATCTACTACATAAGAAATAGCTGAAAGAAAGACATTAAGATACATAAAAAATAGTGTGAACCATACTATAAATGTGATCTATAACTAATAAAAGATAAACACTACATCAACAATGTAAATTAGACAATAAACACTTCAATAAAGCTCTGACTTGATCAAGAGGTCCCTAGGAGATTTTATTTTATGATTGAGTCAATAAGGATAAAAAAATCCAGAAATGAATTCACATAGATAATTTGATTCATTAAAGTGAAATGGATACAATTCTTGGACATCGAATGATCATAAATGTTTGAATACCATGTGAAATGAAACACACAAAGTTACCATAAATGCAACACATAGATTAATATTATATTTAACTACTAGGGTATTTTACTATCAGCATGGGAATCCTTCGCTAGCTCGTGGGATTATACGATTTTACTCTCTCTTTCCTATCATCATCAAGGGACTAAATAACAACTTGGTTCTAGGTAAACTCCAATCGACTCTATGTCTATAAGTAGCCTTAAATTTTCATGTGCATCTCCCTTAGGAGCATGTGCTTATGCCAGATACCTATTTTGAGGTTGTTGCTTCACATTTCATTCATGGCTCCCCAGGGGTGGTTCTATTCAATCAAATAACCATTCATTCATGCAAATAAATTCCACATGATAACATTCTCTCGCAAAGGTTGTCTTTGTCTAAATCTCTATATTGCTTTAAAACTTTACAAACTTTTGTTTCATCCTTAAGTTTATTCTAATTGTTTTCTATAACATTGATTACAAGATCAATGAAGAAATATTTTGAAACACCTCCATAAGTCAGCAATGCGATCAAACATATTGAAAGGGATACTTTTCTTGACTTATAGCTGGTTCCGCATATTTCCAAGGATTTGATACTTGGGTAACAAATCTAATTTTCATCTCTTCAAAAATGTTAGAAAATTAAATATTACAGAGCAATGAAACACATAAAATCAGAGAGACATAGATATACGTGGTTCACCCAGTTTGGGCTACGTCCACCCCGAACAGCTAGTCCTTCCTTTATATTATCCAACAAAAATGAAGAGACAAAACCTACAGCAGATCCGCTGTAATATCCTTTGTTCTCTCTCACATTCTCCCTCTCTGTTTTTCGCTCCGAGAATACACTCATAATGCACAGCCACAATACAATGCCCTCATATATACAAGGGGGTTGCCTTCTAGGGCAAAAAACCCTAATCTAAACATAACTTCTACCGTCAGATCATTTTCCTAATGAACGGCCCAGATTGACTAGAAATTACTATACTTTTACAAGGCAATTTTACATATGTTTTTAGCTTCGGGGGCGTTGCCCCTGAAAACCCCCGCCAGGGGGGGGCTCCGAAAAGCGCTGCCGCCCCCCCCTGGACCCCCCACAGTAGCGATTAATTTCAGGCAGCGTTGCCACCCCTTTTTAAGGTACAGGGGTCCAATGCTGTGATACAAAGTAAACAGGATAATCAGGCTCCACACCCAACAGAAAATGAATTGTTTTACATAGTACTATCCAGTTCACAAGAAATTTTCCTTTGACTATATAGAAATTATAGAAAATATGACACTGAATGAAAAAATGGGAAAGCCTAGAGAATCTGATTGCTTAAATGTTTACCTTCAAATACATGTTTTGGAAATTGTGAAGTCAAATCTTCATATATAAATCAAGTGTTTTCAGTATGTATTATAAGTTCTCGACTCAAGTCATAAACCTCATTCTTATTCTCATCCAAACATGGTATATCCACCACATGGATAAAATTTACATATGAGATATTGCTTCCAAAGGGAATGGTTTTTTAAAGAATCAATGTAAACCAAGCTATGTACTTATTCAAACTAGCAATGGTATGCACATGAATAAACAAGAATTGTGCCCGATGGATAGATTTTTTAAACAAAATGTATCATTAGGGGAATTTTTAGGTCTAAAAGGGACCTCCTAATGAAATTATAAATTAATAGTGGAAATAATAAAATCATATTAGATTACATCAAATTTTAGAGGGAAAAAAGAAAAAAACTACTTTTTTCAACCTGTATTTTCAACTTATCACCCTATGGGTTTACTCAAATTTCGAGTGGAATAATCATTGGATGCAAAAATTGATTCCTCATCCAAGGCATGCCCATGTTGCATACTTTAGATGGACCCTGCTACACTTCTAATACATGAAAAAAAGTGATTGCAATCACGTTTTATCATGTATTTCTCATTTTTCGTGTAGCATGGTCTATTGAAAGCATACAACATGGTTACTAATTGGATGAGGAATTAAATTTTGCATCAAACGAGTAATCCTGCTTGAACTTTGAGTAAAACCTTAGAGAGACAATTTTAAAATACAAGTTGAAAAAGTAGTTTTATTATTTTATTATTTTTTAATACTTTTACTTTTTTACCCCAAAAATGGTGAATCATCCACCATAGTTGAAATCATGATATTGAATCCGATTGGTTCTTATAAAGTTTATTTTTGTTGTACATTTTTCTTAGGAGGCCCATTTTAGACCTAAAAAGTTCTTTAATGGTAATTTTTTCATCTACTTCTGCAAATTATTTGGTGCAAACAAAGTAACAGTTGAATAATGATGACATGGAATTTTTCCTTTTTTCCTTGCCACCATCCTTGATTAAGTGCTATAGAGAGAAGATAGGTATGGATATTAATGCAGGTGTGACATGTGGTGTAGTTGGGTTTGCTCGATAAGCCACAAGGGAATCTCTTAACTGAGGGAGATTAGGATAGTGTTGCGAGTAATTTCCATAGGCCCACCAAGATAACTCATCGATTATTGCTTTCCCATTTAGAGAGATCTTACTTATACTAAGTAACAAGAATTTCTTCTATGTTCGGTTTAAAGAAAACTTATTTCCTTTGTTTCTTGAAGTGAAGGTACCTATAGTTGTCCAAAGGTGAGATCTAGTATGACGATGGTGTGGGTATAAGCCGTGAACAGTTCTTGTCTTATGTATGTAGAAAGGTTAAGGCATCAAAAGGGGTTAGGGGTATGAGAGGATCTTTATAACTCCAAAAAAGGTCAATGAAACCAAGAATGGTTTTTATTTCATAAACCACAAATCACAGTAAATAAATTATCTATACCTCACAAATTCAACATATTCATACCTTATTTATCATATATTAAGATAACTAACACAAGCATATAGTGATAGAAATATAGTGTTATCTCACCTCAATTGGTGTCATTAATTCTAAATTCTTCTCCCAACTTTAATCCCTTGTCTTGTTGTTAAATTAATATCTACACAAGATCATAAGATTGAAATTCACTCAAAAGTTCCATTTCAATTTAGGTATTGTAAAACCTAGTATTAGTAGGTACTCGAATGTACAAATTAAATTTCTTCCTAGAGCAATCAAGTTCACAAGCTTCCAATGTATTAGATACAAAAGTTCTTTGTTGCGTGATATAAAATTGTAAATGATTTTAATGCTTGTAATATTTTTGTTGAAGGTATTAACTAAATATAAATTGAACATGTAAGCAGTGGGTAATGCCACAAGATCACAACTACATGTATCCCTCATCTTTTTATTCATGATATCAACCTTGTTCCATCTTATGACTATATAGTGACAAATAAAAACAAATAATAAAACTTTGAATTATTGCTTCTCATACCTTTTCCCATTTGTGGCAGTATGCTCTTTCCAATATAAACAATTTTGTAAGTTGGAATTACCATGTTGTACAAAAAATCCCTTTAAAATATAGAAAAAATGTCAAGTCAATTCAAGGATATACCACTCATATGAATACAAATACAATAACTAGTGCAGTGCATTATGTAGAAGAAAGAAGGCATCAACTTGAAAGTAACTTACCTTGAATTGTAAATGTAATGCTACCATTTTGAGCTATTTTCTTCTAATATTCATTCCACTTCAACATCCAATTGATACTAGTTTTCATACACATTCATGAGACCAATGAGACAAACTTATATTAAATTTGACCAAATATTAAATTCAATTGCATGAATAAATAATAATTAAATGGACTTGAGTGCATGAATACATGAATGAGCTCCTCTCAATTTTGAGAATAAATTATTGGAGTAATTTAATCTTCGATAAAACCTCCCTCCACTTAACAAAGCTACAATGAAGTCAACATTGACTATGTTGTTGCTCTATTGGATCGATGATTTTTGCTCCAAGGTTATCCAAATCCAATTTTTTTCTATTGAACATAGCCAACCATGTGAAGGTGGAAGCTCTCATGACCCATCCTAGCACCCTCACATCACTCTCAATTCCCTAGTACCCAATATATATAATATATAGGAAATAGTTGAAATAAATACATTAAGATATGTAAAAAAACAAATAGCAAACATTCATTCATTCTTCATTTGTATATCCACAAAATATTTCATGTCAATAAATTTTATCAGATTTATTTTTTACATAATATGAAACAAGGTTGTGTACATAAAGAAACATATAACAATTATTCATTAACATATAACATTCATTCACTCATTTGTTAATTATAGACAAAAATTACTTCATCTCAATAAATTGTATCATCAAAAATATGTTTTCATAATATGGTATGTTATGTTTCTAATGATATAACTAGTACAATAATTTATCTTTCCTTTAAAAAAAAATTACAACCTAGTCATATACTCATGATGTCATCGAGGCTACTACAAGAGGGGTGGATCATCAACTGTAATACGAAATAAATTTTAAATTGATATTTTTTTTTATTATTACATGTAAGTCATTAATAATAATAAAATTAGAGTTTTCCTTACCTCTTGCACTAGTTGACATTGTTGGAATGGCTTCCCTTTTCTCCTCTTATGGTATAGGATCCTCATGTATGACACTCTCTGCCATTGAAATGTTGCTCGTGGTGTCTGTATTTTGTGGTGTGATATTTGCAAAAAAATCCTATATAAGAAATATATTTTTTTTTTCGATTGCTTAATGTAAAATTTAAAAAAAAACATTCATAATTGAACTTATAACATAAAAAAAAATTCACTTTAAATTATGGTTATTACCTGATATCTCTGAAGATGTTCGTTGAGCATGTTGGTCCTATCTTTAATATCGATACTTTTATTGCTAATGTGAATCAAGAGAACAAGTTCTTCGTTCGTTATAACCACAAGCTTATTGATTTTTATGATTGGGTTGGGAGAAATTAATAACTCATCATCATCAAACCAATCAAGATCACTATTTTCATGTTCCCCAAATTACATATTTCAACAAAAGAATTTTATTTTTCAATTATCTAAACAAATAATAAATCTTGCATTAATTTAATTCAATTATTAAAAAATAAAATCTCCTGTTGAAAAAACAGACACCATTAACATACATAAAAACACACATAATAAACCATACACCAAATAATGGCGAAAAAGGCTTCAGCCTCATGGCTTCCTCACATATTTTCTCATTATTAAAAGAATGTAGTGTTACAATTAAATAGATGAGGAGACAGTGTCTCAAGATAGTGTGTGCTATCTTGGACACCTTGGTTGAGATAATTTCTCAACCAAACACACACCAATATAGGAGCTACCTAAACTAACTCCTTTCTTAGAGGAACAAACCAAACTAAAGAGTTAGGCATAAATTCCTAACGTTTAATATTTAATTTATTATTTTATTTTTGGATTTATTATTGTTTTATGAGAGAGGCTAACATTCCCCCCTTCAATGATAAATCCAAAATAAGGAGGAACCACCTTCCAATTTCTCATGTTGATCCTCAAAAACATTGCCTAAAAAACCGCGAAAGCTAGATGCTGAAAAAATGAAATCTAAAGAGACCATGAGTTAGCTGCATGTCTGAATTATCTATGAATTTCACTTGACAAATCCATCATGTGCCAAGTTGCAAAAGGATCCATCTGTCCTTTGCGTGAAATTAGCATCCTTTGTCCACTGACAAAATTTGTCCACTGGCTGATGATGTCAAAAACAACTCTTTATTGCTTTTGTTGTATTGAAAACTGCTCACTACTTCTTTGTTGTCGACTGCCCACTGGAAATTTTTTTGATGCCCACTGATTGTTGAAGATGCCCATTGGCTACGGAATCTTCCCACTGGCTTCTTTTTTTGGTTTTTTCAAGACTTTCAATGTAACAACCATCGTCAATTTCATTGACATTTTCCCCCTTTGTCAACTGAAAGGAGAGACATTTTTCTGGAAAGTATTCCTAAACTCCCCCCCTTCAGGTGTAGGAGTGTTGCACTGGTGTACTCCCCTATTCAACTGCATGAGAGTACCATATTCTTTTCACTGTTGGCTGCACTATGTGTGATAGTATTCGGTTGTAGAACTGAGAAAATCTTTTGACTGTGGATGACCATTCCCAAGGATCGATCCATTCATAATGTATCTTCAATCTGGCTGATGTTTGGTGGTTGTGACATTTCTCTAAGTAATGGTTGGGCTTGCCAAAATGGCGACAAGGATGGAGATCAAAACACTAATCTTTCATATGACCAGTTAATTGACAATGAGAACATTTCAATTTGACTGCAACTTCAGGTTGCGTGCATTTTTGTTTGTCTGCAACTTTCTCTGAATGTGCTGAGGTGATTTGTTCAAGAAATCTTGCACTGAAAAACTTAATGGGATTTGAATAATCTAGGATATACAAGATGATGTCATATTTGACATATCCTAAGCCTTGTCGATTCTTCTTACTTTGAATTTCTTCCCATGGCTTAATGATTGGCTTGGAAGAAAGTTGAATTGGAACAACTTCAACACTAGAAGTTGTTTGGATGAATGACTTAGAATCATCTTTAGCTGTACGGTTCAAAGACTCTGAAGCATCACTCTTCTCTTGCAACTCATTTCGTTGTAGTTGTGACTCTATTTGAAGAAACTCAATGGTTTCATTTGTTTGTTGTAGATGCCGTGAAAGATCAGCAAGAGTTTCTTTGCTAATTTGCACCATGTCTTCATCACTTGAGAGGATCAAATTGTGAATATTTTTTAACAACTGGATGTGTTGTGGCATCTGAACTCACTCTTTTGAATTCAGACTCTCTTGTCGTAGATGTCATGCTTTGAACTGTTTCACTTGATTTTTTTACTTGAATGACAGGCTCGTTTGCTATGTGGCTTGAATGGCACGCTCGCTTCATTTGTTGCTTATTGTGCTTGCTTGGAACACTTGCTAGAGTTGTAGAAATTTGTTGCTTGAACTCTTGAATTCACGCCCGCTTTGCTTGAATGCTCACTTGACTTGCTTGATTACTTCACTCTCACTTGAATGAATACTCATGCTCGCTTGATGTAGATTTCAACTTGCTTGATTACTTCATGCTCACTTGCAGGAGATGTGAACTTGTTGCTTGTTTTCTTTAGAGTTAAAACTCGTGCACTCACTTGATTCTGCTTAAAGAAAGGGTGTCGAACACTGTCAAAAATGCACCTGAAAATTCTTAATGATTTTAATGACTCACTACAATGAATTCAATTTGACTTAATTTGACTCAATTCAAAACTTGGGTGTCGGTTTCAACCGGGAATGCACCCTTACAATTCCAGGCAATTTGAGTATGATTACAAGTTCAATAATGCTGATGTAGACTGTGCTCTGAAACATTGGAGGTTGCAAGCTCATTAAATTGATTGTATTGATGGATATTTCTCTTTGAAATTCTGGAGTTTGCAAGTTCATTAACTTGATTGTATTGAGTTAATTTTCTTGTTGAGATAGAATGTTGATGTTGAAAATTTTGATTATTTTTTGTAGTGGCGCAAATGCATGTGTTGAGCTTAATTATCCTTCCTTGCAGCTACTTTGTTACAAGTGTTGTGCTTTCTTGCATTGAACTTTATGTGTGTGTTAAATGAGAACATTTATGTGTCAAAACTAGACACAAATCAAAAGAAACAATATGAAGCATGCACCATCATCAACACACTCTTCGTGTACCTAAGATCCCCTTATTCAATTTCGGGCCGATCTAGGACACAATTACCACAAAAAAATATATGATTTATTAAAATTTGGAGTACATAATCGGTCAGCTTCACAACATCTCATGGAATCAAAGTTCCATAACTTCTTGGAAAAAATGTCTTCAAAAAACTAACTCAACCTCCTACAAAAATGAGCTTTCTTTTGATCACTCCAAATTTAAAAAAAGGTGACTCCTTATCACTCCACAAAATCACCTATTTCTCCAAAATTACAAAAAACAATAATTTCACCTTATTTCTCCAAGTTAGAATTTATTACAATCTTCACCCTTATGAAAAAATAAAAATTTTCTTCTATCCAATGCACTTGTCTTCCAAAGACTTGATGGCTTAGAAGTGAAGATACCCCAATAACGAGTCAAAACTTACCTTGGCACCCATTTCCTTTTTCTTTGCTTAAAATTTTTGAGCACTTACATTTGTATGCATTTCATAAAATCACCTCCAATCCCAAAACATAATTCCATGAAAATCATGCATAATAGAAAAAAAAAAGAACACTCTTTCCCCTCATTATCTCTCCTCCCACTTATTACTCCAAAATATTTATAAAAAAAAACACTCAAATAATCCTCTCACCCCTTATCATTCCATTACAAAAGCTTCATGACCACTATTATCCCTCCATAAATACTTTCTAATCTTCCTCTTTTTTTGTCTTTTTTTTTTTGAAGGTTTATAAAGTCACTTTAAAAAGTGTTTTGTTTTTTGAAAGGTTAACTCAAACTAAAAAATTATTCCTCATCTGTCCAAAAAAAAATAAAAAATATTCCTTATCTCTCCAACAAAATCAACTTCTCTCAATTAAAACTATCAAAAGATTTCCATCATCAACGCACCTTTCACACAGTTGGAGGATGCAGTAATATCAAAAAATATTTTTAAAGCTTACCGAGAGCAGAATTGCAGCAAATGCTTTCACTTTGACGAGCTTCAGTCATACCAAACACTGACGGCGTTCCATGCTGACCACTTTTCTACAAGCTTCTTGATCTGCACATTGCTCGATCCTTTGACTAGGCTCCAACACTCCACGAGCTATGCACAAGTAAGTGCTAGATGTTACCTCAAACTATGATTCACTATCATTTGATTCTATGAGCTTTTGTACAGCAGGAAACGACTCGTCTAAGGACGCGTTTGGGTGTCTTTAAGGAGAATTTACTATTCTAAATCATCCAAGACAATTGCATAATCATTGTGGGCCAAGCTGCCAAAGTTTATGCCGAATTATTCAATTTATATGAAAATCATTTTGAAACTGGAAGCCGCATTATTGGGCATGATTCTATTTAGGCAGGACGAGAGCTTCCTTTTTAATTAAGGTCGAGCATATTTAATTTGAAGCCAAGATTAACATCTATTGGTTCAAATTCAAACTTCTTTCCAACGCTACTTGCAGGTTCCACGCAGAGTGCAGCACATATGGAACATTGACTACGCTTGGATTGACTTAAGGATCCTTAGTGCGCAACTGAAACTCTTCTTCTCATATTCAAAATTTTCACGTAGGAAGAGATGAAATGATTGTCAGAATGTTTAAGAATACTTTACAATCTGGTTTTCCTTCAATTCTCTACAACCTCACGTGCCTATAGATCCTACTGCGACACTTGGTATTAAACTGTTATAGCATCTGATTTCTCCTTTAGCCTCCATGTTGGGTAGCCAACACTGTGTTTCCCACCACAGAGGCAGATCTAGTAGCTGCCATGCCGAGGTGGTAAAGAGAAGGTAAAATATTAAAGTGGTCAGTGTCTTCACTCACAGTCATGAAAAAATCATCTGTGTAGAGGATGGGGGACTCATCATTAACACCAAAGACTACGCAACCACTCTATTTGTTAACAAAATTTCCCAAAAAATCATGGTGCAGGCGTTTCTTCCTCGCTACATAAGTATACTACGCTTTATTCAGAAAACACAGTACTCCATTAACCATTCACACTGCAGGTCCACTCACGCTACAACAACCCAAGCCTCTTTCTCGAACCATCCCATGCTTCTCCTACTCGTGTTCCCAAAACTTCAAACTAATATTTCTTAGGAAATTTGTGAGGGACCGAATGGATTTCTAATTTATTAACAAATCTACAATGGATTTGTAGCAAAAATACTCCACTCATCATGTGCAGAGTTTCCTCATTCACTGCGGCATGTGTTGCATCCACACCACACACTTCAAATTGTGCCTTCCCACAAGACTGGATACTTTAGCCAATGTTGCAGCACTTGGAGAAAATGACACTGTTGCAGCCACAAAACATCCTCGATGCATACCTAGTTGTACAGAAATCAATGATTCGGCAGCAAATTATTTGACTCTAACTCTCGTTTATCATTTTTCGATTTCTGCTTTTCTGAGCCTCAGATAGGCAGGGTACTTCTAATGTAGAAAATAAATTAACTAATGCAGCACGAAACAACGCACATTTTGGCTCACCAATCAGAGATCATATTTTCATAGCATTCCATGCTATGATTGCTCCTGCTACTTCTCCACACATAGATTGACGAACCCATAATGATTGGAGGCTCTTGTATAATAAATTCATTCCAGGTTATTCTTATGCGCACCATTTCCTTAGTAGACACAATGGAGAATTTACGGTATACACCATCATCTCAGTGGACTAGTGCGCTCCTTCACATTCAACAGTCTCCTTCATGCCAACAAAATGGATCGGATCCTCCAAACAATGCCTCCAAGCAATGCCTCAATTCACGAGCTTCATGTCAGTGGCTTGTATCTTCAGCAGAACGCATTCTCACGGATTCTTTAGCATTCAGACTTTGCACCCAGCCACACGCACAAGATTTACACAGTAGCAAACAACTCTCTCAATAGGTCCTCAACACAACACACCGTAAAGATTTGATACCACATATTGAAAAAACAGACACCATTAACATACATAAAAACACACATAAAAAACCAGACACCAAATAATGGCAGAAAAGGCTTCAAACTCATGGCTTCCTCACATATTTTCTCATTATTAAAAGAATGTAGTGTTACAATTAAATAGATGAGGAGACAGTGTCTCAAGATAGTGCGTGCTATCTTGGACACCTTGGTTGAGATAATTTCTCAACCAAACACACACCAATATACGAGCTACCTAAACTAACTGCTATCTTAGAGGAAAAACCCAAACTAAAGAGTTAGGCATAAATTCCTAACTTTTAATGTTTAATTTATTTATTTTATTTTTGGATTTATTATTGATTTATGAGAGAGGCTAACATCTCCTACCTTCTTTTCAAACCTTACCATTATTTTTGAAATATATGTTCAATGAAAGAAAAAATTTGATCCAAAAGATACAAAAGTTCTTTGATGCATAATATAAAATTATAAATGATTTTAATGCTTTAATTATTTCTATTTTGGCATTTATATTATCATAAGAACAAAAACAAGGTAGTTCTAATTTTCTCTAATGGAAAAGTTACAACTTTTTATGTTGGAAATATGATGCAGAGTGTTGTCCTTGATGGCAACCCACTAAATGAAGATGAAGACATGCGTCTGTTGACATGTGTTGTCCTTGATGGCAATCCACCTGATGAAGTTATGTTTGACTTGATGGACTTAGTAAATGATGTAAATATGATGTGATATAATGTTTGTTGACAATATGATGCTTGAAAGGCAACCCACTCGATGAAGATGATGACAACTTGATGAAGTTGTGCTTGAGAGAATATGTTCCTGATGAAGAAAATATGATGTTTCTACAGTGTGTACAGAAGGCTATGAAGAAAGGATTTCAGAATGTACTCAAAGTATGATGAAAAAGAGTATGTCTCTTGGTATACGCGGATTGGCCTAGGGGAAGTCGCGTATGCACGCGGAAAAGAACGTACCAAGTCGCGTATGGGCTAAAGCGCTCAAAAGGTGCAAAACCAAGGGTAACCACCATGGTATTAACCCATGGTATTGGGTAATGATCCGCCTAATTGACCCCGTCCAGGTAGTTTTGGGCTCATGGTATTGGTTTGGCCCATGGTATTGAAAATGGGGGCTCATGGTATTGACAAAGGGTAAACATATATAAGGAGAAGAATTTCATTGTGCAAATCATGAGTGTGGGTGCAAGATGTCTGAGCTTGAATGAATACTTCTCTCTGAAGTATATCTGAATGGAAAGGGTTACACTTGAATGATAAATCTGAATGTATGATGCACCAATGATGAAGAAGGAGATCTAGATCTGAATTGCTCTTGTATTTGCTAGATCTGATTATGGAAGGCTTAGATTTGTGATGAGGCGAGCATCTAGGCGAACATCTGTCTGAAGCAAAAGGGTAGATCTGAACTGAATATCTGATCTGATGAAGTATGCTGCTCTGTAATGATTGAAGATCTATACGCTACTTCGCCGCGGAGGAAGCGCGTATATACGCAGCTTCAGCGAAGAGAAAGCGCGTATGCGCAATAAAATATACACTGAGGTATACGTTGGTTTGTGTGGACGGAAGCGCGTATATACGCGACATCAGTGAAGGGAAAGCGCGTATGCAAACTAGGGTTTGCTGAAGCAAGGGGTATGAAATATCTGATCTGTTCTGCTGTGTTTCTGCTATCTGATCTGTGTTGATATGTATATGTTGGTGATGAATGTTTGTTCTTAAAAGTATGGAAAGGGTCCAGTATGAAAATATGATGAAATGTGGCCTGCAAGTGGTGTTCTATTGAAGTTGTTGGATCCAGTGTGAAAATTGATGAAACGTGGTCCAAGGTGGTGCTGAAGGTTGTAGCCTTCAGTCAGGGGGTTGTAGCTCCCTTCCAGGTGAGGCTGGTAAGCGAGATCGGGGGGTCGTAGCTCCCTTCCAGGAGAGGCTGGTAAACGAGTCAGGGGGTTGGAGCTCCCTTCCAGGAGAGGCTGGTAAACGAGCGCAGGTGGGTGCCTGCGTGCTGGTCAAGTCTGCGCCAGCACATATGTTGTAAGATGTTTTTCTCTATAATAAAATATTGAAGGCTGAGCAACTGCAGCGGTGGTTTTCTCCCGATTTGGGTTTCCACCTAAAAATCCTGGTGTTCATGTGTGATGCTTTGTGTGATGGTTTATTCTGTTTTTACTGCACATGTTTACTGTTTATTGAACATCTGATGAATGAATGATGGAATAATATAAGTGAAGATTTAATGACAGATCTAGATCTCTGTGTATACGCTAGTTTCATAAAGGGGAACCGCGTATATACGCTAGTTTACTGAAGGAAAGTAGCGTATGGGTTTTAAGGAATGAAAAAATAAAAAGATTTGATTATGCAGTAAATACTGATTCACCCCCCCCTCTCAGTATTTTTCCCAACAATTGGTATCAGAGCGGGTCCTTGTGCAGAAGCTTGATCGCTTAAAGGAGATCCGTCGCAATGGGAAGTCAAGAAGGAGTAATGTCTATAAAGCCACCTCTATTCAATGGAAGCAATCTGATATTCTGGAAGGTACGTACAAAAGCATATCTGCAAAGTCTTGGTGCGAATGTATGGGCAATCGTGGAAGAAGGTTATCAATACCCAGCAAGTATTCCTACTGATGCAGCTGAAAGAAAGAAGTATGAAATCAATGCCAAAGCAGTGAATGTCTTATTGGGAAGCATGTCTAAATCAGAATTTGCTAAAGTGATGCAGCTACATTCGGCAAAAGAAATATGGGACAAAATCATTCTAAGCTATGAAGGAGACACAAAGGTAAAAAGTGCAAAACTCCAAACTCTTAGAATTGAATATGAAAATTTGAAGATGCATAGTGATGAAAGTGTTGCCAGTTTCTTTCTTCGTCTAGATGATATTGTAAATCGAATGAGAAATTTGGGTGAAACCATGGCTGATACTACTCTGGTGGAAAAGGTCTTGAGATCTTTGACTTCAAAATTTGACTCTAAAGTTTCTGCCATTGAAGAAAGGCAAGATCTGCAAACTCTTTCTGTTGTTCAATTACATGGTACTCTGACTGCTTTTGAAATGAGACAAGGAGGTCCTTCTCAAATAAGAGAAGCTGCTTTTAAGGCATCTACAAAAGGAAAGGAAAAGGAGGTTATCAAAGAATCCTGCTATGTATCCGATGAAGAAGAAGCAAATTTCGTGAGAAAGCTCCAACTAGGTACAGGAAGATTCAAAGGTAAGCTTCCCTTCAAATGTTTTGAGTGTGGTAAAGTTGGTCATTATGCTGCAAAATGTCCTTATAAAAGAAAAGAAGTAGTACGAAGGAATAAGAACCGATCTAGCTCTAAGAAAAGTTACTATGCTAATGAAGATAGTGATGAGTCATCTAATAGTGAGGAAGAATGTGAAGAAGATCTTATACTTCTCATGGCATTTGAACAAAAAGAAGAAAAGGATACTTTTATGGATGCTCTAGAGGAGAATGATTTTCTTGAAGAAAATAATCAACTCAAACTACGCTTAGAAGAAGAAAAGATAATCAGAGAGACCATTGAAAAGCAGCTTGAAGAAGCGAAGAAACATATTGAAAAACTAGAATGTGAAGTGGTAAGTCAAAGAAAAGAAGTTGAGAAAGCAAAAACCTTGAATCTTAGATTTGCTAAAGGATCTGAAACCTTAGATGAGATCATAAAGGTACAACGTTCTCCTCTTATAAAGACAGGTCTTGGATATACCGGAGAATCTTCTCAAACTTCAGCACCAAACTATCTAAAAGCAGTTACAGGTGGTTTACATCATTCAGCCACTCAGCAGGAGAATAAAGAATCTCTACAGGGAAAGCAGGACCTTCTCAATTCAAGGAACACTAACAGGGATATCTTTCAAAGACACTACAACCAACAGGTAAATTCAAATAGAAGATTCCATGATCGCAGAAATTTCTACTTCAATGGGCAATGTTTCACGTGTCACAATTTTGGTCATAAAGCTATTCAATGTGTTGCATATAAAACCATCATGACAAGAGAAGCAAGAAAGAAAAGGTTGGATACTGAACCAAAGAAGAATACCTATAACAATTTTTCTCCTCTTCAAAGTGAAGTTGAATGTACTTATTGCAATAAATTTGGCCATGAAGAATCTGAATGCAGGAACAAGATCCAGCCTAAAGAACATGTTCCCTCAAGCTCTAAAGTGTGGAAGAAGAAAGAACCGCCGGTTGAAAATTGTGGGATAGCATTATTTGCAGAAGGTGAAGAAAATCAATGGTACATTGATATTGGGTGCTCAAGACACATGACAGGTGACAAAAGCAAACTTCATACTTATAATGCTCTAGAAAAGGAAAAGAAAGTTACATTTGGAAATGATACTCCTGCTGTGATTAAAGGAAAAGGGTCAGTTTTTCTAAAAGAAAAAGTGAAGGCTAAAGATGTCATGTATTTGGATGGATTAAGGCATAACCTGTTAAGTGTTAGTCAAATGTGTGATCAAGGAGCAGAAGTGGTCTTCAGTTCCAAAGAATGTGTGGTTCGTGATCTTGACACAGGTAAAATCATTATAAAAGGAAAAAGAAATCCAAGCAACCTGTATATTCTAAATGGCATAGATCAATGTTACTTGAGAAAGTCCTCAGAAAATTGGCTATGGCATAGAAGGCTGGGGCATCTGAGTTTCTCTCAAATCAACAAAGCAAGAAGACTTCAAGCTGTTCGTGATCTTCCCAAGGTCAATCTTCCAGAAAATACCATATGCAAATCTTGTCAATTTGGTAAGCAAACCAGAGTACGATTTAATGCCAAAGAAGGATCATCAAGTAAGCCTCTTGAACTCATTCATACTGATATATGTGGACCTATGAGAAAAAAGTCATTACGTGGGGAAGAATACTATATCTTATTTATTGATGACTACTCTAGAATGTGTTGGATCGGGTTCATTAAACACAAAGATCAAGCACTTGAAAATTTTCAGAACTTCAAAGCTTTGGCAGAAAATGAATCAGATCTAAAAATCAAGTGTCTTAGATTTGATCGAGGAGGAGAATATTCATCAAATGAATTCTTTGAATTTTGTGAACAACATGGCATTAAACGACAGTTCTCTGTAGCAGGCACTCCGCAACAAAATGGTGTAGCAGAAAGAATGAATAGAACAATTGTTCAAATCGCTAGAGCTATGCTTTCTAATTCTAATGTTCCTGACATGTTCTGGAGTGAAGCAGCACATACAGCAGTTAACATTCTCAATAAAGCTCATGTTCGGGTAAATAGTGACAAAACTCCATATGAACTCTGGTATGGCAATTCTCCCATTGTGAAGCATTTTAAGGTTTTTGGAAGTAAATGCTTTATCAAAAATAATGATGAAAAACTTGGCAAGTTTGAACCTAGATCAGATGAAGGGATATTTCTTGGTTACTCTTCGTCGAGCAAAGCTTTCACATGTTACAATAAAAGGCTTCGAAAGGTTGTTGAATGTATTGATGTTGTTATTGATGAGTCTCCTGCAGCTCCTAAAGAAGAAAAACAAACCGCAAATGAAGATGATGGCGACATATGGCCTTCTACATCAGATAGCAATGATATAGACAGTGGATCCAATGAAGAACCTGAAGATGACCTATCTGAAAAAGCTCCATCAGATATGTTCAAAAGAATCATCCTGAAACTCAAATTTTGGGTGACAAGGAATCTGGTGTACGAACAAGGAGAACTCTTATGGGATCTTCTAATCATTTGGCACTTCTATCCACAATTGAACCACACAATTTCAATGAAGCTAGCAAATATGAATGTTGGAGGCAAGCCATGGATGAAGAACTTGTTCAAATTGAGAAGAATGACACTTGGGATTTGGTTCCAAGGCCTCATGATAAAAATGTCATTGGAACTAAATGGATTTTTAAGAACAAGTTAAATGAGAATGGGGATGTTGTAAGAAACAAAGCTAGACTGGTTTGTAAAGGGTATACTCAACAAGAAGGTATAGACTTTGAAGAAACTTTTGCTCCTGTAGCTAGAATTGAAGCCATCAGAATGTTCCTTGCTTTTTCAAGTTATCAACAAATCAAAGTTTATCAAATGGATGTCAAATCTGCTTTTCTTAATGGTGATATAGAAGAAGAAGTATATATAGAACAACCAGAAGGATTCATTTTGGGAAATGATGCAAATCTTGTTTGTAGACTTAAAAAGGCTCTATATGGTCTCAAACAAGCTCCAAGGGCTTGGTATTATCGTCTTGACAAATATCTTCATCAACAAGGATTTTCAAAGGGATCTGCTGATAGCAACTTATACACAAAAGTTGAAAATGATAAACTATTGATTGTGGTTGTATATGTTGATGATATCATTTTTGGGAGTAACGAAGAATCTATGAGTCAGAAATTTGCTTCTGTCATGCAGCAAGAATTTGAAATGTCTTTGCTTGGGGAACTAACTTTCTTTCTTGGCTTGCAAGTGCATCAATCTACAAATGGTATATTCCTATCACAAGAAAAATATCTTAAGCAAATTCTAAAGAAGTATGGCATGGAAGAATGCAAACCTGTAAGCACTCCAATGATAACCGGATGCAATCTCAGCTCTCATGATGATTCTCCCACGGTGAATCAACCAGATTACAGATCAATGATAGGAAGTCTACTTTATCTCACTGGGACTAGACCAGACATTATGCATGCAGTTGGGATTGTTGGACGATTCCAAGCCAATCCAAAAGAGTCTCACCTTCAGGCTATGAAAAGAATTTTCAAATATCTACAAGGAACTCAAGACTTTGGTCTATGGTATCCGAAGAATGCTGATCTTACTCTTCATGCTTACACTGATGCAGATTGGGGTGGAAGTGTTGATGATCGGAAAAGCACTAGTGGTGGTGCGTTTTACATGGGGCCCCGGTTAGTATCTTGGTTCAGCAAGAAGCAAAATTCTATTGCCTTATCAACAGCTGAAGCAGAGTATGTAGCTGCCGCATCTTGTTGCACTCAACTCCTATGGATGATGCAAACCTTGCGAGATTTTCAAATCAAATGTGCAACTCCTATCTCCATTATGTGTGATAATACAAGTGCCATCAGTATCTCAAAGAATCCTGTTATGCATTCGAAAACCAAGCACATTCCCATCAAATATCATTTCCTACGTGAACAAGTGCTTGAGAAAAAAGTGAAGTTGGAGTATGTTACCTCCAAAGAACAAGTTGCTGATATCTTTACCAAACCTCTGCCCAGGGAAGCGTTCGAGTATCTAAGACAAAAGCTGGGAGTGGTCTCTGCCAGTCAAAAGAACAAATCTGCATAAATTTTAGAAGATGGCTTGGGATACACGGGTTTACTGAAACACAGTCGCGTATGTACGCGAGTTCCTGCACAGAAAACCGCGTATGTTTGGTTGCTGGCAATTTTTGGTTGGTTCAGCTCTCTTCAGCACAGCTGCAGTGCTGTTTGGTATCTCTGATACTGTTTGGTATCTCTGGTGGTGTTCCAGTTCTCATAATTTTGTTTCTAATGTTTTGATGAAGATGCCTTGATGATTTGTTGGTGGAAGTTTTCAGGATGCACAAACTAAGGGGGAGCCTTAGTCTTTTGGAAAGATTGCTTGGTTGCACAGATTCAGGGGGAGCATTGGCCTTGCTGAGTATAATGCATTGTTGGCATTATGTTGATTCTGAAATATGTTCTCTTTCTTGAAGACTTTCTGGTGTTGGTCTTAAAGTTATTTTTGTAGTTTGGTGTAAATGTCTTGTTGAGACTCATGATGTAAATTGCTATATTCAGTCATGTAAGGACTTGTCAATTTTTGTAAACCCACTTGGTTGGGTAGCTGAGTTGAAATGTGTAAACCCACCTGGTTGGGTACTTGAGTCTTATATGTAAATCCACTTGGTTGGTTATTTGATGTAAGTATGAGTCTTTTGGTGATAGAAAGATCATAGAGTCATGTACTTCATTGAAAAATATTCAGCATGAACTCAGGGGGAGCTTGGCCACTTCAGCACATATCAGATCTGCAGAATGTTTCTTCCACATGAGGAGAAAAGGGGGAGAATGTTGGTTTTTGATCCGCCCTTTGCCCTTGATATCAAAGGGGGAGAGTGACATGGTGTTTGAATAAAGAGAAGATAATGATGTGACATATTTGGGAGAGTGACATGGTACCTATCTGTTGCTGTGGTAACCAAACACCATCATGGTTGCCATCAAGTCCAAAGGGGGAGATTGTTGGAAATATGATGCAGAGTGTTGTCCTTGATGGCAACCCACGAATGAAGATGAAGACATGCAACTGTTGACATGTGTTGTCCTTGATGGCAAACCACCTGATGAAGTTATGCTTGACTTGATGGACTTAGTAAATGATGTAAATCTGATATGATATAATGTTTGTTGACAATATGATGCTGAGTGTTGTCCTTGAAAGGCAACCCACCTGATGAAGATGATGACAACTTGATGAAGTTGTGCTTGAAAGAATATGTTCCTGATGAAGAAAATATGATGTTTCTACAGTGTGTACAGAAGGCTATGAAGAAAGGATTTCAGAATGTACTCAAAGTATGATGAAAAAGAGTATGTCTCTTGGTATACGCGGATTGGCCTAGGAAAAGTCGCGTATGCACGCGGAAAGGAACGTTCCAAGTCGCGTATGGGCAAAAGCGCTCAAAAAGTGCAAAACCAGGGGTAACCACCATGGTATTGACCCATTGTATTGGGTAATGATCCGCCTACTTGACCCCGTCCAGATAGTTTTGGGCTTATGGTATTGTTTTGGTCCATGGTATTGAAAAAGGGGCTCATGGTATTGACAAAGGGTAATCATATATAAGGAGAAGAAATTCATTGTGCAAATGAGGAGTGAGGGAGGGCAAGATGTCTGAGCTTGAATGAATACTTCTCTCTGAAGTATATCTGAATGGAAAGGGTTACACTTGAATGATAAATCTGAATGTATGATGCACCAATGATGAAGAAGAGGATCTAGATCTGAATTGCTCTTGTATTTGCTAGATCTGATTATGGAAGGCTTAGGTCTGTGATGAGGCGAGCATCTAGGCGAACATCTGTCTGAAGCAAAAGGGTAGATCTGAACTGAATATCTGATCTGATGAAGTATGCTGCTCTGTAATGATTGAAGATCTATACGCTGCTTCGCCGCGGAGGAAGCGCGTATATACGCAGCTTCAGCGAAGAGAAAGCGCGTATGCGCAATAAAATATACACTGAGGTATACGCTGGTTTGTGTGGACGGAAGCGCGTATATACGCGACATCAGTGAAGTGAAAGCGCGTATGCAAACTAGGGTTTGCTGAAGAAAAGGGTATGAAATATCTGATCTGTTCTGCTATGTTTCTGCTATCTGATCTGTGTTGTTAAGTATCTGTTGGTGATGAATGTTTGTGCTTAAAAGTTTGGAAAGGGTCCAGTCTGGAAATATGATGAAATGTGGCCTGCAAGTGTTGTTGATCTGATGAAGTATGCTACTCTGTAATAATTGAAGATCTATACGCTACTTCGACGCGGAGGAAGCACGTATATACGCAGCTTCAGCGAAGAGAAAGCGCGTATGCGCAACAAAATATACACTGAGGTATACACTGGTTTGTGTGGACGGAAGCGCGTATATACGCGACATCAGTAAAGGGAAAGCGCGTATGCAAACTAGGGTTTGCTGAAGCAAGGGGTATGAAATATCTGATCTGTTCTGATGTGTTTCTACTATCTGATCTGTGTTGA
This sequence comes from Pinus albicaulis, assembly GCA_034641835.2. NCBI lineage: Eukaryota > Viridiplantae > Streptophyta > Pinopsida > Pinales > Pinaceae > Pinus > Pinus albicaulis. Next base: position 858,383,072 of record CM076581.1, read on the forward strand.
TATGTATCTGTTGATGATGTATGTTTGAGTTTAAAAGTATGGAAAGGGTTCGGTATGGAAATATGATGAATTGTGGCCTGCAAGTTGTGTTCTATTGAAGTGGTTGGATCCAGTGTGAAAATTGATGAAACGTGGTCCAAGGTGGTGCTGAAGGTTGTAGCCTTCAGTCAGGGGGTCGTAGCTCCCTTCCAGGTGAGGCCGGTAAACGAGATCGGGGGGTCGTAGCTCCCTTCTAGGTGAGGCTGGTAAACGAGTCAGGGGTTTGGAGCTCCCTTCCAGGAGAGGCTGGTAAACGAGCGCAGGTGGGTGCCTGCGTGCTGTTCAAGTCTGCGCCAGCACATATGTTGTAAGATGTTTTCTCTATAATAAAATATTGAAGGCTGAGCAACTGCAGCGGTGGTTTTCTCCCGATTTGGGTTTCCACCTAAAAATCCTGGTGTTCATGTGTGATGCTTTGTGTGATGGTTTATTCTGTTCTTACTGCACCTGTTTACTGCTTATTGAATATCTGAAGAATAAATGTCTCTTTATCTTTTTTGGGTATTTCACAAGGACGTATTGATATTTCCTTTTAGTTTTGATGGGCTTTGTATACCTTTCTCCCAACCTATTCATATGTTTATGTTGCTCCAAGGGGGGTGGAGCATCAACTGCAATAATAAAGAATTGTTAGATTCATAATCATAGTTATTATTATTACAAGTGTTTTATTAATAAAAAGAGTTGTAGAGTGTTCTTTACATACTTCCATACTGGAGGGATGCAAAATACTTTAGGATGTGGCCATATGTTCCTCCTCTTCTTTGTCCTCATCTTGTACATGTTCTAGACTAGAAACAATAAAGTTTATAACTAATACACAATTTTCATTTAAATATTTTTAATTTTAATCCATACTGCATTTTTTTTATAACACATGAAATACCTCTAGTACTGAGTTGAACATCAGTTTCAAAAGGAAAGCCACCATCACTAGGCTCATGTGTTTTATCGACATTGCTTGCCTACTTTTTACAATCAAGCACATTAATTTATGGCAAAAAATAATAACCAATAGATTGTACAAGTAATAATTTATAAATTCTCTTCATTGTTTTTATTTATGTGAGTGTTATGTTGGGTGTCAGAAGACCGTGAAGACACCAATATTTTCCTACATTCAACCATAGCTTGATATTCATGCTCATAAGAATGCTTGAACTATTCCTCTATGGAAGCTTCGTTGAATTGTGACCGCTGCAATTTTGCATGGGAACATGAATTTTTATTCTTCTATTATATTAATTTAAAATTGTTAATAATTTATAATTTGGATGCAATTTGTTTTTTTATACTTACAATTTTTGTGGCAAGTTTTGAGTAACCACCAAAGCCAAGATGATGTTTCCCATGTTTAGCTATTCTATCCATCATGGCTTTGGATGTATCTGGGATCCTATAGTGAAAATATTGAAAAACATAATTAGATGTCGCAATGATGATAAATAGTCATAATTACTTTATTAAATATTCTTCATACATTCCTGGTTTGGGTGGTACATTCCCTTGTTTTAGAAGCCCCTTCTCCTTTGAATCTTCCACGAGGGATTTTAAATCCCTCTCTAGAACTATTGGAGGGATCTCATACTTAGGGTTATTATCCAAATGAAACCTATATTGGTCCCACAGATGTTTTAAATATAATCCTACTTTCGAGGTAACCTTGGTTTTGTTGAAGGTACCCTCATCGAACATGCCAACCATCTTGTTTATAAGTTCATCCTTTAACTTGAAACTTTGAGATTTCTTGTTTGTACGAATGGTGCGCCTAAATATTTCCAAGATTAGGTCATACAAACACCTATATAATACATCATTTCCTGCAAAATGATATTATTGTTAGTTTCAAATAATCACAGACTATATGATAATTTCGATTACATTTTACCTAATATTTAAAAATATTCTTAAATACCTAGAAGTTTCTCTAATTTCATGGCGACATGGTCATCATCTACCAAAAACATAATCAATATTATTTCTGTGCTAGTAACATGGTAAGATCTAGGAAATCTCACTTCAAATTTTCTGATGGGATCATGATGTGCATCCACAACATCATGTGAAGATCCTGGCGTATGGTTTTCAAGGGGGAATATCCTAGCATGTGTGGTTCAACGGGTGTACCAGTCTCAATGATTGGTAGATCACTCATAGGAGGAGCATCGACGCTACTACCAATGTTGATCCCCATAGTCGAAACATGAGGATTTTACTCCATCAAAAACTCCTATAAAATAAATAGTTTTTTCTATAAAGTATGAGATAATTAAAATCATAAATAAATGAATGGGATAATTAAATAAGTTTCTCACCCCATGGTGATGAATTTGTCCGACCATGGTTTTTATTTGGCCTATTATCTCTTCTTTCTTCACCTCAATCGTAATTAAAGAACTGAGTTCATTTTTTAATTTCGTTTCAAGCTTCTTTATTGTTTGGATCGGATCGATGGACAAAAAATGCTTCATCACTAAGCACTTCCTTAGAAGCATCTGTGGAATGCTCTAAGGCTGGTGCCTTCCCCTTGTCACCATATTTATCAAATAAGTGTAACTTGTGATTTTATTCTACCATCCTTAGCTATAAACATTCAAATATTTTAATTTGATGAAACATTTTGTATTAATAAAAACTTCCATTTTTTTCACAAGAGAGGAATTTTAGCTAACTAAATACTTGCTCGTAAATATTATGATATCTTGAAAGTTCATTATGACACATTAAAAAAAATCAATCAATTCATCCAAAATTATTCATCATTATATTAATAATAAAACCGCTACTGACATATTTATGAATTTATATAGAAACTTCACATTATATCTTGGGCGCTTGTATCAAAGAAAGAAAATTTATTTTTTTATGAAAGTCTCATGTTACCTCAGGTCTGAAATTGCAGTAAGTGATATAAGTTGTCTTGGAAAGGAAAAAACGCTAGAAGAACCCTAAAGAGCATCCAACATATTGATTTATTAGGGCGTCATGGATAGAAGCACATGATAGAATGTTTAAAAGTATACTTGGTTGAGTTGCTTGAAATCATCTAGTCTTTTAAAAATACAAATCTTGGGGACAATTTTTGCATAAATATTCATCCATACATTGTCTAAGATTTTGTTAGAGGAAGTATTTTTGTTAATATGGATCATCTTGATCCTATAAGATTCATCATCTTGGAAGGCTCTTGGAAGAGGAATTATGAAATGATTAGTATATATTCCATATTGTATATAAGTAATACTTTAAAAATGATGAAGGAATACATTCGGTCAAGTTGAAAGCTCATTGTAGGATACAAATAATTAGATGATTGTGTGAAAGATTAAGAATGCATGTTCAAAGTAACCTTTGAAATATAGGATTCATATAATCTTGTAAGGAGGGTTGGTAATATGCATAGAGAATATTTCATTCAGTTATATGATGCCTAAAAATATGAATTTCACTTACTCCTAAATGGATAAAATGCTAAGATTTTCTTGTTGGAATAAATATCAGGGTTATATTATCTTACGTAAAATTACATTGATGTTTACCTATTGTGAGGTCGATTCCCTTTGACCTTGATAAAGATGCCATAATATTATAACCATGACATATTAAAATGTTCCCTTAAATTACAAGAAGCGTAACAATATATTGTAGTAAATGACAATCATAACATATAATGTAAATTTCTTACAAGTTGGGTAAAATATAATACATATCGTCCCCATAATAGCAACGTTTGTATCTATTTGATTCAAATTGTAATCAATGAGCAAATATTTCCTTACAACTATTGATTTTATGGCACATATGAATACACAGTTTCCTTCACACCCCTTGAATATGCAATTGATTTGCTTATTTTTGGTCACGAACCATGTGCTATTTATAAACCCTACAATATTACTATTTGATTTTGGCCTTCCATCAATATACATAGTTTCTCCTTTATTTTGGTCATTGTATTTTAGTTATATATAATTCGCAGCCACACCATATACTCACATAATTTTGGTATATTGGGCTAATTGTAACTAATCATTATAGCCGTAATAGGGTATGACATACTCCATAAATTTAGTTACCCTATCATTACGCCATCCATGGAAAATAACCCCAAATGATGTAATGACGATGGAGCTATGTAGTATATAATTTCATTGTTATAAAAAATTAGTTCTTATTTTAGGAAAATCCTTGGGTACCCATTGTTTGACTTGATTTTTGTACCTCAAGGGAACATCCATGTCATCTATGCTTTCAGTATCATAAGAGCATGACCCCCCTTTAGCGAGGAACATTTCCATGTGTCTAAGGAATTTTATTCTAATATTTTCACCTCTAGTTGATCTTCTCCTGCTAGATGATGTAGCAGATGTTTGGTCAATTTATTTTATCCTAAGGGAACTTTATTGTTAGGTCCCTATATTACTAATATAGTCCCTTATTTTTGTTAGTGTAACCCCCTTATTGTTATTATTGTACCCCTGTAACCCCCATATTGTTATTATTGTGCCCTTAAATTATTATTGTTAGGTCGGTTAGGATTACATTGTGGCCCCATGGATTCCTATATATAGAAAGGAGGTTTTGTAATTTGTATCATCCAAGAGTTGTTAATTCATGTAATTTATTGGAGGTTTCCCCCTGGAAGTGGCTTATTTCTAAGGCGTTGATATCTCTTTTCTTCTATTTTTGGAGCTGGTTTCACAACATTTGGTATCAGAGCTTTGGATTCTAAGGTTTCACTGCTCCAAATAGGTCATCGTGGAATTTTTTCTATAACATTTTTATACGAAGGTTCAGAAGCTGAAATTTTTAGAGTGCAAAGCCGAAATCCTGTGGAACATCTTCACAAAATTTCAGAGCTTGGTTCACAATATTTGCGGAGATATGATCTGTGGAAGTTAGGGCTTTTTGCAAGCTCCTGAATTTCACTTCAAAAGGTCATCGTGGAATTTCCGCTATAACTTTTTTTCTACGAAGGTTCAGAAGCTGAAATGTTTAGAGCGTGAAGCCGAAATCTTGAGGAACATTGTCGCAAATTTTCAGAGCTTGGTTCAAATATTTTCAGAGATATGATCTGTGGAACTTAGGTCTTTTTCAGGCTCCCGAATTTCATCTCAAATAGGTGATCGTGGGAAAACCTTCATAAATGTTTAGAGCGTGAAGCCGAAATCTTGAGGAACATTGTCGCAAATTTTCAGAGCTTGGTTCAAATATTTTCAGAGATATGATCTGTGGAACTTAGGTCTTTTTCAGGCTCCCGAATTTCATCTCAAATAGGTGATCGTGGGAAAACCTTCATAACTCTCTCTCTGAGAATCATATTGCAATTCTGTAAAAAATGACTATAATTACACGAACTATAGTTTCCTGTCTATAAATTTCAGAGCCAAAGGAGAAAACAGTGACACGTGTAAATTCGTACAAGTTCGATCTACTAAACCAGTCCATAATTAGGTCATTGTGGGAGATTGAACATAACTTTGCCTTGAAGAATCCAAATCAAGTCAGACCTATGGCATTTGAAAGAAGCTTCGAGTACTACTACAGGCTGAATTTCAGATATTGAGGATCTACACGTATAGAGATAAGTCAATTTAAATATCGAGCTCCTTAAAAGCAAATGAAAGGTGTGTATTTTTTTTCTGAATTGCATAAGTCTTGTTTGAAGAATCAAGTTGAATTGATTCCAAGGGCATATTGTAGAATATATATCAGTATTGGATTCTCAAATGGCCCCTAAAAATAATTCAACACCAACTAAGCCTTTAGAAGGCTCTGCTATGACTCATGAAGACGAATAATGGCAACATGACATATCAAAATTTCAAGAGAAAGTGAAACAAATTTCGCTCTCGTAAAGAGGAACAAAAAATGACATGGAAGTTTTGAAGAAAGGCGTGGAAAAAAATATGGATGGTTTGAAGAAAGGCGTGGAATCTAAGATGGATGGTTTGAAGAATGAAATGGAAACTAAGATGGATGGCATGGAATTTGGCATGGAATATAAGATGGATGACATGGAAGCTAACATGGAAAACATGAAGAATGATCTAAAAGAAAACATGGAAGGTTTGACAAAGTTGATAAAGAAATGTTTCCTAATGGTGAAAAGATAGTAAAGGAAACTCATGACGAGAACAAAGTAAATGTTAATCATGATTTCATAAACTCTAATATTGGAGGGAAGAACCACCATATTCCAAAAATGGATATGAGTAATTTTGATGGAAAGGATCCTGTAACATGGATACTACAGATGGAGCAATATTTTGATCTCAATAATATGCAAAACACACAAAAGGTACGCATTGCAACTTTACATTTAGAACAAAATACATTTGTATGGTATCGATGGCTTTGCTCCCGTAAAAAAATTGTCACTTGGTCAATTTTTACAGAGGAAATGATAGCATATTATGAGGATACAAAGAGAAACACCTTCTTTAGCCAATTGATAAATCTCAAACAAAAGGGTTTAGTGGGGGAGCACATTGAGGACTTCCAAAAATTGAATATAAGGGTAACTGATATTCCAGAGGAACACAAGATTTATCTCTTCATAGGTACTTTAAAGGATAACATCCAACATGAAGTTCGCGTTTTGGAACCTGATTCATTGGAGAAGGCATTCAGGTTGGCAAGAAAATTGAATGTAAAATTATGGCGACAAGGAAGCCTACCACTCACTTCTATAAAGAGGGAAGTGTTGCTACTCCTAGATTTCCACAACCTACAAGGTTGACACCACAACAATTAGAAGAAAAAAGAGCAAAAGGGCTTTGCTACAGTTGTGATAGAAAATACACTAAAGGTCATAAGTGTGCTGAGAAGAAATTATTTTACATAGATTGTGAAGAGGAAGAAGAAAATGAACAAGAAGAGGATATACACGAGGAACCAACCCTAGAAGAGGAAGAAATGAGTCCGACCATATCGTGTAATGCATTGGCAGGAATTACCACTCAAACTCTCAAGATAGAAGGACATATCAAGAAGAAAAAGGTAATAGTGTTGATTGATTCAGGTAGTACCCATAATTTTATTCATTGTAAGGTAGCCAAGGAATTGAATTGTTTCCCATACCCAGCACCAGAATGTCAAGTGATGGTTGCAAATGGAGGAACTATAAATTGCTCTAGAAAATGCCATAATATCAAGCTAACCATGGGGGAATATGTATTGAATAGTCCAATGCTTTCCATTCCTATGGGAGGTGCCGATGTTGTACTAGGAGTACAATGGTTACAATCTTTGGGGACGGTAGCTTTTAATTTTCAAGAACTTTTCTTGAAATTTTTTTCAGAAGGAAAGGAAGTCGAATTACGGGGTATTGAAGGGAAGCCAGGAAGGATAATAAGCTCTAATTTCATGAAAAATATTCTAAAGAAAGAACAACGAGGCGTAATTGCACAATTATGCTCACTAGAAGTTCCGACATCAAAATCATCTATTTCTGCAGATCTCCAACAAGTCTTGGACAATCATTCCAAGGTGTTTGAAACTCGCAAAGGACTCCCACCTATTCGTGATCATGATCATGCTATTCATTTGATTCCAGGAAGTGTTCCTCCAAACATCAGGCCTTATAGATATTCTTATGTCCAAAAGAGTGAAATTGAACGTATGATTGTAGAAATGTTAGAGGCTGGTATAATTCAACCTAGTCAAAGTTCTTTCTCTGCTCCAGTAGTATTGGTGCACAAGAAGGATGGATCATGGCGCATGTGTTCGGATTATAGGGAGCTCAATAAGCTCACCATTAAAGATAAATTTCCCATTCCTGTGATTGATGAATTATTGGATGAATTACATGGAGAAATTTATTTTACCAAGTTGGATCTTCGTTCAGGATATCATCAAATTAGAATGAAGACTGAAGATATTCCGAAAACATCATTTCAAACTCATGAGGGTCATTATGAATTTTTGGTCATGCCTTTTGGCCTTACCAATGCACGTTCTACATTTCAAGGGTTGAGGAATTTCATTTTCAAACCCTTCCTTAGAAAATTTGTGCTACTATTTTTTCATGATATACTAATCTACAACAGGTCTTGGAAGGATCATGTTCAACATGTTGATAGGGTGCTCAAACTATTGCAGGAGAAACAATTATATGCAAAAACATCCGAATGTTTCTTTGGAGTACAAGAGGTAGAATATCTGGGCCATATTGTATCTCACGAGGGTGTTAAGGTAGATCCTAACAAAATTAAAGCCATTAAGGAATGTAAAGTCCCCACAACCATAAAGCAGTTGCGAGGATTTCTTGGGTTAACAGGGTATTATCACAAGTTTATTAAGAATTATGGGAGAATAGCAGCACCTCTAACAACATTATTGAAGAAAGATGCATTTTCATGGACTCCTGAAGCAACTAAGGCCTTTGAACATCTTAAAGAGGCAATGTGCCTAGCACCAGCCTTAGCTACGCCAGACTTCACAAAAACCTTTATTGTGGAATGTGATGCCTCAGGAAATGGAATTGGTGTTGTTTTAATGCAAGAAGGAAGACCCATTGCTTTTGAAAGTCGTCCAATCAAAGGAAAGTATTTACAGAAACCTATTTATGAGAAGGAAATGTTATCAATACTACATGCACTAAAGAAATGGCGAACTTACCTAATGGGAAGACACTTCAAGGTAAAAACTGATCATGATAGTCTTAAACACTTTTTGGAACAAAGACTATCTTCAGAAGAGCAGCAAAAATGGGTCACAAAGATGTTGGGTTATGACTTTGAAATAATATACAAAAAGGGGAAGCTAAATATTGTTGCAGATGCACTCTCAAGAAAGAATGAAGAGGTGGAATCATTTCTTTGTGCCATTTCTATTATCCAAACATATTGGATAACCGAAGCAAGAGATGAATGGAAGAAGGATGAAGAAGTGTGGACAATCATTCAAAAGTTGCAGAAAGATCACAGTACATCTGATACATTTAGTTGAAAAAATGATTCCTTATGGTACAAATATCGCTTATATCTTTGTAAGAATTCCCAACTAAAAAAATATTCTTTTGGAATTGCACACTTCTCCTTTAGGAGGACACTCAGGATTTTTAAAAACTTACCAAAGGGTGAAGAAATAATTTTTCTGGGATGGCCTTAAAGCTGATATTCAAAAGTTTGTGGTGGAATTTCTGGTTTTCCAGCAGAATAAAGTTGAGAAAATTAAGACCCCAGGTCTTCTACAACCTTTATCCATTCCAAGACAATGTTGGGAGGAGATTTAAATGGATTTTATCATAGGTTTACCTAAGTCTGAACGAAAGAGTGTCATCATGGTGGTAGTTGATAGACTTACCAAGTATGCACACTTTTGTGCTTTATCTCATCCATTTAAAGGAAGTATAGTTGCTACTACATTTATGGACACAATTCAAAAGCTACATGGAAACCCAAGGGTTATTGTGAGCAACATAGATCCCATTTTTACTGGAAATTTTTGGACGGAGTTATTTTCTTGTTTGGGTACTCAATTAGCTCATGCATCATCTTATCATCCTCAATCTGATGGTCAACTGAGATAGTAAATAAATGTTTGGAAGGATATCTTCATTTTTTTTTATCTGATAAACAAACAAAATGGGTCAAGTGGTTACCTCTCACTAAATGGTGGTATAACACTTCCTTCCATACTGCAGCAAAAATGACCCCATTTATGGCACTTTATGGATATCATCCACCATCCATCACATCATATTTAAGAGAAAAATCGAAGGTTCAAGCAGTGGAAGATCACATCGAGCAACAACAAGAAGTTATCCAACTCTTAAAAAATAACTTAAATTTGGCACAAAATTGAATGAAACAACAAGCAGCTCAACATCACAGCGAGAGAAGTTTTGATGTAGGAGACTGGGTATTTTTACGGCTCCAACCATACAAACAAATGTCCCTCAAGCAAGCTAAGAAGGATAATAAATTATCGCTAAAGTACTATGGTCATTACAAGGTGTTGCAAAATATTGGTACTATGGCATACAAATTGGAGCTTCCTACTTCTTCATGAGTGAATCCAGTTTTCCATGTTTCATGCTTAAAGAAGGTTATAGGTGAAAATCTTCCAGTTCAAACAATATTTCCAGAACTTGATGACGAAGGAAAAATCATATTGGAACCTGAAGCAGTCACGGAAACAAGAACTCAACAACTACAAAATCGATCAATTTCAGAGTATCTCATCAAGTGGAAGTACTTACCCACTTAAGATTCTACATGGGAGGATGAGAATTTTATACAGAAGCACCCAGAGCTACTCAAGCATTGAGGACAACATTTTTTTAAGGAGAGGGGCATGTTAGGTCCCTATATTAATAGTATAGTCCCTTATTGTTGTTAGTGTAACCCCGTTATTATTATTATTGTACCCCTGCAACCCCCATATTGTTATTATTGTGCCCTTAAATTATTATTGTTAGGTCGGCTAGCATTACATTGTGGCCCCATGGACTCCTATATATAAAAAGGAGGTTTTGTAATTTGTATCATCCAAGAGTTGTTCATTCATGTAATGTATTGGAGGTTGCCCCCTTGAAGTGGCTTCTTTCTAAGGCGTTGATATCTCTTTTCTTCTATTTTTGGAGCTGGTTTCACAACATTTATTCACTCGATGAACATAGATTTGAAAAATACCTATTTGGTTTAAATTCCCATAACACTCCATCAAATGAGTGAAACTATTAGCAAGTTACAAGTGCATTACAAGAAAGTTAAATTTCTACAATGAGTGCAAAAATTACAGTAGAAAATGTTGCAAAAGATGTCTCAGTCAATCCATGAATTGTCTAAAATGTTTGCTAGAAATGTTTGCCACAAAATCCACAAATTTACTGTAGTTATCTCTAAAAAAAGACTTCTAAAAACCCACAAATATATGAAAATGGGTTATTTGAAACTTGCAAAAATATCCTTGAGAGACACATCTTCACCCCTCAATTTTCTCAAGTAGTAAGGGTGTTTAGAAAAGATCTCATTTATGGTTGTCAATGCCCCAAATTGGAATTTGATTCTTGGTTATAATACCAAAATAATATGTGAGTAAATCATCAGTAGAATAATATAAACTTGATATTGGCTCTAATACCAAGCTAATCTGTGAAGAGATCATCAGCAAAGCACAAGATACTAGAATAAATCACCGAAGGAAAAACATTAATTTTTTATTCATTTTTAGGTTTTACTTACATGGGAGATGATATGGTCCATTATGAGTGGTTGGATTTATTATTTCACTAACAAAGGTGTTAGAACATACAACTACTCTTTCTAATTAGCCTTTTCCATGTTGATAGTAAGATTGGGGTCCTGAAATAACATCATTTTGTTGGTTTAAGTTGGTGTTTCCTTTTAATTTGGCAAAACTCATTTTAATGATATAAGAAGTTGGAACTACCTTTTAATTTGGAAGTTCTCATTTTAATGATATAAGAATAAGGCACTGTCAAATCAAAAGGCACTGATTGGTTCCCATGATGAAAACATAAGTTCTACCAAATCAACGTACACCTCACAATACATGTCATTTCAATAAGTGGCACTACCGAAATAAAATCCATTTTTTTTAATGATTTTAACCAGTGAAATTGACTGCCAACAAGGAATGATGAAAACTTAAGTTAAGTGGAGCATGATGAATGTATGAGGTAGCATAAAAATCAACATCAGTTTGTGTTTCGACCTATCACACAAGGGTTTGATGTTTTTATGACCAAGGAGGAGAGGTGGAGAATCATTACTGTTGCTTTCACTTACCCTTGCAAAGGTCTAAGGAGAATAGAAGAGCCCGATGAAAAAGGGAGAAGCCCTAGCAATATTAAGGAACAAGTTCGCTAAATCTTTGTTGGTTATCGATCACCTTCAATAGTGATATGGGTGCCATGACTAGGATAATTTTTAACCAAGAATGGGCCTCAAAGTCTAACCAAGGTTACGGGAGGAAACTAAGGGAATTATGCCCTAAATGGTGCTTCTTAGGTTCAATCACCATTAAAAACACATCCAATCCACAAAACATTTCCACCCTTTGGTAACTTTCAATTATTAGTGGTTTCCTAGGGTACATTATGATATTATTGATAACACTAATGGGCCTTTGGTCTTAACAATGATAAAGGAAGTATAACAAAGACCTTGGGAATTTAATAAAGCTTCCTAGTTGAAGAATTTTGAAAGATGCATTAAGACACCACATAGGACCTTTATATGGGATTATTGGCCTCTAAATGAGATATGGCCACCATTTATTGGTTTTAAGAAATAATAATGGGCTTTGAGGCTTAGATTATTGTTGAAAAGGAAAACAAGGGTGTTATGGAATAAAATTGACCTTCTAGGCCTTAAGCTTTATGAAAAAGGCCTACAAAAATGTCATGTCATCTCCTCTATGTGGGGTGTTTCACCTCCAAGTGATATTCCAAGAGTCATTTGGTATTTTTGCACAAAGAGCATGACTAGAGGGGCCTTGGCTATTATTTTGAGAGGAAAATAGGTTATTTTCCCCTAAAAGTAGGGTTTAGTGCTAAATATTTCTTTTTGAAACATGTTAAGGGGAGGGAGTTTTACATGTTTTTTATTTTATGTAACAATAATGAATACATGTTATTAATGTGTGTGCATTCCTATGAATTCAAAAAAATATGTTGGATTGTCTCCTTTCTCTAACATGATGATTGAGTTGGTTGCATAAACAAAAACACGTTAGATTTTCTAGCCACCTAATATTATCTATTTTTTTTATGAGATTCCTAATATGGCCCACACATTCATTATTAATGCAACTACACACTTATAAAGCTCTATATTTGGAATTCTTATACAAGAGATGACTAAGACCTACACAGTAAGAGAAAAATATAGATTATGGTAGGAACCTCAAAGAAAATCTTAATGGTTGACATCAAAATTTAAAAACTTAATTAATTTTATTATTATTTTTTAAAATATAAAATTAGTATTAAAAGAATCCAAAATGTGGTGATGCATACAAAAATATTCTTATCACAACTAAGCAAATTGTTAGAAGAAATTTTGACATTTAGGTACTAAACTAATATCTTAATGAAAATATATGCAATATAATGTAGAGGAAAAACAACATGACCTTTTTAGATTTATTTTTTATAGGTATAAATTTTTTTTATAAGTAAAAATTATATATTTCAAAAGCTAATTGGACCCAACTCCAAATTGTAATATACTCCAACAATTTTAGTCAACTCTATAGTCTCATTAAAATATTCATCAATTTCTAGGGAGGATGGAGTGGGAGGGGTTCTTTCTTACCTGGTTGAAGAAAGGGAGATAAAATTTGCTTAGGGATTAGGGGTGTGGACCAATAACTAGACAGAGTACTATGTGATTTGGAAAGGTTTGGAATTGGATCTTTTCATTATTTTTTGTTCCCTAAAGGTCTTTCGAGACTCTAATATCATCATTCAACAAGTGTTAAAAAATCATGAGAATTATGATCCTTGGATTCCTCCCATATTTCATCGAATTAATATGTTTATTAAGAACTTTTTTAATATAGATTTTCACCATATCAAACTAAATCTGAATGTTGAAGCTAATCTTATGGAAAATCAGGGTGTATTGTTAAAGTGTGGGGAACTAAGGATAAACGGTGAGGATATAATAATCAAACCTCCACCATAAAGTACAGTATTCAGATCAAGATTTCTCAAGCCTCGAGGATTATTAAAATTGGGAATATACATTTCATTATAGTAACCATGTTGGAAATCTTTGAGTTAAGAACCTTATTAAATAAGGTACACATATGGTAGGTGTTCCATTATTGTAGATAATCTTGCCCTCTCGACCACCTGGACCAACGACGCAATTTTGAATTTAGAAAAGGACAAATGTACAAGTTGTGAATTGAATAGTAGGGTATATCAAATGTGCAAGTTCATATCCTCTAATATAGAGTATAATTTTGGCAGTAGGAATTTTTTGGAAAACTAAAGGTTTAGATCCGAAAATTTAATGGATCCAACAAAAGTGGTCTTGGGGAAATAATTAGCTTTCAATGCAATAGGACTCTAAAATTTGGGCAGGAAGGTAATGTTGTGATTACATATAGAGCACGGAGAAATGGAGGATTGCATTATGATGGTACTTCAAATTTTAGGTGAACTAAGTCAGCAAATTTAGATAATTCAGGTGGAAATGGAGTGCAATGAGGGGGAAGTTGGTGAGGAGCTCGACACCATTGTAGATAGGCTTGCAATAACTGTGGAATTAATGACCACCTTGATATACATTATTGCTAAGATGCAATTCATGGAGACAAGTGCCTATAAGGAACTATTGTCATGACTGTTGGGGCTGTTGGAGCTTAAAATGGAGCGTTTGCAGTTCATTGCTGATATGCTAGAGTTTTGAGTTGATAAAATTGGAAAATAGGGGATGAAGGTGCACTGACACACAATCAAGATTTCGTTGATTATATGGAGGATGTGATGAATGGTGAATTCATGGATAATGATGAAGACAACATGAACAACGTTAATGAGAGTCTGTAATATTCCTAATTAGCTTTCATCTAGTTGGAATATTAATTTTTTCTTTTTTCATTAAGATAGATGAATAAGAGGGTAGAGAGACCCATAAATCTCTTTGGTGGGAATAAAACCACTTCTAATGTGAATGTGGGTCATTATATCCATTGAATAAAGCACCCTTAAGTGTGAATGGGGGATAAATCATGTGGATGGGGTCATGGTTGACCAGATCAACAACGTTGTTATGGAGGTAGTGGAGATTTATTGGAGGAAAGCGTAGTCATAGTGGGAGGGAGTCTCCATGATGGCATCTTTGATGTGTGGGACCAAGGGTGAGTAGGTTCACAAATCATATAAGGAAGGAGATGGCAATCCATAGAAGGCATTCTGAATATTTTTTATGTTTTTTGTTTTATGACTTTCTGCACGCTTCAGTTGTTTAGCGGAGTCTGCTATGTTGTTTAGCACAAGGGTGTTTCCAAGCAGAAATCCCACCCTCATCCTCTAGGGACTTCGAGTGCCCACTCAAGAGAGGTTCCTTTGAGATTCATTCCACTATTAGGCATCAGGCCAAGCTTCATCCATCATCAGTAGGGTAGTCTCCTTCAAGAGTCAATATCATCCTGTAGCGGGCTTCGAGGAAGATCAAGTAGCTCCAACCAAGTAGGAGTCATAATTTTTATCTCTATTTTTAGTATGGACATATGTACGACCAATACATAGCTTATAATGGAATTTTTTGGAGGATATATGGGAGAAGTGTTTTCAAAATAATATTAAATAGTAAATTAGAAATGCATTATGTATACATGTGGGAATTTTGGACAAACGGATATTTTGTGGCACAAGATGTAAAAGGTTTTGGCCTTCAAACCATATATATCAATGCCATATTGCAATGAATTGATGTCTTCTATGAGCGTCCCTCATATTGTCGCTAATGTGGCAGATGCTTACTAAATTCCAATTTATTTCACTTGGATATAATGGATGGCAGATGATATATGATAATAGTATATAATCCTTCAATGGTTATCATGGTCATATGTCATTTTATTTATGAGTGAGAAAATACTTATTGACTGTAGAGAAGTTTTGATTTCTATGATATATGTAGGATTTATTTATGTTTTGATCCACATGCATGAATCTGGTGGTGTGACCTATTTATCTTGTATTTGATTAGGCTCTTCGTAGGTGGTATTTGAATCCTTTAATCAGTTCCTCATTTTGATACATGGTGGATCATGAGATGCATATCTTCTATCACAATTGGTCTTTCTTGGTTGGCATCTTGATTCTAAATATTTTCCAAGTTTATTTTTTGGTCGAATGGTCATATTTGGCTCTATTAATGGGATGATTTCAAAATTCCTCGAAGTTGGTTGGTTTATTAATGTTTAATTGGTTTTCACCTATCTTGATAGGTACATGACAACTATCCTCTCGTTACATACATGACAACTATCCTCAAGGCCAAGTTTGTGCATTCGCAATGGAGTTATTTGGATAGTATTCAAGCTCCAAGATTTTGGGAGCCTAAGGTGTTTTTGATGGTGCTAAATTCATTTCCACCATAAAAAAAAAAAAAGATTCAAACACTCCTATGGTAATATTGTTTGTTAGTTCCCTATAATACTAGTGTATCCCGTTATTGTATTATTAGTGTAGCCCCCTTATTGTTATTGTTGTGCCCATGTAGTCCCCATATTGCTATGAGTGTGCCCCATAGAAGGCCACTATTTTTATTTTTGTGCCCTTACATTATTATTGTTATGTCGACTTTGATTATATGGTGACCCCTAAGACTCCTATATATAGAAATGAGGTTTCTTCATTTGAATCATCCGATAATTGTTCGTTTATGTAATTTAAAGGAGGTTTCCCCCTTGAATAGGATATTTTCTAAGTTTTTGATCTATTATTTCTATTTTTTTTGAGCTGGTTGCATAACATTTGGTATCAGATCCTGGGATTCTAGGGTTTCGCTTCTTCAAACAGGTCATCTTGGAATTTTCTCTATAATTTTTTTTCGATGAGGCTTCACAAGCTAAAATTTATACCATGTCGATCTGAAATCATGGTGAAATTCATGTAAAAATTTCAAGTCTTAGTTCGCTACAATTTCAGAGAAATTATCTGGGGAAGTTAGGGTTTTTGTAGGGTCCAAAATTAAGTCTCAAACATGCGACCTATGGAAAATCATCATAACTTTAATTTTAGGCATCAGATTTGAATTATGTAAAAACTCAATTAAAGTGCAAAAATTTTAGTTTTTCATGTAGAAATTTCAGGGCCGAAGGTTGAAATAATGACATGTGGAACTCCATGCAATTTCGCTTTACTGAACTAGTCTATAATCAGGTCATCGTGCGAGGTCAGGCATAACTCTTTCTTGATGACTCCAATCTTGTTCAGACTTGAGGGGTTGGAAATAATACTCATAGGGATACCACAAGCTAAAAATTAACACCTTGGAGATTTGTAATTACAGAGATACAACATATTCAAGATCGATATCATACAAAGCAAGGAAAAAATGTGATTTTCTTTTAAAATTGCATAATTTTTTTTTGAAAATCCATTTGAAGTGATTCGAAGGGCATATTAAAGCATATGTATGAATATTGGGTTCTAAAATTCCTCCTAAAACTACAGGACCAAGTGCCACAAATTTCTCTCTCACAAAGAGCAACCAAAGATGAACTAAAAGGTTACATGAATGGTTTAAAAGGCGACATGGATGGTTTAAAATGATACATAGAAGCTAAGATTGATGGTTTGAAGGATGGCATGGAAGCTAAGATGTATGTTTTAAAGAATGACATGGAAGCTAAGATAGATGGTATCAAAGAAAAACTTGAAGGTTTGAAGGAAGGTTTGGCAAATTTTCTAGAAGAAAAGTTTCCTAATGGCGAAAAGTTAGTAGATTAAAATCATGATATGAGAAAAAAATAAATGTTAATCATGATTTCATATACTCTAACGTTGGATTGAAGACAGGCCATATTTCAAAGATCGATATGAGGAATTTTGATGGCAAGGATCCTGTAACATGGATACTATAGATGGAGCAATATTTTGATCTACATAATGTGCACAACATACAAAAATTATGCATTGCAACTTTATATTTAGAACCCAATCAATTTGTATGGTATCGATGGATTTTATCTCATAAATAAATTGTCACTTGGTCAATTTTTATGGAGGAAATGATAGAACATTATGAGGATACAAAGAGCAAAACCTTCTTGCCAACTCATAAATCTCAAACAAAATGGTTCAATGGTGGAGCACACTGAGGACTTTCAAAAATTAAAAATAAGGGTAAATGATGTTCCAAATGAGCATAGAATTGATGTCTTCATAGAGACTTTAAAGGATAACATCCAACATTAGGTTCACCTTTTGGAAACTAATTCATTGGAGAAGGAATTTAGGTTGGAAAGAAAAATTATGGAAACAAGGAAGCCTACCACTCACAACTATAAAGATGGAAGTGTTGCTACTCCTAGCCCTCCACAACCTACAAGGTTGAAACCACAACAGTTGGAAGAAAAAAGAGAAAAAGGGCTTTGTTACAACTATGATAGAAAATACACCAAAGGTCATAAGTGTGCTGAGAAGAAATAAATTTACATAGAATGTGAAGAGGAGGAAGAAAAGGAACAAAAAACTTCAAAAGAAGAGGATATACACCAAGAACTAACTCTAGAGAAAGAAGAAACGAATCTTACCATATCTTGTAATGTATTGGAAGGAATTACCACTCAAACTCTCAATATAGAAGGATATATCAAGAAGAAAAATGTAATAGTGTTGATTGAATTGGGTAGTACCCATATTTTTATTCATTTTAAGATAGCAAAGGAATTGAATTGCTTCCTATATACAGCACCAAAGTATCAAGTGATGGTTGAAAATGGAGGAACTATAAATTTCTCTGTAAAGTGCCATAATATCAAGCTAACCATGGGGTAATATGTATTGAATATTCTAATTCTTTACATTCCAATGGGTGGTGTTGATGTTGTTCTAGGAGTCCAATGGTTAGAATCTTTGGGTACGATAACTTTTAATTTTCAAGAAATTTTCTTTATTGTTTTTAGGAAGGAAAGGAAGTTGAATTAAGGGACATCGTAGGGAAACTAGGAAATATAATAAGCTCTAATGGTATGAAAAAAGATTCTAAATAAAGAAAAAAGGGGTGTAATTGCACAATTATGCTCACTAGAGGTTCCAACATTGAAATCATCTATTTCTCCAGATCTCCAAAAAGTATTGGACAACCATTCCAAGGTATTTTAGACTCCCAAATCCCTCCCACCTATTCTTGATCATGATCATGCTATTCATTTGATTCCATGAATTTTTCCTCCAAACATCAGGCCTTATAGATATCCCTATGCCCAAAAGAGTGAAATTTAACATATGGTTGCAGAAATGCTCGAGTCTAGTGTAATTCAACCTACTCAAATTTATTTCTCTGCTCTAGTAGTATTGGTGCACAAGAAGGATGGATCATGGTGCATGTGTCTAGATTAAAGGGAGCTCAACAAGCTCACTATTAAATACAAATTTCCCATTCCTATTATTGATGAGTTATTGTATGAATTACATGGAGAAAATTACTTCACCCAGTTGGATCTTCATTCAAGATATCATAAAATTAGAATGTATACTAGAGACATTCCAAAAACATCTTTAAGAACTCATGAGGGTCATTATGAATTTTTGGTCATGCCTTTTGGCCTTACCAATGCACCTTCTACATTTCAAGGTTTTATGAATTCAATTTTCAAACCCTTCCTTAGAAAATTTGTGTTAGTATTTTTTGATGATATACTAATCTAGAAGTCTTGGAAGGATCATGTTCAACATGTTGACAGCGTGCTCAAACTATTGGAGGAGAAACAATTATATGAAAAAACATCCAAATGTTTCTTTGGAGTACAAGAGTTTGAATATTTGGGTCATATTGTATCTCATGAGGGTGTTAAGGTAGACCTTAACAAAATTAAAGCCATTAAGGAATTTAAAATACCCATAACCATAAATCATCTGTGAGGATTTATTGGGCTAACAAGGTATTATCGCAATTTTGTTAACAATTATGGGAGAATAGCAACACCTCTAACAACATTACTAAATAAAGATGCATTTTCTTGGACTCCAGAAGCAACTAAGGCCTTTTAATATCCTAAAGAAAAAATGTGCCACGCACCAGTCCTAGCTACACCAAACTTCACAAAAACCTTTATTGTGGAATGTGATGGCTCATGAAATGGAGTTGTGTTAGGTCCCTATATTACTAGTATAGTCCCTTATTGTTATTATTGTACCCTTGTAACCCCCATTTTGTTATTATTTTTCCCCTAAATTATTAATGTTAGGTCAGCTAGGATTACATTATGGCCCACTAGGATTACATTATGGCCACATGGACTCCTATATATAGAAAGAAGGTTTTGTAAATTGTATCATCCAATAATTGTTCATTTATGTAATGTATTAGAGGTTTCCCCCTCGAAGTGGCTTATTTATAAGGCGTTGATATCTCTTTTCTTCTATTTTTGGAGCTGGTTACACAACATTTGGTATCAGAGCTTTGGATTCTAGGGTTTTGCTACTCCAAACAGGTCATCGTGAAATTTTTGCTATAACTTTTTTTGTACGAAGTTTCAAAATTTGAAATTGTTAGGGTGCGAAGCCAAAATCCTGAGGAATATTGTCTAAAAATTTCAGATCTTGGTTCGCAATATTTTCGGAGATATGATCTGTGGAAGTTAGGTCGTTTTTCAGGATCCTAAATAGGTCATTGTGGCATTTGCACTATAAATGTTTTTCTACGAAGGTTCAGAATATGAAATTTTTAGGGTGAGAAGATGAAATCCTAAGGAAAATATTCAACACATTTCAGATCTTGGTTCGTAATATGTTCAGAGATATGAGCTGTGGAAGGTAGTTCTTTTTCAGGCTCCTGAATTTCATCTCAAAGAGGTGATCGTGGGAAAATCTTCATAACTCTCACTCTGAGCATTGGATTGGAGTGCCATAAAAATTGGTCACAAGTACACAGACTGTAATTTATTTTCTATCAATTTTAGAGCTGAAGGATGAAACTGTGACACGTGGCAAGTCGTACAAGTTTTCTCTACTGAACCAGTCCATAATTAGGTCATTGTGGGAGATTGGACACAAATTTGTCTTGGAGAATCCAAATCAGGTCAGACCTATGGCATTCAAAATATAATTCATAGGGCTACGTCGGTACTTAAATTCAAATATTAAAGTGTTTCAATCACAAAGATAATCCAATTTCAATATCGAGCTCCTCAAAAGCAAGAAAAAGGTGTGTATTGTTTTTCCGAATTGCATAAGTCTTGTTTGAAGAATCAATTTGAATTGATTCCAAGGGCATATTGTAGAATAGATATGAGTATTGGTTTCTAAAATATGCCCTATAAAAATAATTCAACACCCATTAAACCTTCAGAAGGCTCTACTATGACTCATGAAGATGAAGAATTGCAACATGATCTATCAAAATTACAAGAGCAAGTGCAACAAATTTCACTCTCGCAAATAGCAACAAAAAATGAAATGGAAGTTTTGAAGAAAGGTGTGGAAGCGAAGATGGATGGTTTGAAGAAAGGCGTAGAAGCTAAGATGGATAGAATGGAAGCTGGCATGGAAGCTAAGATGGATGACATGAAAGACAACATGGAAAACATGAAGAATGATCTAAAAGAAAACATAGAAGGTTTGACAAAGTTGATACAAGAAATGTTCCTAATGGTGAAAATATAGTAGAAGAACCTCATGATGAGAAAAAAATAAATGTTAATCGTGATTTCATAAAATCTAATGTTGGCGGGAAGAACCACCATATTCCAAAAATGGATATCAGGAAGTTTGATGGAAAGGATCCTATAACATGGATACTACAGATGGAGCAATATTTTGATCTCCATAATGTGAAAAACACACAAAAGGTACGCATTGCAACTTTACATTTAGAACAAAATACATTTGTATGGTATCGATGGCTTTGCTCCTATAAAAAAATTGTCACTTGGTCAATTTTTACGGAGGAAATGATAGCACATTATGAGGATACAAAGAGCAACACCTTCTTTAGCCAATTGATAATTCTCAAACAAAAGGGTTTAATGGGGCAGCACATTGAGGACTTCCAAAAATTGAATATAAGGGTAAATGATATTCCAGAGGAACATAGGATCGATCTCTTCATAGGAACTTTAAAGGATAACATCCAACATGAAGCTCGCGTTTTGGAACCGGATTCATTGGAGAAGGCATTCAGGTTGGCAAGAAAATTTGAATGTAAAATAATGGTGACAAGAAAGCCTACCACTCAATTCTATAAAGAAGGAAGTGTTGCTACGCCTAGATTTCCACAACCTACAAGGTTAACACCACAACAATTGGAAGAAAAAAGAGCAAAAGGGCTTTGCTACAGTTGTGATAGAAAATACACTAAAGGTCATAAGTGTGCTGAGAAGAAATTATTTTACATAGATTGTGAAGAGGAAGAAGAAATTGAAGAAGAAGAGGATATACACCAGGAACCAGCCCTAGAAGAGGAATAAATGAATCTGACCATATAGTGTAATGCACTTGCAGGAATTACCACTCCTCAAACTCTCAAGATAGAAGGACATGTTAAGAAGAAAAAGTTAATAGTGTTGATTGATTCAGGTAGCACCCATAATTTTATTCATTGTAAGGTAGCCAAGGAATTAAATTGTTTCCTATACCCAGCACCAGAATGTCAAGTGATGGTTGCAAATGGAGGAACTATAAATTGCTCTGGAAAATGCCATAATATCAAACTAACCATGGGGGAATATGTGTTGACTAGTCCAATGCTTTCCATTCCTATGGGAGGTGCTGATGTTGTACTAGGAGTACAATGGTTACAATCTTTGGGGACGGGAGCTTTTAATTTTCAAGAACTTTTCTTGAAATTCTTTTCAGAAGGAAAGGAAGTCGAATTACGGGGTATTGAAGGGAAGCCAGGAAGGATAATAAGCTCTAATGGCATGACAAAGCTTCTAAAGAAAGAACAACGAGGCGTAATTGCACAATTATGCTCACTAGAAGTTCCAACACCAAAATCATCTATTTCTGCAGATCTCCAACAAGTCTTGGACAATCATTCCAAGGTGTTTGAAACTCCCAAAGGACTCCCACCTATTCGTGATCATGATCATGCTATTCATTTGATTCCAGGAAGCGTTCCTCCAAACATCATGCCTTATAGATATCCTTACTTCCAAAAGAGCGAAATTGAACGTATGATTGCAGAAATGTTAGAGGCGGGTATAATTCAACCTAGTCAAAGCTCTTTCTCTGCTCCTGTAGTATTGGTACACAAGAAGGATGGATCATGGCGAATGTGTCCGGATTATAGGGAGCTCAATAAGCTCACCATTAAAGAGAAATTTCCCATTCCTGTGATTGATGAATTATTGGATGAATTACATGGAGCAATTTATTTTACCAATTTGGATCTTCGTTCAGGATATCATCAAATTAGAATGAAGACTGAAGATATTCCAAAAACAGCATTTCGAACTCATGAGGGTCATTATGAATTTTTGGTCATGCCTTTTGGCCTTACCAATGCACCTTCTACATTTCAAGGGTGGATGAATTCCATTTTCAAACCCTTCCTTAGAAAATTTGTGCTAGTATTTTTTGATGATATACTAATCTACAGCAGGTCTTGGAAGGATCATGTTGAACATGTTGAAAGGGTGCTCAAACTATTGCAGGAGAAACAATTATATGCAAAAGCATCCAAATGTTTCTTTGGAGTACAAGAGGTGGAATATCTGGGTCATATTATATCCCACGAGGGTGTTAAAGTAGACCCTAACAAAATTAAAGCCATTAAGGAATGGAAAGTCCCTAAGACAATAAAGCAGTTGCGAGGATTTCTCGGGTTAACAGGTTATTATCGTAAGTTTGTTAAGAATTATGGAAGAATAGCAGCACCTCTAACAACATTATTGAAGAAAGATGCATTTTCATGGACTCCTGAAGCAACTAAGGCCTTTGAACATCTTAAAGAGGCAATGTGCCTAGCACCGGTCTTAGCTACGCCAGACTTCACAAAAACCTTTATTGTCGAATGTGATGCCTTAGGAAATGGAATTGGTGTTGTTTTAATGCAGGAAGGAAGACCCATTGCTTTTGAAAGTCGTCCAATCAAAGGAAAGTATTTACAGAAACCTATTTATGAGAAGGAAATGTTAGCAATACTATATGCACTAAAGAAATGGTGAACTTACCTAATGGGAAGACACTTCAAGGTAAAAACTGATCATGATAGTCTTAAACACTTTTTGGAACAAAGACTATCTTCAGAAGAGCAGCAAAAATGGGTCACAAAGATGTTGGGTTATGAATTTGAAATAATCTACAAAAAAGGAAAGCTAATGTTGTTGCAGATGCACTCTCAAGAAAGAATGAAGAGGTGGAAGCATTGCTTTGTGCCATTTCTATTATCCAACCAGATTGGATAACTGAAGCAAGAGATGAATGGAAGAAGGACAAAGATGTATGGATACTCATTCAAAAGTTGCAGCAAGATCCTAGTACATCCGATACATTTAGTTGGAAAAATGATTCCTTATGGTACAAAGATCGCTTATATCTTTGTAAGGATTCCCAACTAAAACAAAATATTCTTCTGGAATTGCACACTTCTCCTTTAGGAGGACACTCAGGATTTTTAAAAACTTACCACAGGGTGAAGAAAGAATTTTTTCGGGATGGCCTTAAATCTGATATTCAAAAGTTTGTGGCGGAATGTTTGGTTTGCCAGCAGAATAAAGTTGAGACAATTAAGACCCCGGGTCTTCTACAACCTTTATCCATTCCAAGTCAACGTTGGGAGGATATTTCAATGGATTTTATCACAGGTTTACCCAAGTCCAAAGGAAAGAGTGTCATCATGGTGGTAGTTGATAGACTTACCAAGTATGCACACTTTTGTGCATTATCTCATCCATTTAAAGCAAGTACAGTTGCTACTACATTTGTGGACAGAATTCAAAAGCTACATGGAAGCTCAAGGGTTATTGTGAGCGACAGAGATCCCATTTTTACGGGAAATTTTTGGATGGAGTTATTTTCTTGTTTGGGTACTCAATTAGCTCATAGCTCATCTTATCATCCTCAATCTGATGGTCAAACTGAGATAGTAAATAAATGTTTGCAAGGATATCTTCGTTGTTTTGTATCCGATAAACAAACACAATGGGTCAAGTGGTTACCTCTCGCTGAATGGTGGTATAACACTTCCTTCCATACTGCAGCAAAAATGACCCCATTTATGGCACTTTATGGATATCATCCACCATCCTTCACATCATCTTTAACGGAAAATTCGAAGGTTCAAGCAGTGGAAGATCACATCGAGCATCAGCAAGAAGTTCTCCAACTCTTAAGGGATAACCTGAATTTGGCACAAAATCGAATGAAACAATAGGTAGATAAACATCGCAGCGAGAGAAGTTTTGATGTAGGAGATTGGGTATTTTTACGGCTACAACCATACAAACAAATTTCCCTCAAGCAAGCTAAGAAGGATAATAAATTATCGCCAAAGTACTACGGTCCTTACATGGTGTTGCAAAAGATTAGTAAGATGCCATACAAATTGGAGCTTCCTGCTTCTTCGCGAGTGCATCCAGTTTTCCATGTTTCATGCTTAAAAGAGGTTATAGGTGAAAATCTTCCAATTCAAACAATACCTTTAACTTTACGAGGAAGGAAAATCATATTGGAACCTGGCTAGTCGAAACAAGAATCCGACAGCTGGTCAAATCGATCAATTTCAGCATTCATCAAATGAAAGAATCAATGCACTGAAGATTCTACATGTAGACAGAGAAGCTTATAAGGTAAGCACCTAGCTACTCAAGTTGCTGAGGACAACACTTTTTGATAGGGCATGTTAGTCCTTATAATATTAGTAGCAGTCCCTTATTGTTATTATTGCACTTTAAATTCCCTATTTTATTATAGTGTGCTCATAAATTTAGTTATTTAGTTAGAAGTAATAGGGGGACTATAAGTATTGGGGCTTACCAGGGATTACATTACATACATGGACCTTATATGAAAGGAGGCTATAAATAAGGTCATCCACAATTATTTATTTGATACAATGTATTATGTTTCATGTGGCTTATTTCACATGGATATCTCTTTTCTTCTATTTTTGGAGCTGGGTACACAACAAATTGGTTCCATTTTAATGCAATAAGGAATACACATTTCTTTTTAAAGTCACCCAATCAAAGGAAAATATTTATACAAAAAAAAAAATTATGAGAAGGAAATCTTGGAAATACTACATGCACTAAAGCAATGGCGACCTTACCTAATGGGAAGACACTATAAGGTAAAAACATATCATCATAGTCTTAAATAATTTTTGGAACAAAGATTATCTTCAGAAGAGAAGAAAAAATAGGTCGCAAAGATGTTAGGTTATGACTTTGAAATTATCTACAAAAAGGGAAGAATTTCTTTTTTTTGCATAACCACTCTCAAGAAAGGATGAGGATGTGGAATCATTTCTTTGTGCCATTTCTATTATCCAACCGGATTTGATAACCTAAGAAATGGATGAAAAAAAGAATGACGAAGAAGTGTGGACACTCATTCAAAATTTGCAGCAAGATCCCAATAGATAAGATGCATTTAGCTGGAAAAATGATTCATTATGGTAAACATATCGCTTATATCTTGTAAGAATTCTCAACTCAAACAAAACATTCTGTTTCAATTGCACACCTCTCCCTTAGGAGGGTACTCAATATTTTTTTTAAATTACCACGGGGTCAAGAAGGAATGTTTTTGGGATGGCCTTAAATCTGATATTCAAAAGTTTATGGTGGAATGTTTGACCTTTCAACAAAATAAAGTTGAGACAATTAAGACGTTGAGTCAGTTACAACCTTTATCCATACCAAGTCAATGTTGGGAGGAGGTTTCAATGGATTTTATCATAGGTTTAACAAGTCTGAAGGAAAAAATTTCATCATGGCGATAGTTGATAGACTTACCAAGTATGCACACGTTTATGCATTATCTCATCCATTTAAAGCCAGCAAAATTTCTACTACATTTATGGAAACAATTCAAAAGCTACATGGAAACCAAAAGGTTATTGTAAGTGATAGAGATCCCATTTTTACATGAAATTTTTGGATGGAATTATTTTCTTGTCTAGGTACTCAATTATCTCATAGCTCATCTTATCATGCTCAGTATAATGGGAAAACTGAGATAGTGAATAAATTTTTGGAAGGATAACTTCATTTTTTTGTATATGATAAACAAACAAAATGGGTCAAGTGGTTACGTCTGACTAAATGGTGGTATAAAAATTCCATTCATACTACAGAAAAAATGACCCCATTTATGGCACTACATGGATATCATCCACCTTCCATCACATCATCTTTAAGAAAAAATTTTAAGGTTCAAACAGTGAAAGATCACATCAAGCATAAAAAAAAAATTCTCGAACTCTTAAAGGATAACCTCACTTTGGTGCAGAATCGAATGAAACAATAGGAATATTAGCATCATAGTGAAAGAAGTTTTGATTTAGGCGAATGGGTATTTTTACAGCTACACCTATACAAAAAAATGCCCCTCAAGCAAGCTAAGAAGGATAATAAATTATCACCAAAGTACTCTGGTCCTTATAAGGTGTTATAAAATATTGGTACTATGGCATACAAATTGGAGCTTCTTGCATCTTCCAGAGTGCACCCAGTTTTCGATGTTTCATGCTTAAAGAATGTTATAGTTTACAAGCTTCTGGTTCAAACAATATTTATATAGCATGAAGAGGAAGGAAAAAATGTATTGGAGACTGAAGCAGTCATGGAAAAAATAACTCAACAACTATGAAATTAATCAATTTCAGAGTATCTCATCAAGTGGAAGAACTTACCCGCTAAAGATTCGACATGGGAGGATGATAATTTTATGCAGAAGAATCCAAAACTACTCAAGCATTGAGGACAAGAATCTTTCGAAGTTGAGGGGCATGTTAGGTCCCGATAATAATAGTATATCCCCTTATTTTTATTATTATTGTAACCCTCTTATTGTTATTTTTGTGCCCATGTAGTCCCCATATTTCTATTAGTGTGCCCCATAGAATCCGACTATTATTATTTTTGTGACCTTATATTATAATTGTTATGTCGGCTTTGATTATATGCTGACCCCTTAGACTCCTATATATAGAAAGGAGGTTTTTTCATTTGAATCATCCAATAATTGTTCATTTATGTAATGTAAAGGATGTTTCCCCCTCAAAGAGGATATTTTCTAAGTTGTTGATCTATTATTTCTATTGTTTTGTGAGTTGGTTGCATAACAAATTTTGAATAAAAAAAAGACTAGATTTTGACAAAAAATAAATTTCTCAGTGGGATTGTGGCCTCGATAGACAATGTCAATATTTGGAGTTATTTGGATTGATGGGCCTCAACTTTAACAAAATCCTTGTTGCTATCCCTGGCTACATTCATGGGGGTATTTGGGTTTTAATTTCACATAAATTATTTGTCGTGTTTATTATATTTTTTGAATTTTTTGGTAAATACCTGTTAGAATTCACAGTTACTCAATTATTTTTTTTGGGTGGATGAACTAGGTCTCGATTATGGATTTTATATCTTATCAACATGTGGCATGGATAGGTCTGGGACAGATCTCCAAATCCAAAGGAGTTGATAGGTGATACTATTTCCACTAAATCAATGCACACAGGTGTTCTTTCGGGCGATCAATCACTAGAACCATGTGCCTTTGTCCAAAAGTGCGAGAGTTTTTCCTTTTTATTTTTTTCCTATTGTTTATGAATTTTTTTCATATGAGGAGGGTTTTAAAATATAGGGTCTGGTGCATCATGGTAGGAAAATGAAAGTTTTAAATGTTTCTTCTGAAGTAAACAAACTTCATTTTGGTTCTAATATTTACTAAGATAGTATCTTAGGGCTCCAAAAGAGGGCACTAATTGGTCATTGGGAATTCACACAGATGGACGGGGAAATGATGCAGGCTTGGGTGGAATCAAATTAGATGTAGATTTTAAAATATAAACCTAAGAGTAGCATGCACATGAGCATGTGGTTTTGTTTTATTTTTCTGCACTAGGAGAATTCCAACAATATTACGCTAACTCATTGGCTATGTGGCCATAGTTTATTAAATTTAGATCACTGGTATATTGGTTTTAACACACTTAATGAGGTTCCAAGTATGCGTATGGTTTGGGTTAAACTCTCAGTTTTACCTCTAGAGTTGTCGACGCACCAGGGAATTTATGTTATTGGTAACCTAATAGGAAACTTTATATTCCTAGATGATACAGGTTTAAGTGGTATGGATAAGTGTGTTTCTTGGGTCTTGGTCGACTATCGGATGAATTATGGGGAATACCTTCTTTTCGCCAAATAATTCATTGCGGGGGCTTTATTTTTCGATGCCTGGGTTGCCACTGAACAGGTCATGTACTTCTGAATTGTCCTTGATTCCATGGGGGTTATGATTATATCTAGTGATCTGAGGTTTCTGTGAAGCATAGACATGGGGTTGCTGCTATTCGGGTGGATGTAGGGTCTAAACCATTTGGAAATGGGGATCCTAATTCATTCGCGAGTACTAATCATGATATTTCCCCCAATTTCCCCTTTTTTGTTTATATTAGACATTATGTGAATGATAATTAATTCAATTTACATTAGCAATTATGTGAAATTTTGATTTTTGATTCTCCTTCCCCTTATAAAATCCTAGTCTTATATCTAGCTCTGAATGTATTTCTACTATTTACAAAACCCTTCCTAAATTGGTTCCTTATTCCTCTAGTTTGGTTCATGGTTTTCCATCACATAGACTTTATTGCAAGTTCTAATATCCCAAATAAAACATCTCTTAAGGTGACTTCAAAGGAGAATGAGGAAATTAAAATTAGGTGCAAGAGTTGCTAGATAAGGGTCTCACCAGGGAATATTAAGTTTGCATGTTGTTCCCATAGTACTAAATCCAAATAAATATGGATAATGGAGAATATGTTCTAACTCCAAAGGTATAAATAAAAGTACAACCAAGTACAAATTCTAATTACCTTACATTGGTGATTTACTATATTGTTTAAGCTGTGTCAAATGCTTCTCCAAAATAGATTTAAAAAGTGGGAATCATCAAAATTGAGTTAGAGAAGGAGATGAATGAAAAACCACCTTTAAAAATAATAATGGATTATATGAACAATTGGTGATGTCTTTGGGTTGATAGATGTTGCTAGTACTTTGTTGTATACATCCTTTCCTATTCCAAATCAGCTACATGAATCCATTTTTATGGATTTATTAACTAGATACTACCGCCAAGCACCATCATTATTCATTCCTAGTAGAGGCCAAATAATTTCCTAAAAAGGCTAACCAAACACCCAATTATAAGAAAACTAAAAATTATTATAAAACAACTCAACACTTATTTGAGCATGCTTGGAAGCAATAAGGTTTCCTAACTTTGATAATCATCAATCATGACTCCATATTTTTCAACATCTTTTGGAGAAGACCCATGTAAGAAGTTGATGCACACTTATCTATGTTGAAAATGCTCCATCATCACACATATGGAAAGAATAAAGTGGTGAATCACATGGTGGTACATTTCCTTCATATGTACAACCAAAACCATCATAGAACTTGTGATGATATCTTTACATATATCCAACATATCTATGATAGAGTTCAATAAAATTCAATTATCAAGATTTTGTTTCAAATTTATTTTCAATTTTAGCCTTCATTTCCTATCAACTTAGCCAATCGACTAAATATTTATTTAAGTATAGGCCATGAAAAATAATAAATTTACAAGCCACTCAATTTCAAATATAGGTATTGTGAGATTAAAGGAAAATCATAATATATGCCACATCAAGATACTGAAAAAGATAAACCTTGACATGATGAGCTCCATATTCGTCCTTCATTCCAATGGGATCAAGTCCAATTACATATGAAGAAAGAAAGGTTATGTGGATTGTATAGGAAACTAAATCCTTTATGATATGATTCTTATACCATGCTTGAGAAAATTGATGAAAATTCCTTTAAGCTTAATTTTTTCCCATACCTGGGTTTCCATACAATATTCAATGTGGATTTTCTTTAACCCTGTTTTATACCCTTGCTAGTATATACCAAGTTATATCCTAAATATCGAAAATACATCCACTTACATGTTTGGAATACACTTGAAATCGACACCACAATTGGATAGTAAGCATGCCATACAAGGATGATAACAATTCCCTTATTTCATGTGGATAAAGAAGAGCAACTCTCGTTATAAGGAAAGTGGTTCAATAACATTGATTTGGGACACAATTTTCCTCATCTATATAAGTAGGCAATGGGAACCATTCCAAACTAAGGGTGGGAATTTTGATATGCTCCAAGACTCAATTAACATCCATTGACTAGCCAATAGTCTCATTAAACTCTCTGGTCAAAAATTACAATTGTCTCCTTGTAGTTGAACCCTAACTTAGTTAATTCACACATTCCTTGATCAGGTCACATAATCCATCCTTCAATAAGGGTGCTTAATTATCCAGCATGTCAAAGATAAAGGATGAATTAGCACATGTTAGTAAAAAACATGGACAATCAACAAACACTAAGAAACCACGATCAACCTGACATCACATGTCTCTTCCTATTATTCTTTTGGTTGATAACTAGTAAGAAGTATTTCGGTATTATGATTAGTTATGTAACTATATTGTAACTATAACATAGTTGATAAGAAACCCAGTGGTTCTTAAAGAATTTATAAATGTATGTAACCGTTATCAGAAGGGGTTCTCTATATTTTATCAATTTTACCTGCCTTTGTTGCTTAATGCAATTAAGTCTATCCAATCCTTACACCCTTGTTTAGGGTGTTACTTATAGAATTAGAAGATCAACCTTTTGAAGTGACTCATTCATACATTAATTTTTTTCTCTTTTGGTAAATTTTCATCATTTATTTGATTACATATTCATCTCATTTGTTTTATTATTCATGAGGGAAAATTTTAAGCATGGAATTTTATCTTAAATTTTAGAAAACTTGGCAAATCTTACTAGTCTCGAATACGCAAATTGTAAAAATTTTGGTGATACTATTGTAGAAATATTAAGATTTACAATGATTGTGTATTATTCCATGTAATGTTTTGGTGACTTTTAAGGTAAAATAATGGTGTACTATAAAATTTTTGCGAATCATTTAAAAAAAATGGAAATTGGCGAATCCTTTTTTTGGAAAAAACATGGAAAATTAGCCCACCTGTGAATATTAGCCCCAAAAAATTTCCTTATTGTTAATTACTTTCATTCAACTCTATTCGAATGTTTAATTCTTGGTTTTTTTACATAGTATAACTTTATATGCTTTTTCCATAACACGAATTAACTCATTTTGTTCATTATGTTGTCCCCATACGAGATATCAAATTGGATGGACAATGTGGCATGTCCAGGATTGTTGGAATCAATGGGTCACAATGTATTTTAATAATTATACCACATAGGATGGTAATACTTCAAGATGATATTCTAAAAATTCAATCTAGAGGTTATATCCATCAGATGACTAATTAGGTTGAATCTTAAGGATATAAAAAAGTATCAAATGGTAAGGTAAGAAGTGGAAAAGAGAGGGTCTTAAAATGTCCTGAATGCATGGTTGGTTAGGTGCATTATATGATCTAGAATAATAGAGAAAATAAATAAAGGGATCAAATATTTCCCACAATGCTTTTTAGCTAGGAAGGAGATTGTCAAAAAATATTTGGCTTCAAATAACACTATTTAAGGTTTTATAATTCATAATGTACTTAGTTAGTCTATGATGAATTTTATAATATAAATCAAGCCAAGAACTATGTTTATATTGTCTACCCATAGGAGGGAGATATATATGAATGAATTAGGGAAAGACATACAATCATAGGGCTAAATGGATTTAGTAAAATGAATGATACAACCAATTGGGCATTTGGTATCATAAATTAAAAGTAGAATTTCTTTGAGGATGTTTGATTATCATTCATTTAACTATTGATAAACTTGAATGGTTGAATTATACTAAAGGTGAAGGGAGAAAAATTAATTAAAATCCATAAGAACAAGAAAATATGGTTAGTGAGAGAGTGGGTTGTTAATTTGGTAGCTCAGTGACAAATTCCAACAATGATGACATTCCACTTTTCGAAAGGACCAATTTTGACTATTGAAGCGCTCAATTTGGACAATGAAAACTTTGTTTTTGAGTTAAAGCCCACATGTGCACACAAAGACAGGTCGACCCAAAAGAGAAATTTGAAAATCATGAATGGAAATAAAGACAAGTAAATTCACCCTCATTTGGAAATCATCTTTATGATCATTCTTCTTCTTTCTTTGGTTTTCCTAGCATGAGTTTAAGATGATTTGTGAAAGTTCACTCACATAGGTCCAAGATTGTAGGGTCTAAAGGTTACATGTGTGCTAGGGTTTTGGCTTCTGACCACAGACTTGTCATAGGCTAGTTTCTACTGCAACCACATGCAATTTGGCTCATTTGTGTGGCTGAAGCCTTTTAGCCGCACGCACATCACATCATCGGTGCAATTAGGACCTAGTGTTTGGTTTTATCATTTGACCGGAGATTTCGTCAGTTGACTAGAAAATTTTGAATCAAGGTTTTGATTATTAGAATTGTTGGGTTCATCTCATGAATTTTTTTAGCTTATTTTTTTTGTTGGATGGGATTATGGTTGAAGTTGTGGATCATTCTACTCTCTCTCTTGATGAATCATTCAATGATAATCTAATAGGAAGAAGAATTTGAAAGGATTTTCCACATAGTGGGTTTTTCCATGGTCTCTGACCAATCCTAGTGTCTTTATGTGTGAATTATTTTCTTCTATTGTTCCTTTATGTTCCACTTCAATGATGATGATGTTTTTCTTTCTATATAATTGAATATGTTGTTGAATAATGTTGTAAATTTGAATAATGATATGATGTCGTGGGGTGAATTTCATATTTAATTGAATAAATGAAATTGTCTAAAGCAAAGAAAAATATAGCCTAAAGAAAATTTAACATGGTATCAGAGCTTGGCTAAATAAAAGTCATTGAAGATCACCCCTATGAAGACACCTTAGATGGAAGCAAGAGAATATGGAGAAGACCTAAAAGAATAATAAGGTTTGAAGAAAACCCTAGGAAATTTTTTTATTAGGTTTGATGGATACTATGAGGTTATGGCTTGGAAGAAACCCTGGATTATGACAAAGGTTTGAGATATGAAATCTAGAAACAATAGCATGATCATTGTGAAGATTTTCAAGCATTAATTTCTGACAAATTTGACGTAGTCCTAGATGGGATAGTCTTAATTAGGCCCTCGTTATTGATGAATTTGATGAATGTATTGAAGGAAACAATTTTATATGGTCAATGGACAGTCATGACTCTTGAAGGTTGGTTCAAAAGGGAGATGATCACCTCTCATTGAAGATAAGTACTTTTCCAATTTATGTTACTTATTTACATATTTACTTTTGTTTAGATTTATTGATTTAGTAATTTATTATGCTTCTTTCATTTGAGTATTTGGATATTTTTAACCTCCTGATAAGATGTGATAAGTGGATCCTTCTTTAGGATCATATGAGGTGCAGGAAAATGTGGCTAGTGTGGGAAGATAAGAACTAGTACTGGAAAGGAGGCACCTAATAAAGAGTTGGCAAAGTGATCGAGCTACCAATGTCAAATAAGAAAGTGCACATGTATTTGAATACTACAATGTATGTATGGTGTATTGTTTTAAATGAAATATTGGATGGAAAGGTAAGCCATAAGACATGATGAGAATATAACCTTAAAAAATGGCTCATGCATGCATATGAAAGTAAGTTTGATTCACGGTACTGATGATGGGATGGTGCACTTGGTATTGGGAAAGTATCTTACATTCTATTTATTCATGGTAAAGATAATTAGAAAAAATTATTTTTGATATATTGGTTTCTGGATATTTGGAAAATGATCTTACATTTTAGACATGATGGATTTCTAGATTTTATGAAGCAAGCTAGATACATTATTTTTTATATGGTGACTTGATACTAATGTTAATGTTTTTTTATAAGCATGATAACCATTATGATAGAAGTGTAACAATAAGATTGATATTCACGCTCTTCTTGTTTACCCTGTTTAGGTTTTGACAACCTTAGTAAATTGGATAATATGTTAAATACGGATGCCCTCACCTGATGGTTGGGTAATATGATAAAGAAGTGATGTAGTGATTATAATATATGAATTATGATGATACACATGTTAGCTTCCCTAATCATATGATTGTAACTCTTGATGAAAAATTGATGTCATTTTCATATGTGATGATGCAAACATGTTATGACCATCATGGATATATGTTTTAGAATTTGATCTAATAGTTTTTATAATGCTTGATAATATTATGAAAGGCATATTGATGTTTTGAGTGATAATGACTGAAGTGGATTCACTTTCAGATGGAGAAAATCTCCATAATATCCCTACACCTATTATATATAAATTAATATATGGAAGATTATTTACTATAGAAGTAAGATTTCTGACATAAATAGACAAACATTTGATGTTTTTGGTCTGTAGCAAGTTCTGGTCACATAAGAGAGGGTTTCCCTTAGTCTAAGTCCCAAACGCATAGAAGAAAACTTATGAGTGTGGTTATAAGCCTCACAACCACACAGAAGAAGGTCTGTGGGTGAGGTTGTGCCTGTAGATCAGGAAAACTGAAGCTTTATGCAAGAAATCAAGAGTGCTTTAGGAGTATGAAAATCCTCTAGATATGGGGTAGACAATAGAAAGTTCTAAGAGCAAGGAATTTTGTATGATTGAATTACCATAGAGAAAGTGAATTTTTTGACTAAATTTGTGTTTGAAGGGGACAAGAGATATGCATATTAGTATGCCATTTTGATTTGATTACTAAAACTAGTATATGATTGCAAGGGTTTGAAAAGATTTGGATTATTGACTTAACTTAATATAGATGAGAAATATTGGATTGGATAATTGATGATGCCATAGAACTTTGACATGATACTTCATAGTCCATAGATAGTTTTTAGGTTATGGACTAATTGAACTCACTTTTCCTCGGTGTATGCATTTATAATTAGTGACAGAAATGATGATAATAAGGATGGCTTGATGAATTATAGCTTGCTATTATAAATGAAAATTATTGATAGGTAAAATAGATAAGTTTATAACCTGGTACTTGGATGTGAGATCTACTTGGGGACTTGGATTGAAAAAAATTCATAGTTGTATTGGCAGAAAACTTTTATAACTTTGATATTAGTTTTGATTTCACATTTAAGGATTGATAAGATGACTCAGTTGGTTTGATTGCACAATGTAGATTTTTTTGAGGCTGAGTATATTGGTTTTATTAGTATAATGTTTATAGATAACATTGTACGGTTTGAAGTAAGCTCATCGAGCCTGGTATGTCTGCATTGACAGTTTCCTTGTGAAGCAAGGAAGATGTGCCAATCCAATCCTTAACTTCAAAAGTGTTCCAAGGTAAGACTTTGATTTTATTTTTATACACTGATGGTCTATTACGGATAGGTAATGAGCCTATGATGATCATATAGTAACCAGTATAGAAAATAAGTTTCCCTGTTGTTTGCGAAAAAAATATCTTTTCCAATCCATTAATTCATAACTAAGAGGGAGTCGGCCTCTAAAGTTCGAAATGAAGAATCATGACATGACAAATTAATTTTTGAATTTTGGAAATATATATATATATATATATCGTGAAGCTATTAAATAAAGTGGAAATGTGAATCCTTGGACACTCTGATTAAATTTAAAGAAGTTATGAAGACATATTGTTGAACCTAACTTGGAAACCGATAGTTTATTGAAGCATTGATGTTCCATGTGAACACTAGTCTATATATATATATATATATGTATATATATATTTATATATATATATATAGAACAATCTGAGTTAATTCATGATTGAGCCACTCCATACACATTGGGTTTCCACTAAGCACACTTCAATATATTTTCATGGGACGATCAATTTTTGATCTGAGATATTCTTCCTGTGATATGTGACTACATGGATGTATTGATGTTATTTTGGATCATGATCCGAATATTTTACTTAAAGGATGCATACATAATTTACTTAAAAGAGCATGTAACCAAGTAACGTAAACATATAAAATATGTGGAAATTAAAAGAAACCATGAGATCAAAAGCACAAGACAATTTGATAACGGAGTTCACCCAATGCGAGCTACGTCTCTGGGCCTTGCTCAATCTGGGGAGGCCTATTTCAGTAAATGGTAGCAGAAATAAATTAAAAGAAATAAAAAAAACACACCTTATACCTCCACTTCCATGGATGGCCTGAAAATTTAGACCTCTGCTAGAGAAACTGGTTGCATGGTTATATTTCTGGTGAAAAATTATAAAATGACTTTAAATTTGACCACATTCTGACATCGACACTTCTAGACCCCCACGGAATCTTTCTCAGCATCAAAATATACCCCTCTGTCAAGGTTCCACTCTTGGAACCCAACGTTAGGGTTCTGATGGTCATGGTTCTGCCCTGGTTGGAACTGTGCTCCTCTTCTCCATCCCCTCTTGAATGAAATGGCAGGGTTATGTACAAAGTTCCAGGAAAATAGACCAAGGTAAGGTCACTTGGGTCATTGGAAACTAGGTGTGTTTGGTAACAGCCCGCATAGGGTCAAATCCCATGGCTCCTTATATTATTTTTGTTTTTGTGTTTTGTCACCCGACGGTTTTTGGTTATACATTATGGTTGGAATGTGGGGTCGCCTATGAACGGGTCAAGTGCATTCGAATCCCTCTGACCCATTATATGGTGGTTGTTACATTTTTGGGGTGGGGTCTAGGTCTCCCGTGGACCCAACCCATATATATTATATATATTGAATATAAATGGTATTCGTTTGGCGGGGTTGGTTACCCACGAACCCATTTTTTTTTATTTTTTTTTTATAATAGCCATATTCGAAGAAAAAAAATTCACTGATTTTTTAAGGTCACTGGAAAAATTAAAGAGGAAAAAAATTAACCTGGTCCAGTGGTTGAATTCCATGCATCAAGACTTATCCATATTGTTGCCTGATTAGTGACTTTCAGTGAGCCCATTTTGACCAAAACTTTGACTGGCCATAAATTTCACATATGAATTCAGATTGAGGTGTTGTTTATGCCATTAGAAATCTTGCAACAAGATCTTCGATCAAAATCTGGTTCCAATTCATTTTAGTGACTTTTATGTTTTATTTTTTCCAAATGCATTTTTGGATTCTAAGCATTTCTGTAGCTACCTAGATCATTCCTCCCCACTAAGGATCTTTTGGGCTGCCAAAAGCTTTATCATTCAATTGAAAAGTGAGGGAATTGTTACCTCACTTTCTCCATTTCAATCCAACATGCCTTACTTGGATAAATTCCCTTGAAACCAATACGAAGGTACTCCATGTCTCCTCATTGTGAAGTCATAGTTCTCTTGTCCAGAACGACATCCTCAAGTAGCTTGTCCAAGTATTCAGGTGCAAAGTCATCCAATGTAGAAACTTGTCCAACCTCTTCATTGTCTATCATCAAGGGAGGCTGATAAAGCTTTAATTTTTCAATGTTCATCACTGAGTACATTTGCATGTATGCTGGAAAATTGAGACGAAAAGCATTGTCTCCAATATTTTCCAATATGGTGAATGGGCCATATCAGATTGGTCTCAACTTCTTTCCTTCCTCTTCCATCCTTTATTTGCCAATTTGGAGCCACACCATGTCTCCAACCTGGAATTGGTGATCAACCTGGTGCTTTTCATATCAAGATTTTTATCGAGGTTGACTTTTCTCTAACTTCTCCTACACTGTCTCGAAAAACCATCTGAATTTAGTGAATGAACTTATGTGCTTTGTCCCTGTCATGTTTCCCACTCGAATTATCATCTCTCCCAAAAACCATGTCTAAGGGATCCTTTGGAAAATATCCAAAGCATGTCTCGAATGGTGAACTTTGAGTGGATGAATTCACTACCCAGTTGTATGCATGTTATACATAAGGAATTTTCTCGTCCCACAACTTGGGATGATTGCCACAATAGCCCCAGATTAATTGTATCATTGTACGAATAAAAACCTATGTTTTTATGTCGGTCTTCAGATAAAATATGTGCTCCTCTTCAGCTTGGTGTCCATTATTCTCCGCAAATATGTCCAAATATCTTCAAGGAAAAAATATTCATGATCAGATAGAATGGATGTGGACATCCCAAAATGGACCCATACAATTGGAAGAAGAGATGAGTAGTCTACTCTGCAGTGACTTTCTTTTTACAAGGCATTAAGAAACACATTTTTCTAAATAGATCCATAACAACATACAAATAGTCATGACCTCTCCTAGACAAAGGAAAACCGCCAACAAAATCCATTGACACACTTTCCCATGGATGACTCGGAACAGGGAGTGATGTGTATAGCCCCAATTTTCTACTAGAGGGCTTGAAAACTAAACACAGCAATCATCCCTTTACATATAGAGTCATACTATTTTTCATGTAAGGCCAATAACAAAACCTTTGTAAATGACACAAAGTTTTTCCAACACCAAAATGACCCGACGCAAGATAGGTATGTGCCTCTTTGTTTGCATCTATTCTTTTATTGGTGGGAATACAAAGTTTACCAAGGTGGGAAAACCTCACTGAAAATAGTAATTGTCCACCTGCAATCCATGATTCAACTTTCCATAAACTTCTTTTAAAAATTCATCATCAAAATACTATTCAACATAGCTTTCGAAAGACAAAGAAGCATTTTGAAAAAAGATAGATGTAGAGATATGAGGGCAAGAAAGCATATCTACCACTTTGTTGTTGGTGCCGTTCTTGTATTTGATTACCAGGTGAAACTGCTAGAGGAATCCCATCCATCAGAAATGACATGCTTGTTGAATCCTTGTTTTCTACTAGAGGTACTGCAATGGATGGTGATCTGTGTGAATGATGGTCTCCTTACTAATCAAATAGTGCTTCCATTTTTTCAGGTTTTGAACCAAGGCATACATCTCCTTGTCATATGTGGGATAGTTCACAACATCTTGGGAGGATGTCTCTAAATGGTAACGTACAAGTTTCCTCTACCATATCAACATTTCTCCCATGGCGTACCCACTAGCATCTATCTCAATATGAAAATGTTGTTGGAGGTCAGGTAAGGCAAAAAATAGTGCGATATTGATCTTCTCTTTCAGTGTCTCAAAGGCTTTCTACTAATTTCCTCCTCAATGAAAGGTTTTCTTCACACTTTTCAATGCATGTAATGGGGATGCATTGACAGAGAAGTTGGAAATGAATATTCTCCAATACTTCACTGCACCCAAAAAGTTGTGTACCTCTGTAACATTGGTGGTTTTAGGCAAGTTTACAATCACATCAATTTTGGAAGGATCTATTGTTAATTTTCCACCTCCAACAATGTGACCTAAATAAACCAAAGAGGTTTACCAGATTCACACTTAGACATTTTGACATAAAAATTTTCCTTTTTCAAAACATCAAACACATTTTTAACATGACTCACATGATCTTCCTGTGTCATATTGAAAATAAGAATTTCATGAAGATACACAAGTACAAAATCATCAAGAAAAGGCATGAAAATATCATTCATCACCCTCATGAATGTGGTCAGATCATTGCATAGTCTAAATGACATCACTAACCATTAAAACAACCCTATTTTTTTCTTGAATGAAGTATTCCATACATGTTTTTCCACAATCCTAACCTGATGGTATCCACTGCACAAGTCCATTTTTTTGAAATAGACAAACATTTTCAATTTATCTAATAAATCATCAATGTGAGGGAGAGGGTATTGATTCTTCACTATTATTTTTTTGAGAGATTTCTAGTCCACACATATCCTCCATGTCCCATCCTTATTTGGAACCAACACTATAGGTGACCCACATGGAGAATAACTTGGTCTTATAACCCCTTAGTTCAGTAATTCCTGCACCTGCTTCTTTATCTCCTCCATCTCAATGGTTGACAAATTTTACATACCAATATTTGGTAAAGGAGCATCCTACTGCAACTGCATCTCATGTTGGACTTCACACTTTGGAGGCAACCCATGTGGTTCCTAAAAAATCTCATTATAGTTAGAAAAAATTTCATACAATTCTTTTTTATGAGTGGGATCACAAGCTTGGAAAGCTTCAGATACCTCCACGTCTTTTTCTCTCAAAACCATGAGCATGCACCCTTTGCTAGAATTTACCAATATCTTCATCTGACTTGCTCTTACAAGACTAGCCCTGATCTTGGCAGGATGAGCTCTAACAATTTATTCCACCTCTTCTTTCGTGAGATGATACATTTTTTCATGGTGAAAGAAGAACGATTTCCTATCATACAATTATAGACTCCAAATGACAATGCCACTAATATCCAAGGGTACAACATCAAGATCAACCTCATCTACTAGTATGGATGCAATCACAAATCTAGCCCTACACTTTTTGGTTACACACCCAACCAAGAGGGTAGGGTTTAGGATGAGGCTTGGTTTCCAAACCTAATTTCTTAACCAAGGATTCTGAAATAAAATTTACTTGTGAGCCCGATTCAAACAAGGTTTCCACTTTACTATGTTTCATCACAAGTCTAATGTGAAAAAATTCAGTCCTCTTTCGTTCATTAAAAAGAGAATTATTGGAAGCAGTTGTACTTTCATGTAATTCATAATTTCATTAGCATGAAGAGAAAGGTTACCTTGTATGCCCATTGCTGTGATCGGTGTTTCATCACCATAATTGTATCCAAGATTTTGTTGCACAGTTTCCACCCTATTTTGCTTTCCATTTCCACCAAATATCTTTGGATTCAACTTTAGATGCAACTTCCACTAGTGTTCATCATCATGGCCTTCCTTCTTGCAATGTGTGCAAGATGGATTTGCTCCTTCTTCTTTCTTGGTTGTAGCTACCTTCTTTTCCTTTCCCTTGCCTTTTCCTTTGAACTTGTTATTATGAGGTTTGAAATATGATTTTTTCATTTGATCCTCTCTGTCATTCTTTCCCCTTATTTCAAGGTGAACGTCCTTTACACTGGCCGCATCAATAGTAGTAGGCTCAAATAATAACAAAGAATGATTTATGTAACTATGAAAAGCACCAATATATTTCATTACAATTTCTGCTGAATCAAGTGGAATGTTCAAATTCAAATCTTGTTTCCTAAACTCTTATGTGAATCTTTTTAAATTTTGACCCTTTCCTTGTCTCAAATATTTCCATTCCATTAAATACTTTTGTCGATAAACCAAAGGATAAAACTAATATTTTAATGCAGAAACAAAATTGGACCAAGAATAAAGGATATTACCCAAGTTTTTTCTACCTTTCTGCAACTTTCTCTCCCACCAAAAAAGAGCGGTGCCAATCAGTCAAAGAGATGCTAATTGGATCTTGGCCTCATCTTCCTTGATCTGTTGAATCCAACAATAGACTTTGATATGTCTGATCCAATTGTTTAATTTATCTGCACGACATTCTCCATTATATGTGGGCAAATGAAACTTTACATCTAGCTTTAAAAATGGCTTCTTAGATGTATTTTTATGGTTCCTATTAGAATGATGAGAAGAAGAAGAAGAAGAACTGTCACTAGTGGATAGAGATTGAGGAGGCTCTTCTCCTCCACCTCCATGGTGTACCGAGGAATGATCCTTGGGCTCTTTATTCTCATGCTTAGTTTTCTTCTCATATTCTGTAAAGAAATTTTCAACTTTCTCTACCATGGTGAAGAAGATCTTGCAATAATTTCGCTCTTATTCTAATCATGCATCCTAATCTTCGATGTTCCGCCTTCGTGCTACACACCCAAATTCAGGATCAAATAATTTGAGTTTTCCTTATCCTCTTTGGAGTTTATTCCTAGTTAGCATTCACTCATGCAACTCACATCAAGAAGACATGCTCTAATACCAAAATTGATCTGAATATTTTAATTCAAGGATGCGTGAAAAATTGAACTTAAAAGAGCATGTAACCAAGTAAAATAAGCACTTAAAATATGTTGAAATTAAAATAAACCATGAGATCGAAGGCAAAAAACAATTTAATAATGGAATTCACCCAATTTAGGCTATGTCTCTGGGCCCTGATCAATTTTTGGAGACCTCTTTCATTAAATGGAAGAAAAAATAAATTACAAGAAATAACAAAAAAACACCTTATACCTCCACTTATGGGGATGGCTTGAAAATGTAGACCTTTGCTGGAGAAATAGACTGCACAGTTGGATTCTTGGTGAAAAATCGTGAAAAATGACTATAAATTTGACCACATTCTGACATCGACACTTATGGACCCCTAAGGAATCTTTCTCGGCATCAAAATATACCCTTGCATCAAGGTTCTACTCCTCGAACTCGACGTTAGGGTTTTTATGGTTGTGGTTCTACCCTGGTTGTAAATATTCTCCGCTCCTTCATTCCCTGATGAATGAAATGGTGGGTTTATGTATAAGGTTCTTGGCAGATTGAGCAAGGGGAGGTCGCTTGGGCCATTGGAAATTGGTTTTGTTTGGTTATGGCCCATCCGGGGTCAAATACCGTGAGTCCTTACATTAGTGCACAGTTTTGTTTTATTACTCGATGATTTTTGGTTATACACTATGGTTGGAATGTGGGGTCGCCCATGGTTGGGACAGGTGGGTTCGAATCCTTCTAACCCCGTTATATGGTATTTTTTATATTGGTTGCGCAGAGCTCGGGTCTCTCGTGACCCCAACCCATATATATTATATATATTGAATATAAATGGCATTCGGTTGGAGGGGTTGGTGACCCGCTAACCGATTTTCTTTGTGTTTTTTTAAATTTATTTTTATAATAGCCATATTGGACAAAAAAAAATTGTTAATTTTTTAGGGTCACCAACAAAATTTAATAGGCGGAAAATTTTCCTATTCTGGTGGTCAATGTAACATACCCTGGTTAAAAGTTTATGTAATACAAGTTAATAAAGAAAAAAATAAGACCACGGGTAACGAACACTTATTCTAAGCTAAATGTTGGGAAAATATATCCTAGTGAGCATCAGTGGATGTGTCTATGGATGAGGGGAAATTGGAAAAGGCAATGGATAAGGAATTATAAAGCCAAGTAGATATTTTGACACATTTATTTATGAAAATAAAGGAAATTAGGAGAAAAGGAAGGTGAAAGGTCACATGTTGCATGTGAGGAATAAATTGAAGGAAAATGAATAAAATAGAGGCCTCATTGATAAAATGGCTTCTGAGGATCAGTTGGTTCCTTTTTTCAGTTGAATTTTGGAGCTCTCTCTCTATTCTCTTTCTCTCTCTCTCTCTCTCACTCTTATACACTTAGATTTTCCTTGGAGAATTTAGGCATTGGACCAAGAAAGGGAAAAGCAAGCAAAGGAAGGACAAGGAAAGGAAACTCAAGTAAGGATAAAGCAAGGAAGAGCGGGATCAAGCAGCTTCAATAGGAATACTTGCAGGTAGCAGATTGCATGTATGATTTCCTAGCTAGTTTTAACATGCATGGTATGTGCATGTTGGTGTTTGGCTCATTTTTTGTTGGTGGCATTGTTTTGTTTGGTTTTGACAGTGGTTTTTAGTCTTGCCTTTCCTTTTTCCAAATAGCCATGGTGTGATGGTATTATTCTCATTTTTGAGCTTTGAAATTGTCGGATGGTTTCAGAATCTAGGGCAGAGGTTGTCTCGAGTTCATTCTCAAGGGCCTAGGAATCCCTTGAATGGTTTTGGCATGATACACGGTAAATATTGAGGGTGGTGTCTCAGTAAGGGCCTAGTGATCCGGTGTGGATTCCAGTAAAATGAATAGAAAAGGAAACAAAAAATTCCTCAAGGATAGTGATGAGATCCAGAGAAATTCCAAGCTAGGTTTGGTTTTATGATCTTGATGCCAGTTTAGGTGAGATCACAATATGGTGAGGGTGGAGGTTGTTTAACCTCTGCGTTCCCTTGATTGTTTTTGGATTGGTTTATCCATGAGATCCCACATTC
Source organism: Pinus albicaulis (assembly GCA_034641835.2). NCBI lineage: Eukaryota > Viridiplantae > Streptophyta > Pinopsida > Pinales > Pinaceae > Pinus > Pinus albicaulis. The sequence continues at coordinate 858,427,910 of CM076581.1, forward strand.
ATTCTTGGAATATGGCATGAGGGTGATTTGCTAAAGTAAAAGATTTGGTTCAGCCACATCTATGATCGAATGGTACGTGGAAATCCCGAACTTGGTTGGCTCTTGCCTATGTTTAATGAAAGCTAAGTTCTCTTAATTTTTTACTTGTATTTATGTGGCTTTAACAGTTTTTATATTATGTTTATTTATATGGTTATATGATGGTTATAAGCATGGTTATGGGATTGGTTCTAGTCATGTAATATTTCATGTTTCTACTTGTAACTGAAAGAACAATGGATGCAATACCTAATTAATGTTAAGATAGCTAATAATAAAGGGTGGTTATCCTTATTGATAAGTTTCATATGAATTTCCAATCCCTTATGCTCAGTCTTATATTCATGACCTATATATTGCATTTTTTCCAAGTGTTTGACAAAATGTCAGTCCCGGTTGGGGATGGTCAGGCCTAGTCCTGGTGTCATTTTTTGGTTTACAAGCATTTTCCTTGTGTAAATTATGATTTCTGAAAGTTATAGGGATTTATGGACGTATGTCTTGCCCAAACCCTGGAATCTAGCCTTAAAATCTGTAGTCTCTAGTACAACACTGAGTAATTTAGTACACATTTGCACTGATGCAGGCTTATGCATACGACTGGAAGGTTCCAGTTGTATTGATGCCTTGGCAAGGGTGCGAATGGGGGTAAAACTGAGGGAAAATTTAGGTTGGCTCAGGGGATGGACATCTGGAGGGGTTGGATTACTCCTGGAGTGTCCTGTGGAACCTGAGGGAAGTCAATAAGGTTTTTTTGTCGACTCCATTTCCTTAAGGTCACCTAGGAGGTTGAGTCTAGTCATAAATGCCCCTCATATCATGTTTACATTGGGTAAGTTGGTGAAAGTGGGTAGGTGTGATGGGAGGTGTGCGTTGCAAGTGGTATGAGAGCATGGTTGCTCTCTCTTTAGGAAAAGTTGGATGTTTTCTAGATTATTTTCATCATGCAGTGGATCAGGGTGTAATGTTGGTATGGTCATACATGATGCTATATGTTGGTATGTTGATTCTATAGATAGGTTTGTGATTGTACATGTACATATACTTGCAAGAAGAAGAGAATTAAGGATGGCGAGAAAAATGGTAGAATATATTTCTCATGACTCTCCCTATTGATCAGTTGGGGAAAAAGGAGAAGAGTATTCTCTTGGTGTGACATATACACTAAGGAGCTTGATGGAAGAGCTAAGAAGTGTAAGCCATAAAATGACAGGTTGGTTGAGGCTCAAGAAATAATTTCAAGGGCTCAATAAAAGAAGATATAGATTAATGCAATGATTCTTCAGAGCTTGTCAAAGTTGCAAAAGTAGGGACAAATGAAGATCAGTCAAGAGCAGGAAGAAAATACTAATGGAGCCTATGGTATCAAGTCTCGATCCGAACACATATTGGATGTAGGGGAAACAGTTAGAGGTGTTAGATCATTGGACATACCTGATAGGAGGACTACTATGTATAAGCATCATTCTAGTTTCTCTTCCAACGGACATCATCATAGTCTTCACCGTCATCATCCTTATAGGAGTGGTGAGTATTTTCCAGAGGATTTCAATAAAGTTAAGATGCCTACATTTGATGGAGAGATGAAGAAGTCAAAATATGTTGAGGCATGGTTTCTTGGGATGAATAAATTCTTCATATTACATAGTTATACAAATAACATGAAATCTAATATAACCACTTTCAGTCTTAAAGGGAAAGAAGATATCTAGTGGGAGGATGTGAAGAATGTTAAAGGTATTCAGGGGGATGAATTTATTTGGGATGAGTTTGAGAGGCTCTTAATGAATAAGTACCTATCGGAGAGGTACTATGGTGATAGATCTAAGGATTTTATGAGTTGTAGATGGGTACCATGACAGATGATGAGTATACTAGCAGGTTCTTGGAGTTGTTGATATATGTCCCTTACCTCAAAGAGGAGAAGCCCAAGGTTCAGATATTCATAATTGGGATGCAATTAGCATACAAAAAATGGATTGATTTCGATGAGCCTATATCACTAGAGGAATCAACTTGGAAGCTAAAGCATTTTTATGAGCACTCAAAGCGCAAAGTTGAGCCTACGCGTGATTTGAAAGGAAATTAGAGGGATAAATGAAGATGGCGACCAAAGCGGGGAAGAACCCAAGATGCAAGTGAGAAAAAAAATGTGGCTCCTTACAAGAAGGTAAATACGGTTGAGAATGGACATGGATCCCAATCGAGAAAGCAGCATACTAGAGGTGATGGTAGAGCACCATTGCAGTGTTGGATATGTGGCAAGGATCATCGCAAGAGAGACTGTACGCAATATCAGGGTGGTAGACCCTAGATCTATAGTGCACAGGAGGCACATACAATTGGGGATGTTGGTCATATAATTCCTAGGATTTATGCAGTTGTGGAAAAAAGGCAGGTGAATCACCAGGCATATATCATTGAGATGGATGGTAAGCTTTGTGATCTAGTTATTTCTATTTTTATTGATCCTAGATCTAATTATAGTTATGTTAATATTGACCTGGTGGATAAGTGTGGCTTGAGAAAATAAGTGCATGCAGAATCTTGGTTGGTACAGTTGGCTATAGTTATGAAGAAGAGAGCTCACCATTGGGTAATAGCTTGTGCATTTGAGTTAAATGGTATGCCTACAACAACAAATTTTAATGTATTTCCATAGGGATAGTGTAGCATGGTTTTCGGTATGGATTGGTTGTACCTTCACAGGATCAAAGTAGACTGTCATGACAAGGCCATTGAGTGCCTAGATGATAATGGAGAAAACAGAAATTTTTAGGGAAAGAAGAAGCATACATTAGTGAGGATGGTCACAACTATGCAGGCTAAGAGGAGTTGCATAGAAGGTGGTGTGATTTTTGCAGTGCATGTTTCTAGTGGCAAAGGTAAGGATGTTGAGGATGCAGAAATATTCCAAAGGTATCCTATATTGTAGCAGTTTCAGGATGTTTTTCCAACAGAGATTCCAGAGTTATCTCCTCACAGGGAAGTGGAATTTTCTATTGAGTTGGTACCAGGGGAAGCACGAACATCAAAGGCACCTTACAGGATGATCATGCCATAGTTAATAGAGTTGAAGTTGCAGCTGAAGGAAATAATTGACAAGGGATAAATTAGGTTGAGTGTATCACCTTGGGGTGTACCAATGTTGTTCGTAAAGAATCAAGATGGCACTCTCAGGTTGTGCATTGATTACAGGTAGCTGAACAAAGTGACAATCAAGAATAGGTATCCATTTTCGAGGATTGATGAATTGTTTGAACAGATGAAGGGAGCTTCATTGTTCATCAGGTACGCATCAAAGAAAAGGACATATATAAGACCGCCTTCAGGATGAAGTATGGGCATTATGAGTTTTTTGTATTTCCATTCGTTTTGACTAATGACATAGCTACATTTATGTGTTTGATGAATAGTGTGTTGCGTCCTTCTCTGGACAAGTTTGTTATTGTATTCATTGATGGCATCTTGGTATATTCTAAGAATGAGGAAGAGCATGAAGAGAATTTAGTAGAACTATTGAGATTTCTAAGATAGAATCAGTTATATGCTAAGCTTAGAAATTGTTGTTTCTTCCAGAAAAATGTACACTACTTGTGGCATGTTGTTTCCAAGGAAGGCATAGCAGTAGATCCAAAAATGATAAGAGCTATCATGGAGTGGGTAGCTCCTAATAATGTGGAGGAAGTTAGATAATTTATGGGATTAGAAGGTTACTACAAGAGGTTCATCAAGAACTACTCACGCATTGCATATCCTATTACATCCTTTCAAAGGAAAGGTAAGAATTTTGAATGGACAGAAGAATGTGCAAATAGTTTTGAGCAGCTGAAGCAGTTGTTGACAAATGCTCCAGTTCTTAAGATTGCAAATCTGGATAAATAATTTGTGGTGTTTAGATATGCTTGTAAAAGAGGACTTGGTGGATTCCTTATGCAGGAGAGACAGGTGGTATGCTATGAGTCCAAGAAATTGAATGAGCATGAACAGAACTATGTGACTCATGATCTTGACTTGGCAGCTATTATTTGTGCATTAAATATGTGGAGGCATTATCTTCTTGGAAAGAGGTTTTTATTGTTGATTGATCACAGTGGGTTGAGATATTTATTTGACCAACCGAACCTGAATGCAAGGCAAGCTAGATGGTTGGACACCCTTAGTGAGCTTGAATTCGAGATGAGATACATTAAGGGAAAGGAGAATATGGTTGTAGATGCTCTGAGAAGGAAAGTACATGTGAACCATATAGCATCTATGATTTCCTATGGGACAGATTTACATGATCAGGTCTTACAGGCAGGACAAAAGAATAATTGGCATGTGGAGCTCAGGCATAGGTTACATCAGAGTACAGGTACGGGTGCAGGTGCAGGTACAGTTGATCAGGTTGCAGACTATTGTCTCATGGAAAATGGGTTGGTGATATTTAGGGACAGGATCTATGAGCCAGATGACAGTGAACTCAAGAATATTATCTTGAGGGAATTTCATGTCAATCTATACTCGAGTCACCCAGGATATTAGAAGGCATTGAAGGTGGTGAAGAATTTCTACTATTGGTTGAATATGAAGAAGGATGTGGCAGATTTCATGGCTAGATGTTTGGATTGTCAGTAGGTGAAGGAGGAAAGTAAGCATCCAGATGGTCTACTACATCCTATTTTGATTCTAGAATGGAAATGGGAGGTCATTTCCATGGGTTTTATTACATCTATTTCGATGATAGTGAGGCAACATGATTCTATCATGGTTGTGGTCGACAGGTTGAGCAAGGTGGCTCACTTCATTCCAGTGAAGACTACGTATTCAACTAGTGGGGTGGTACATGTATTCATCAGGGAGATTATGAGATTACATGGTGTTATGAAGAATATTTTGTTAGACATGGATGTTAAGTTCACTTCCAACTTTTGGAAGGAGTTGTTTTCTAGTTTGGGGACAGAGTTTGCCTTCAATGCAGATTATTTTCCACGGGCATATGGATAGACGAAGGGGTTCAACAAGATCCTAGAGGATATGTTGAGGGTGTATGTCATGAAATAGAAGAGGAAATGGGACGAGTACCTTCCATTGGTTGATTTTGTATACAATAATGGTTATCAAGAGTCATTGAGGATGATTCCTTTCGATGCACTATATGGGCAAAGTTGTAATACTCCCATCAACTGTAGTGATCCAGTCAAAAAACTACTTATTTGACTATACATGTTGACAGAAAAGGAATAGAAGATGCAAGTTATAAAGAAGAATCTAAAGGTAGCATATGACAAGAAGAAGAGTTATGAAGACTAGTATAAGACATTTAAGGAGTTTCAGGTTGGAGAGCATGTGTATTTATGTATCAAGCCCAAGAATAGCTCCTTGAGGATTGGATAATGTGCCAAGTTGGAACCATGGTATTGTAGGCATTTTGAGATCCTTGAAAGGATTGGACCTTTGGCTTATTGAATTGCACTACCTCCAAGAGTGAAAGTCCATGATGTTTTTCATGTTTCATTACTTAAAAGGTATATAAAGGATTTTGATCATGTTATTGATTGGTATATATTACAGGTGGAGAAAGAAGGAGAATTCCAGTTGTATCCTTAGTGCATATTGCATCGGAAACAACTCATTCTCAAGAACAGAACCATAGATCAAGTTAAAGTGTAGTGGAAGCACTTTGGGCAGAAGAAGCTACATGAGAGATAGCATATCAGATGCAAGATATGTATCCTTCATTGTTATTCGGTTGATGAGAAGCATTTTTTTTTTTTTTACATATTTATGTATGTGTTATATTATAAATACCACCATGAGCTAATTTATAAAGCTCCAATAAGCGGTATGGTTGTTATATTGTCATGTTGTCATGATGGTTTTTTCTTTTAAGCAGGTTATTCATTGTAAATGCTACATCGAGCTAAGTTATAAAGCTCCATGGAAAGTATTTTTTCTTTTCAACACTTTTACTGAGGTATAGGTGTGGTTTAACACTGAGGATAGTGTTCCCCAAGGGGGAGGGTTCTGTAATAGACCCGGGTTAAAAGTTCATGTAATAAAAGTTACTAAAGGAAAAAAATAAGACCACGGTTAAGGGACACTTATTCCAAGCCGAATTTTGGGAAAATATATCCTAGTGGGCATCACTGGATGTGTTTATGGCCTAGGGGAAATTGGCAAAAGCAATGGCTAAGGAATTAAAAAGGAAAAAATCTATTTTACTACATTTGATTATGAAAATAAAAGAAATTAGGAGAAAAGGAAGGTGAAAGGTCACAGGTTGCATGTGAGGAGGAAATTGAAGGAAACTAATGGAAAATGAAGAAAATAGAGGCCTCATTGATAACAAGGCTTATGGGGATCAGTTGGTAACTTTTTTTTAGTTCAGTTTTGGAGCTCTCCCTCTCTTCTCTCTCTCTCTCTCTCTTCGACACTTATAGTTTTCTTGGATCATTTCATCATTGGACCAAGAAAGGGAAAGAAAAGTAAAGGAAGGACAAGGAAAGGAAAGGAAAGAAAATATCAAGCAAGGAAGAGCAGGAATACTTACAGGTAATAGATTGCATGTATGATTTCCAGCTGGTTTTGAAATGCATGGTATGTGCATGTTGATGTTTGGCTCTTTTGTTGTCGGTGGCATGGTTTTTTCAAGTTTTGATAGTGGTTCTCAACCTTGAATTTCCTTTTTCTAGATAGCCATGATGTGATGGGATTATTATCAGTTTTGAGCTTTGGAATTTCCATATGGTTTCAGAATCCACGGTAGAGGTGGTCTCAGGTTCATTCCCAAAGGCCTAAGAATCCCTTGACCGATTTTGGCAGGATATATAGTAAATCCCGAGGGTGGTGTCTTGGTAAGGACCTAGTGATCTGGTGTGGATTGTGACAAATCCTAGAGACAACGAGATATAAAATTCATCAAGGATAGTGATGAGATTCAAAGGCCTTCGAATCTGGGTTCACTTTTGTGATATTGGTGCCAGTTTAGGTGAGATCATGGTATGGTGAGGGTGGAGGTGGTTTAACCTCTGGATTCCCTTGGTTGTTTTGGATTCGTTTATCCATGAGATCCCACATTCATGCTTGGAATATGGCATGAGGGTGATTGGATAAAATAAATATTTGGTTCAACCATGTATATGGTCGAGTGGTACGTGGAAGTCCCAAACCCGGTTGGCTCTTTCCTATGTTTAATGAAAGAAAAGTTCTCTTTATTTTTTACTTCTATTTATGTGGCTTTAATAACTGTTATATTATGGTTATATGTTGGTTATAAGCAAGGTTATGTGACTGGTTCTAGTCATGGTTTATTTCAGGTTTCTACTTGTAACTGAAAGAACAATGGATGCAAGACCTAATTAATGTTAAGATAGATAATGGGAGAGGGTGGTTATCCTTCTTGATAAAATTCATATGAATTTATAGTCCCTTATGCTCAGTATTGTATTCATGACCTGTAGATTGCATTGTTTCCAAGTGTTTGATAGAATGCTGGTCTCGGTTGGGGATGGTCATGCCTAGCCCGGGTGTCAGTTTTTGTTTTACAAGCATTTTCCTTGTGTAAATTATTATTTTTTAAAGTTACAGGGATTTATGGGTAGAGGTCTAACCCCGGCCTTGGAATCTAGCCTTAAAATCCATAGTCGTTGGCATAACACTAAGTAATTTAGTTCACAATCGAACAGATGCAGGCTTATGCATGTGACAGGGAGGTTCCAGTCGCACTGATGCATTGGAAATGGTTCGAATGGGGGTAAAACTCAGGGAAAAGTTAGGGTGGCTTAGGGGATGGACACCTGGAGGTTTTGTGTTACACATGGAGGTTCCTGTGGCACCTGATGGAAATCATTATGGTTTGTTTGTCGAATCCATTTCCTTAAGGTCACCCGGGAGGTTGGGTCTGGTCATAATTGTCACTCATCTCATGTTTACCCTGAGTAAGCTAGTGAAAGTTGGTATATGTGAGGGGAGGTGTATGTTACAGCTAAATTTCGTGCGCCGAGACTTTGCCAATTTTTTTCCTCATTAGTGAGTTCCATTGGGTCCAGTTTGACCAAATATTTGACTGGACATAGCTTTCACATACGAACTCTGATTGAGGTTTCGTTCATGTCATTAGAAATATTGCAACGAGATATTAAATATGACCCTAGTTCCACTTAATACTAGTGATTTTTATTTTTGATTTTTTCCAAAGCCATCTCTGGATTCTGACCATTTCTGGAGCCACTTGGATAGGATTTTTATTGATAAGGTGAGCACATGTGGGTGCTGCCTTAGTATAATATCTTCCACAATATTTGTGGATGATAATTCCATATATTTAAGCACAGCCAAGGTCAATTACGATGTTGCTAACATGACTAGTTGTGAGGAAGGTTAAAGAAGATCTTTAGAGAGCTGTTTGAGCAGATTCTGGATATGACAGAAAAACATTTCCATAATATTGAGTGGGATCCAATTGGTAGAGAATATTATATATAGTTGGGACTAATATATATTCATATATTGAGACATTGTTGTTGTATGAAACAAGATTAGGCTTGTTATTTCCGCCTTCATGAGAGGGGGGAGGAATAAGGTATCCTTTTTGTGATATATATTTTAATCTAATATAATATTTGATTTGATGTATTGCATGAACATGAGACTTCTGTTATTGAGAAATTATGATTGAACTCTTCAGTGAGTTCTTTAAACCAGTACTAGATATGAGCATGATGATATGTTTTTGATCTATAGAGAGGAATACTAATTGAGGATGCTGAGCGAATGCTTCCCCTGTGTCTGAGCTCCTAGGTGAGGAATTGAGATGGAAGGCTCATGGGGTTGAGGGATCTCTGGAAAATATGGTCGTATATGTTGCTCCCCTATCTGTCACCCATAGGGTTGGAGATGTTAGCTCCCCTATCTTAGTCTATGTAGAGTATACCCCAATTGTGCTAGGTCCCTATAATACTAGTGTATCCCCTTATTGTTATTGCTAGTGTAGCCCTGTTATTGTTATTTTTGTGCCCATGTAGTGCCAATATTGTTATTATTGTGCCCCATATAATCCCACTATTTTTATTGTTGTGCCCTTACATTGTTATTGTTATGTCGGCTAGGATTATATTGTGACCCCTTGGACTCCTATATATAGAAAGAAGGTTTTTTCATTTGTATCATCCAAGAATTGTTCATTTATGTAATGTAAAGGAGGTTTCCCCCTCAGAGAGGTTGATTTATAATTCTTTGATCTTTCCTTTCTTTTATTTTGGGAGTTGGTTTCATAACATTTGGTATTAGAGGTTTGAATTCTAGGAATTCGCTGCTGCAAGCATGCCATCTTGGATTTTTCTCTATAACGTTTTTTCTACGATGCTTAAGAAGCTGGTATGTTTATCACGTGGAGCTGAAATCTTAATGAACTTCATGTAAAAAATTTAGACATTGGTTCGAAATATTTTCAGAGATATGATCTGTGGAATTTAGGGTTTTTGCAGGCTACATAATTTCATCTCAAACAGGCGACCAAGGGAAAAGCATCATAAATTTCGTTTTAGGCATCGGATTAGAATTATGTAAAAAGTGGTCAAAATTGCATGGAATTTAGTTTATTTTGTATTGATTTCAGAGCTGAGGGTCGAAACAGTGACATGTGGCAAGCCATATAATTTCACTCTACTAAACCATCCCATTATTAGGTCACTGTGGGAGATTGGGCATAACTTTTCCTTGAAGAAATGAAATTAGGTCTGACCTATGGCATTAGAAAGAAGAATTATGGGATACTAAAGGACCTAATTTCAGATCTTTAAGATCCAAAATCACATAAATAAATCATGTTCAATATCTACCTCCTAAAAAGCAAGAGAAAGATGTGTATTTTTTTTTTTAAATTGCATAGCTTTTGTTTCAAAAAGTAGTTTAAAGTGATTCCAAGAGAATATTGAAGAATAGATATAAGTATTGATTCTAAAAGGCCTCCCAAAAATAATTACACATACATTAAGTCCTCAGAAAACTCTACTAATAATGGCACATGAAGAGGAAGAAGTGCAACATGATATATCAAAATTACAGGACCAAGTGCAACAAATTTCACTTTCACAAAGAGCAACCAAAGAAGAAATAAAATGTGAAATGGATGGTTTAAAAGGCAACATGAATTGTTTAAAATCATACATGGAAGGTTTGAAGGAAGGTTTGACAAAGTTGCTACATGAAAATAATCCTAATGGCGAAAAGGTAGTAGAGGAAACTCATGATGCGAACAAAATAAGCGTTAATCATGATTTCATAAACTATAACATTGGATTGAAGACCCACCATATTCTGAAGATAAATATGAGTAAGTTTGATGGCAAGGATCCTATAACATGGATACTACAAAGGGAGCAATATTTTTATCTCCATAATGTGCAAAACACACAAAAGGTACGTATTGCAACTTTATATCTAGAACCCAATACATTTGTATGGTATTGATGGCTTTGCATAAAAAAATTTGTCACTTGGTCAATTTTTACAGAATCAATGATAGTACATTATGAGGATAAAAAGAAAAAGACCTTATTTATCCAATTGATAAATCTCAAACAAAAGGGTTCAATGGTAGAGCACATTGAGGACTTCCAAAAATTGAATATAAGGGTAATTTATATTCAAGAGGAACACATGATTGATGTCTTCATAGGGACTTTAAAGGATAAAATCTAACTTGAGGTTCGCCTTTGAAAACCTGATTCATTGGAGAAGGCATTCAGGTTGGAAAGAAAAATTATGGCAACAAGGAAGCCTACCACTCACAACTATAAATATGGAAGTGTTGCTACTCCTACACTTCCACAACCTACAAGGTTTACACCACAACAATTGGAAGAAAAAAGAGAAAAATGGATTTACTATAGTTGTGTTAGAAAATACACTAAATGTCATAAGTGTGTTGAGAAGAAATTATTTTACATAGATTGTGAAGAGGAGGAAGAAAATGAACAAGAAACTTCAAAAGAAGAGGATATACACGAAGAACCAGCCCTAGATAAAGAAGAAATGAATCCAGCCATATCTTGTAATGCATTGGCAGGAATTACCACTCCTCCAACTCTCAAGATAGAAGTACATTTCAAGGATAAAAATGTAATAGTGCTGACTCATTCGGGTAGTGCCCATAATTTTATTCATTGTAAGGTAGCCAGGGAATTGAATTTATTCCTATACACAGCTTCAGAGTGTCAAGTGATGGTTGAAAATGGAGGAACTATAAATTGATCTGCAAAGTGCCATAGTATCAAGATAACCATGGGGGAATATGTACTGAAAATTCCAATGCTCTCCATTCCAATGGGTGGTGCTTATGTTGTACTAGGAGTCCAATGGTTACAATCTTTGGGGATGATAGCTTTTAATTTTCAAGAACTTTCCTTGAATTTTTTTTAGGAAGGAAAGGAAGTTGAATTATGGGGTATTATAGGGAATCTAGGAAAGATAATAAGCTCTAATCTCATGAAAAAAATTCTGGAAAATAAAACAACAAGCCATAATTTCACAATTAGGCTCACTAGAGGTTCAAAGATCAAAATCATCTATTTCTCCAAACCTCCAAAAATTATTGGAAAATCATTCCAAGGTGTTTGAAACTCCCAAGGGACTCCCACCTATTTGTCATCATGATAATTCTATTCATTTTATTCCAGGTAGTTTTCCTCCAAATATCAGGCCTTACAGATATCCTTATGCCCAAAAGAATGAGATTGAACGTATGGTTTCATAAATGCTAGAGGCTGGTATAATTCAACAGAGTCAAAGTTCCTTCTCTCCTCCAGTAGTATTGGTGCACAAGAAGGATGGATCATGGTGTATGTTTATGGATTATAGAGAGCTCAACAAGCTCACTATTAAAGATAAATTTCCCATCCTCATCATTGATTAATTACTGGATGCATTATATGGAGAAATTTACTTAACCAAGCTAGATCTTCGCTCTGGATATCATCAAATTAAAATGAAAACTAAAGACATTCTGAAAAAATAATTCAAAACTCATGAGGGTCATTATGAATTTGTTGTCATGCTTTTTTGCCTTACTAATGCACCTTCCACATTTCAAGGTTTGATGAATTCCATTTTCAAACCCTTCCTTAGAAAATTTGTGTTAGTATTTTTTGATGATATACTAACCTACAACAAGTCTTGGAAGGATCATGTTAAACATGTTGACATGCTGCTCAAAATATTGGAGGAGAAAATTTTATATGCAAAAATCTCCAAATGTTTCTTTGGGGTACAAGAGGTGGAATATTTGGGTCATATTGTATCTCATGATGGTGTTAAGGTAGACCCTAACAAAATTAAATCCATTAAGGAATGGAAAATCCCTACAACCATAAAGCATTTTCAAGGATTTATGGGGTTAATAAGGTATTATCGCAAGTTTGTTAAGAATTATTGGAGAATATTGAAGCCTATAACATCATTACTAAAGAGAGTTGCATTGTCTTGGACTCCGGAAGCAACTAAGGCCTTTGAACATCTTAAAGAGGTAATGTGCCAAGCACCAGTCTTAGCTACACCAGACTTCACAAAATCCTTTTATTGTGGAATGTGAAGCATAAAGAAATGGAATTAGTGTGATTTTAATGTAAGAAGGAAGACCCATTATTTTTTAAATTCCTCCAATCAAAGGAAAGTATTTACTGAAACTTATTTATGAGAAGGAAATTTTGGCAATACTACATGCACTAAATAAGTGGTGACCTTATTGAATAGGAACACACTTCAAGGTAAAAACAAATCATGATAGTCTTAAATAATTTTTCGAACAAATATTATCTTCAGAAGAGCAGCAAAAATAGGTCACAAAGATGTTGGGTTATGACTTTGAAATAATCTACAAAAAATGGAAGCAAAATGTTGTTGCAGAGGCACTCTCAATAAAGGATTAGGATGTGGAAGCATTGCTTTGTGCCATTTATATGATCCAACCTAAGTGGATAACTGAATCAAGGGATGAATGGAAGAACAATGAAGAGGTGTGGGAACTCATTCAAAAGTTTCAGTAAGGTCCCAGTACATCTGAAACATTTAGCTAGAAAAATTATTCATTATGGTACAAATATCGCTTATATATTTGTAATAATTCCCAAATCAAACAAAATATTTTTTTGGAATTTCACACATCTCCCTTAGGAGGGAATTCATGATTTTTAAAAACTTACCAAAGGGTCAAGAAGGATTTTTTTTGGGATGGCCTTAAATATTATATTCAAAATTTTGTGGCAGAATGTTTGGTTTTCCAACAAAATAAAGTTGAGACAATTAAGACCCCATGTATGTTACAACCTTTCTATTCCAAGTCAATGTTGGGAGGAGGTTTCAATGGATTTTATCACAGTTTTACCCATGTCCGAAGGAGATATTGTCATCATGGTGGTAAATGGTAGACTTACCAAGTATGCATAATTTTGTGCACTATCTCATCCATTTAAATCCAATACTGTTGCTACTGCGTTTATGGAAACAATTAAAAAGCTACATGGAAACCCAAATATTATTGTAAGCGACAGAGATCCCATTTTTACAGGAAATTTTTGGAAGGAATTATTCTCTTATTTGGGTAACCAATTAGCTCATAGCTCATCATATCATCATTAATTTGATGAGAAAATTGAGATAGTGAACAAATTTTTGGAAGGACATCTTCATTTCTTTGTATCTGATAAACAAACACAATGGTTCAAGTTGTTACCTCTGGCTGAATTGTGGTATAACACTTCCTTCCATACTCGAGAAAAAATGACCCTATTTATGGAACTTTCTGGATATGATCAACCCTCCATCACATCATATTTAAGAGAATATTCTAAGGTTCAAGTAGTGGAAGATAACATGGAGCATACACAAAAAAAAAAAATCAACTCTTAAAGGATAACCTCACCTTGGTGCAGAATCGAATGAAACAAAAGGCAGACCAACATCGTAGTGAAAGAAATTTTGATGTATGTGACTGGGTATTTTTACTGCTACAACCATACAAACAAATTCTCCTCAAGAAAGCTATGAAGGATAATAAATTATCACCAAAGCATTATGGTCCTTACAAGGCGTTGCAAAAGATTGGTACTATGGCATACAAATTGGAGCTTCCTGCATCTTCCTGAGTGCACCCAGTTTTAAATGTTTCATGCTAAAAGAAGGTTATAGATGACAAGCTCAAAATTCAAACAATATTTCTCGAACTTGATGAGGAAGGAAAAATCATATTTAAACCTAAAGCAATCACGGAAACAAGAACTCGACAGCTATGAAATCAATCAATTGGAGAGTATCTCATCAAGTGGAAGAGCTTGTTAGTAATCTATAAATATAGGATTCATAATTTTGACTTGACTAATGGTAGTCTTGTTAATATGTACAAAACTTGCTTTTTGCAAGTTATTTTCCCATATTTTGTAAAAATAAATCAAAAATAAAAAAAATCAAAAAGAGGGTAAAAAGTCCTAAAAGAAAAATCAAAGGAATTAGAAAAAATAATATACCCCAAAAGAAAAAGATCAATAAAATATGAAAGTGTGCAAGTCTAAATGCCACTACTTTTACCTTTTGCAGTTGATTATGGAAAAGTGTCAATAAATGCCATATTCTGTGATGAGTTGAAAAATTTAATCTTGACTTGTCATCTTTCAATTTCAAATGTTGTAGATAGTGAATAAAGAATTGTCATATAGTTTAATCATGACAATTCAATAGCTAGGTAGAGAATAAAAGAATCCAACAGTTTAATCTGGATTCTTGGTTGAAATAAGTGTAGAATTAGATAGTTTACTGCCTTCAAAAAGAATAAAATGTTGTTATATTTTAATGCCTTCAAAAAGAATAAAATGTTGTAAGGTTGCTAGTCCAAATGCACCTGATTAAAATAGAAGGAAAAAATGTTAGAAGATAATGACTGGGTAGGTAGAAGAAGATGGGAGACATCATTGTAAATATATTTCACTAGGCTATAAATAACTAATTTCCCCTCCCCATAGCAATTTGATATTCTAGATTGTCAGTCAAAAAGGCTCAAGGCATTTCTTTGACTTCTGTTGGGACCGGACCCAAGGCTCGAAGACTGATTAGTTGAAAATTTTAAGTTTCTATATTAATCCCTAAAATTTTAATCATTTACCCCTTCATGCACTCATCACCATTTTACTTCATAAGTAAGAACTCTTTTCTTACTTAAATGTTACATAAAATCTCATTTGATTAACTTCCTCCATTTTACCAAAGCATAAAACCCTCAAAAGCAGGATATACTAAGTAAAAGTGAATAAATTATGAAAATGAAGTTTTACTCTTATTTTCACTTAGTTTTATTTATGAATTTTTTAGTATTCATTTTCCCCTTTCATATTAACACTTAACATATTTTATTAACTCCCTATCAAATATCCTAGTCCTATTAATATAACTTGTTTTATTTAATAACCCAAAAACCCCCTTATTATATGCTTTTGTGTCAAAGATATTAATCACATGTTGAAATAACATTCCGAAATTACCCCTTTGACACAAAACTACCCATAAAAAATATTCCCGCTCCCCTATAGTTTTAGAATTTGAAATAAATCTAAAACTATATAATATAATAAAATACAAAGGAAAAGTATCATAATGTGATGTATCAAAAGAAAAATAAAAAAAAGCCTTTACTGATGCTTTATGTATTGTCTTTTAAACCAAAACCTCCTCATAATACATTCACCTTCCCTTCCGCACAAGCGTTACCCAAGGTTAATGCTTTAACTTCACCCCTTTCCCCAGATATATATCCCTTTACCATAGACTAAACCTTGGTTAAACACTTTATTAACCCACCCCATTCACTTTATTTTATGTATAAAATCCTTTTATACATGAGTTTCATCAACTAACCCAGCACCCTCGCACTCATCCTCAACCATCCGATCATTCTTATATCCAAATCCAACGATCTACACTCGTCGCGATCATTAGGCCTCATGCCCCACCATTCCCTATCGCATTAAAACATGACTGTCGATCCTCCCTTATCAAATCAACGACCCATATCAAAAAACCCGGTCCCACCTTGTTTCCCCATAGCTTCCCGAAGCATCTCAGCCGTTCGCATTGCTCAATCAAATCCTGCGGAATGGATCCCATATCGCATTACAAAAGTGATCGAGTGAATTTGGCGAAAAATTTTGCGATAAAATTTGTTTCTCTAAACCACCATCCGCTACGTATCTTATTTTTACTGGATCGCATTACAAAAGAGAAAAATCTTTTATCGCCCAGGAGAAATGCGATAACCACTAATGGTTTTGCCTTCAAATACAAAAACCGCTCCTGCCATTAATTTCGACCTGTAATAAATGTCATCTGTATTGATAAAACTTAAGGTTTCAACCTTAGTTTTTATTGCTTTCATGCATTTACACTTTCGCCCTCTCAGATATTACTCACAGACACCATTTGAGAGCTGTTTTCGAATCATTTCATCATTTTAAAATCCATTTCTCCTCTGAAATTCACCTCTGAATACTCTCGGTCCCTTCTACCAAACAGTTGCGACCAGTTTGAAGACTGGTACAACCTGGAAACCCTCTTTGACCGCAACCATACCTGTTCAAGGTATTTTTCCGTAATCCGACCTACAAGATTTTAATTTCCAAGAACAAAATTAAACCAAATTGAGTATATAAGCCAAAAGTACTCCTCTAAAAATACTCAAACCTTGAATAAACAGGGGAAACCCTATCAAAAATTTCCCAGAATTTACCAATTCCTCCTAATTTAGTTTTAAAGTGTTTTTGATCATCCAAAAGTTATTTCTACGGTGGAAATCCATTTGAATTACCGAAAAAACCATTGAAATCCCTTTCCAGTCCTCTGTATATTCAAAATCTGCGTTTTCATCATAAAACCCTCACCTAGATTCCGAATTTTTCCCAAAAGAAGCTTAATTGACCGTCTGTTTCCAAAAAGAGTTGAGCAAACAATCTAATATTGCTCAGTTTCATTCAAAATGACAAAAAAGTAGGTCTCCCCTAGGACTGGAGGTCCCAAACCTTAGAAGCCTGCCTCCAGCAAGCTTCCAAATCCTAAACCTTCAAAAATTGATAAACCTACTCCTGTCCTAACTGCAAATTCCACTGAAGTAGTCAGACTGTTGCAACCACCTGTCACCTCTGAAGAGAATAGTCCCTTGATTGATTTAGATTATAGAATTGCTAATGCTACCTTAGAATTTGATTTACTTGAAGTACATAGCTGGTGTCATGAAAATTTTGAGAAGAAAGTGGCGAATGATATACCTGTATGGGACTCCAACCTGCCTAGATATGTGGTTCCTATCACACATCTAGCTCAATATTTCATTAGATTGTGTCAGTTTCACTATATCCCTGACCAGAGATGCATGGTGAAAAAAGATAGTGAGGTCTTGTTTTACATAACTGCTGAAGCTAGCAATGATATGCTCCAACTAAGCCATGATCCACGAGCAATATCATTGTCAATTGAAGATTTGACTCAAATGTATTTAGACCTGGATTTCCCTGGGAAGTTTATGATCCTTTAAAACTTCATGCCTAATCATGTTAACCTTCCTAAGGTAAATCCACCTTATGATACTTTTGATTTCCCTGAGGGCTTTAGACAAATTATTTCCATGTTGTCATTCATTCTAGGCTATGTTAATGATGATTTTACATATGCCTCCATCCTAGGTTTCCTCTCTACCTTGTCTCCAGGACAACAGCCAGAACTGGTCTTCAACTTTGCCAAATTCATTGCTAATAATATGCATTATATGTTGATTAAATTACCTGATGAAGGAGTGTTCAGATATTCATCATATCTGTTATATCTCTTCCTATTTTCTCAAGCATATAATTTTCCTATTGCATTACAGAAGATGGATGTGGAGGGTAAACCTCTTTCAGTGATATTCTGGACTTCTCTACTCAGAAAAAACAGCAGTGAATACAGCTACAGGGACTTCAATGATTTTTTTATTAAACCTGCCATGAGTTTGCTGAAAAAAGTAGAGCCACCAAGGATTAATGAAGAAATCAAAAGAATTTTACAGTTGTCTGAAAACTGTAAGTTTGGAGACTGGTATTTGTACAAGAATCACATAGAAATCAGAGTATATGGTGCACTTTTGGCTCCTTACAAATTACCCAAGTTTCTAACCACAATAATTTTTGCTTTGGAGTACTTGAGACAGATTTTAAATGCAGATGCAATGAACTTCATAGCCTCCAAAAAGAAAGTACAGTTCAAGCTAAAAATTCAAATTGGCCCCTTCATAATCAATAGCAGAGATGCTTTGAAAGAGGTAATCAACAAATTATCAACATTCAAGTTCCAAGAAATATTTTACTAGAACTATGACCCTTAAGGTATTTTAAGTAACCTCAGGGTCAAGTGTAAGTTAACTCCATTCCTCCATGAGTCAAAGCCACTTATTGAAAAGTATGCTAATCAAATGGAATGGGTTGCAAACACATTGATTGATGATATTCAGGAGATGCAAACAGATAGCCTGCAGGAAAAGCAGATGGAAAATACACAGGTGGTTATAGTTGGCCAACAAACAGAGGTATCTAATAAAAGGCCTAGAAAATAAGAAGGCTATTTAGCAGAAACAATTATTGAAAATAAATTTAAAACAGTCTACAGCAAGAAAGCAGAATGACTACTATAGAAGAAGAAGGAGTCATAGATATAGATGATAATAATGGTCAGCAGATAGATGATGAGGCCACAATGATTGTCAATGAAACACTTAAAGAAATTCAGAATGAGAAGGTACTTTCACAGGGAAAAGGCAAAGAAATGGTTGAAACACAAATAAATACAGAAGCCCCCTCTTCCTCTAAAGCAGCAGAAGAAATTGATTCATACATTCAGAAAAAGTTCAAGCAGATCAGAGAAAAGAATGAGGAAATTAAGAATGAGGTTTATTCTAAACTTCTGAAGGAAAAACCAGGAGATAAAGACAGACTTGTGACAGCCTTCAATTACTCAACAAACAAAATGATCATGTCTTTTCTCCAGCCAGTAGTTACAGATCCCAAGTCAGCCACAGACTACAGGAAAACAGAGTTTGAAGTAAATGCAGATACTATACATGAACTTGACGAGATAGAGTTTCATAGAAGTGCTTCGGAGATGCGGTATTCAAAGGTAGTTAGCAAAACCATGAGTGCTACCATGCTTCAAAAGACTGTATCTAATTTGCAAACTCAAATGAAATTAGATAAAGCATCTCTACATGCTAAGGATTTGAGGATCAAGTCCTTAGAATATTTGGTGATAGAAACTGGAGTGGATCCCTCCAATACTGAAGTTGCTAAGAAATTAATAAGGCAAAAGAATGAAGATATTGTTGCCTTGAGAAAGCAACTCAAATTGCCACAGAGTGAGCACCCACAGGCTAACGAAATTCTTTAGGAAAAAACAGAAAAGGATGAAACTATGCATCTAGTTTTAAAGATGACAGCTTAGATTAAAGAGATGGAAAATCAAATAGAAACTCTAATGAAAGAAAATGAAACATTGAAAAAATCACAGGAAGTCTCCATTCCCTTAGTTATTCCAACTTCCAGTACAATTTTTCCCTCTACATTGGCAGAACATTTAGCACCAAAAGGAGTATTGGCAACTGCAGTGTCAATTACATCTAAAGATATTTCTGCCACTTCATCATCTACATCACAAGTAAATCAAACAGGTGAAACAGCTGACATAGTCAAGGTTATGGAATACATTTCCCTAAAGGATAAAGAAATAATCAATTTGAAAGGTACCATCTGAAATATTGAAACATCAAATAGAGATGCATTGATTACATCCAAGGGACATGAGTAGAGAGCTAACATATTGCAAGAATAGGTAAAGATTCTACAACAACAGGTTAATCTGAGCGAACAGGTGTCATATATCAAGAATTATCTTTGGAACAACATCATTCAAGGCATACATTTACAATGGCCTTCAATCCAAATTATTTATGAATAGAAGGAGTTACTCAAAGTAGCATAAATAGAAATTCAAAAGACAAAAGAAGAACTGGCTGAAAAACCCGCTCAATCTTTGAAGCTTATTACATTTTTGAACAGCAAACACAGAGAGGAGCTTGAAGAGCTAAAAATTCAGGATAGAACTGAAAGCATACTACAAATCAAGAAAGTCCTGAATAAGAGGAATATGATGAATAATTTGGAGGACAAATGTAAAGAAATGAACCTATCAATCACAAGGTTTTGGGCCAAATATATTGTACTAACACAAGAATGCCTTCCAGACATTCATGCTTTGAATGAAAAGTTAATGGCACAGAAGGATTATGACAACAAAAGCAGGGCTTATGCCAAAGAGCAGATCAGCAAACCTTTACCACAAGGGTCCCCAACTAGTAAAGTTATTTTGGAATATTTTGAGAACTTGTTCTTTCTACAAAATGAAATCAAACATATCTTCATTGTCAAGCCCAACTTTTCTAAGTATACAGAGGCTGATGAAAGTTACAGGAAATTGAAGAGTATGATAATTCTCAGTGCAGAACAATGGCAGGAATTCACTGATTTGATATAAAGGTTTGCAGTCAAAGTGTATCAGGGTAAGGAGCAGAGTCAAAGAGTACCAGTCAAAAAGCCTTTTTTACTGCAGATTATTCCTTATTTTACAATAGTAAAGAAGTAAAAAAAACAACGTAAAGAGTATCAATGATAAAGCACAGGTTAACGGATGTGAAATGGAAAGAGTGTCTTTCAAGTTATCTTCCAAAGATATTTTTCCAAAATGCCAGCAAGAATTTTTAGCAGCTACAACAAAGCAAGAAGTTAAGATAATTAGTCCTATTTTTTATTTAATAAGAGGATAGCTTGCCAGTTTGTTTTGCAGCTGTCCCTTTTTCTATGTAATAATCTTTATTTTTTCCTAGAGATATTCCTACATGTCTCTCATGTTAGAAAATTAAATATTACAGAGCAATGCAACACATAAAATATGCGGAAAAATACAAGCACACAAAACACATAAAACCAGAGAAACACAGATATATGTGGTTCACCCAGTTTGGGCTACGTCCACCCTGAACAGCCAGTCCTTCCTTTCTATTATCCAACAAAAATGAAGAGACAAAACCTACAGCAGATCTACTTAATATCTTCTGTTCTCTCTCACAGTCTCCCTCTCTGTTTCTTGCTCCGAGAGTACACACACTATACATAGCCGCAATACAATAGCCTCATGAAAGAGAGGGGTTGCCTTCTAGGGAAAAAAACCCTAATCTAAACATAACTTCTACCATCAGATCATCCGCCTATGAACGGCCCATATTGACTAGAAATTACTATACTTTTACAAGGCAATTTTACATCTGTTTTTAGCTTCGGGGGTGTTGCCCCCGAAAGCCCCCGCCAGGGGGGGGCTCCAAAAAGCGTTGTCGCCCCCCCTGGACCCCCCACGGCAACGATTAATTACAGGCGGCGTTGCCGCCCCTTTGAAGGTATAGGGGTCCAATGCTGTGATACAAAGTAAATAAGATAATCAGGTTCCACACCTAACAATCTCCCACTTGGATACTGATTGTAGCAACTCCATCGTTGCTTCATTTGCTGGAAAATGACTCCTCTTTGGACCTGGCTATTCCTCATCTTCATCGTCATCCTTGAAGACCAATTGAAACTGAGAACATTCTCAGTTTCTCCCTGGTTACAACTTTTGTTAGCATATCTGCAGGATTCTGGCTAGTGTGTATCTTTTCTAGCTTCAACTCTCCATCTTCTAATACTGACCGTATGAAATGGTACTTGAGATGTATGTGTTTAGTCCTGGAATGAAATGCTGAGTTCTTTGCAAGATGAATAGCACTTTGGCTATCACTTTATAGTGTGCCCATATCATGCTTCTTACCCAATTCATCCATAAACCTTTGTAACCAAATCATTTCTTTACTAGCCTCTGTAGCAGAAACATACTCGGCTTTTGTTGTTGAAAGTGCAACAACACTTTGGATTTTTGAAACCGAACTGACAGCTGTTCCACCTACAGTAAATACATATCTTGTAGTGCTTCTCCTGTTATCTCTGTCACCTGCCATATCGGCATCAACATATCCCTGTAGAGAAATGTTTGAACCACCAAAGCGTAATGCTTGATTTGTGGTACCTCTCAAATATCTGAGAATCCATTTTACTACCATCCAATGTTCTTTTCCTGGATTTTTCATGTACCTGCTTACAACTCCCATTGCATGTGCAATATCAGGCCTTGTGCAGACCATTGCATACATTAAGCTTCCAACTGCAGATGGATATGGAACTTTAGACATATAATCCATGTCTTCTTGGGTCTTTGGGCACATCTCCTTACTAAGTTTGAAATGGCTAGCAAAAGGTGTACTAACTGGTTTTGCATTCTACATATTAAATATTTTCAACACCTTTTCTATGTACTCATTCTGAGATAGTGTTAATTTGTGATTTTTCTTGTCTCTAGTTATCCTCATACCAAGGATTTGTTTTGCAGCTCCCAAATCCTTCATTGCAAATGAATTTGCCAATTTTCTTTTGAGCACATTTATTTCCTGCATGTTAGACCCTGCAACAAGCATGTCATCTACATACAATAACAATATAATATAGCTGCCATAATTTTTCCTTTTTAGATAAACACAATGATCGGAGTGACATCTAGTATAACCTTGTTCAGACATAGACTTGTCAAATTTTAGATACCACTGCCTTGGAGCCTGTTTTAAGCCATACAAGCTCTTCTTTAACCTGCACACCAATTTTTATTTCCCTTTTACCTCATATCCTTTTGGTTGCTGCATGTATATCTCTTCCTCCAAATCTCCATGGAGAAATACTGTCTTTACATCTAACTGTTCAAGATGTAAATCTTCCACTGCTACAAGACTTAAGATAGTTCTGATTGAATTCATCTTAACAACAGGAGAAAATATTTCATCAAAATCAATACCTTTCTTCTGTGCAAAACCCTTCACCACAAGTCTAGCTTTGTACCTCTGTTTTCCTCCATCTTCTTCCTTCAGCCTGTAAACCCATTTATTCTGCAATGCAGTTTTACCTGCAGGCAACCCGACTAAGTCCCAAGTCTGGTTATGCATTAAGGAGTCCATCTCTTCTTCCATGGATAGCTCCCACTTCTTCCTGCTTTCAACCTGCATTGCTTCTTCATAACATTCAGGTTCACCAGAATCAGTCAGCAATAAATAATATAATGAAGGAGAGTATCGTTCAGGGGGTGTACTTATCTTGGTAGATCTTCTAACACCACTTTCAGGTGTTTGAGGTGCCTATTGCTGTTGTGGTGGTTGCTGCTGCTGTGGTTGTTGATTATTATTATTTTCAGGAACCTTTAATTTTTCAGTTATCTCATCAAGAATCGTGTATTCCTTTCTTTCTTTTTCCTATTTCTTTTCCTGCAGCTGATTCTTATACAATACCTTTTCATTGAATATTACGTCTCTGCTCCTAATGATTTTGTGATTTTCATAATCATATAAGCGATAACCAAAATCATTAGCACCATATCCAATAAAGGTACATTTGTTTGATTTTGCCTCAAGATTTTTTCTATTTTCTTTATTAATATGGACAAAGGCCTCACAACCAAAAGGCTTTAAAAAAGAGTAGTTTACCTTTTTACTTGTCCATGCTTCCTCTGGAATACCACCATCCAAGGAACTTGAAGGCCCTCTATTTATTAGATAAACAGCAGTATCTACAGCATCTGCCCAAAATTGTAAAGGCAATCCTGCATGCAATCTCATGCACCTTTCACGCTCCATGATTGTTCTGTTCATCCTTTCTGACACACCATTTTCTTGTGGTGTTCTTGGAACTGTCTTCTCTCTACGAATTCCATGCTCTGAGCAGTACCTATCAAACTCTTTGCTGCAATATTCACCTCCATTGTCTGATCTGAGACACTTCAACTTCTTTCCTGTCTCAATCTCAACCAAAGCTTTCCATTTCTTGAAAGTATCAAATACATCAGATTTATTCTGAATACAATAAATCCATTTTTTTCTAGTTGCATCATCAATAAAAGTAACATAATAATGAGAGCCACCGAGAGATGATACCTGAGCAGGTCCCCATACATATGTATGCACAAGCTCCAATTTTTCGCTCTTCTTTTCTTTCCCAACTCTGAGAAATCTGACTCTCTTCTGTTTTCCATAAATTAAATTCTCATAGAAATCCAAATCTACATTCTTCAATCCTGGCAACAAATTTCTTGAGTGAAGAATCTTCATTCCCTTCTCACTCATGTGTCTAAGCCTATGATGCCATAATGCTGCATCTGCTCCTTTGGAAGTTAAAGCATTAACACAGTTAGAAATACCATTGCATAAATACAATGTACCAGCCTTTTCACCTTTTGCTATTACCAGCGCTCCTTTGGTGACCTTCCAAGTTTTATTTGTGAAAGTTGTCACACAACCTTCACTACCTAACTGCCCTGTTGAAATCAGATTTTTCTTCAGATCTGGAACATGCCTTACCTCCTTTAGTAGCCATTGGTTTCCATTCTATTGTTTTACAAGAACTTTACCCATTCCAACAATTTTACAGGGTTTATCAACACCCAAACGAACTTGTCCAAAATATCCTTGAACATAGTCATGAAAATATTTCTTATTAGGTGTGGCATGGAATGAAGCCCCTGAATCTACAACCCAAGAATCAGTAACATTTTCGAAAGAAAGAATCAAAGAATCTTGTAACACATCACCTGTCACATTTGCTTCATGATTGTTTTCTTGCTGTGTGTCTCCTTCTTTTCCCTTCCGAGATCTACAGTATTTCTTTAGGTGTCCTTTCTTTCCGCAATTCTAGCACACTATCCCCGATCTAGACTTGGATCTGCCTTTCCTTGATTTACTGCGATATCTCGAGCTCTTTCCTCTCTCCATTCTTCTTCCCCTAGACTCTGCACTCAAAGCATTACCTGATGTCTCACCAGAGCTTTTCCATCGCATTTCCTTGCTAAGGATAGCACCAACAAGATCATCAAACTTTAAAGTACTAGATCCAGAGACAGAGTTACTAATGGCCATTACTAAACCATTCCAACTCTCTAGCAATGAGCACAAGAATAACAGAGCTCTAACTTCATCATCAAAGTTTACCCCTATAGAACTTAACTGACTGGTAACTGTATTAAATTCATTTAAATGGTCTGCAACAGATCCACCTTTCGACATCTTCATATTAAATAGTCGTTTCATAAGAAATACCTTATTTGAGGCCGAGGGTTTTTCATATAGTTTCGCCAACGTCTGCATCAAACCCTCTGTTGTTGTTTCCTTCGAAATATTTAAGGCGACTGACGCCGCAAGACAAAACCGTACTGTTCTGAGTGCCTTTCTATCGAGAATGTTCCATTCCGCGTCTGTCATGGCCGTCGGCTTCTTTGTTTTTCCGCTCAATGGTAGGTACAGATCTTTCTGATATAGATAATCTTCCATCTGCATCTTCCACAGTGGGAAGTTTTGGCTGTTAAATTTCTCGACCGTAAACTTACCATCGTCCGCCATTTCTCCCACTTGAACCAGGAACCCTTCTTTCCTGCGAGTTTATCAGCCAAATATACCTTCGGCTCGGATACCAGTTGTTAGAAAATTAAATATTACAGAGCAATGCAACACATAAAATATGCGGAAAAATAAAAGCACACAAAACACATAAAACCAGAGAGACACAGATATACGTGGTTCACCCAGTTTGGGCTACGTCCACCTCGAACAGCCAGTCCTTCCTTTCTATTATCCAGCAAAAATGAAGAGACAAAACCTACAGCAGATCCGCTGTAATATCCTTTGTTCTCTCTCATAGTCTCCCTCTTTGTTTCTCGCTCCGAGAGTACACACACCATACACATCCGCAATACAATACCCTCATGAAAGAGAGGGGTTGCCTTCTAGGGAAAAAAACCCTAATCTAAACATAACTTCTACCATCAGATCATCCGCCTATGAACGGCCCACATTGACTAGAAATTACTATACTTTTACAAGGCAATTTTACATCTGTTTTTAGCTTCGAGGGCACTGCCCCCGAAAGCCCCCGCCAGGGGGGGCTCCGAAAAGCGCTACCACCCCCCCTGGATCATCCATGGCAGCGATTAATTATAGGTGGCATTGCCGCCCCTTTGAAGGTATAGGGGTCCAATGCTGTGATACAAATTAAACAAGATAATCAGGCTCCACACCCAACATCTCAGATATTTTGTAATAATTTTTTTATAAATACTTCTCTTTTTGAAGTATTAAGGGTGGAATAAAATTTGTCAAGACTACTATAGACATTTTTGCTGAATACATTGGAATTTGTGTGAGTCGATTTGTAAAGCACCGGACTGGAACTAAGTCAAACAGACATCATAACTCAGGATTCTTGTGCCGATCAGATAAGTCAAGTATTTTCCGTTTTCATTGTTTATCTTTCAAAGTTCCATACATACATTTAAATGTTTTCTGCCTTTAATGATTGACTAGGAAAGCTTAAACATGATTAGTGTTAAAAGCTCCCTGTTTTTTACTAGTTATTCACTGATATGTTTTCTGCTGATAACCGAACTTAAGAATTCTTAAATGCTCTTAGTCCCTGTTTGACCCCTTTCTTTCATCTTCACTTCTGTAACTTAAGGATCCTTCATTTCCCTTTTGTTCAGATCTTGCCATTTCATCAAAAAGCCTATTTCCAAACCCTTTGAAGGTCATCTACCCTGCCCTTAGTACATTTTCTCTTTTGACCTTATTTCCCAACTCTGCTTGCCAAGAAGTTGACTCCATAGCCCAATGGTCTGGTAGATCCCTTTGTGGTTTACCTTGAAGTACCTTTTATTCCCACCAATCATTCAAAACAAACCAATTGTACAATCATACCTAGCCTAAAATATTATAACAAAAATCAAGCTAAATCTTGAGGAGAGATCCCTCTCTGGAATTTAGGAAGGCTAGATCCTAGATTTCAAAAGAGGTTCTCGGTTACCCCTGGTTTTCTTTAACTATAAACCAAAAATCCCATGACCTACGAATTACTAGGGTGATAACAGAGCTTACCCGCTGAAGATTTGACATGGGAGAGTAAGAATTTTATACATAATCATCCAGAACAACTCAAGCATTGAGGACACCACTTTTTTGAAGGAGATGGGCATGCTAGTTCCCTATAATTCTAGTGTATCCCCTTATTGTTATTGTTGTGCCCATGTAATCCCCATATTGTTATTATTGTGCCCCATAGAATCCCACTATTGTTATTTTTGTGCCCTTATATTGTTATTTTAATGTCAGCTAGGATTATATTGTGACCCCTTGGACTCCTATATATAGAAATGAGGTTTTTCATTTGTATCATCCAATAATTGTTCATTTATGTAATTTAAAAAGGGTTTCCCCCTCGAAGAGGTTGATTTCTAAGTCATTGATATATATTTTCTTCTATTTTATGAGTTGGTTTCATAACAAGTTGGCATCATACCCACAAGTTGGGCTTGTTGGGAATACCTCTCCCCATTTCACGAATGGGTTGAGAGAGTTCTTGGAGGAGTACAATCCCATCTGATTATGATGCAGGTGTTCTACCACATGACTCTTGAGGGTCATTGTTGGGAATATCAGTGGGAAATAGGATGGGTTGAGATGTGCTCCCTTATGCAATGAATCCTATTGCACGACATAGGGTGGAAAATGTTTGTTGCCCTATGAGATGACTTGGGGTGAGAGTATCCAATAATACCTTCCCCACAATCATATACATGAGGTGAGAGTGTCCTGAAGGACCTTCCTCATTGTAATTTTTCATTGATACTAAGCTCCCTGATGTGGTTCCAGGTTGAGCAAGGATCCCTTATGATAAGCTCTCTTATGTTTCTTGGGTGGTAGCATTGGGCTCCCCACTGGCAGTGTTTTCGGGTGGTAGCAGTGTCTCCCCGATGGATAGAGGGTGTTAGCTTAAGATCTCCTCTAATGTAAAATTCTTCTTCTTTTAGAGTCGAGAATGAACAAAATATGAGCATGGAAAATCAAAAGATAAGAATAAATAAGTAGAGACTAATTCCAACCATGGGATGATATTCCACTTTTCTAGACGACCAATTTTTACAATTGAAGTGCTCAATTTGAACAAGGGAAAGTGTACTTTTGAATTAAAGCCCACATGTGCAAAAAAATATAGGTTGACACAAAAGAGAAATTGGACACCCATGGATGGCTATAAGTGATCCTCATTTGGAAATAATCATTATGATCATTTTTATTATTTCTTTGGTTTGGCTCACATAGGTCTAAAATGATTCATGGAATCTCACTCGCACAGGTTTGATATTTCAGGGTTTAAAGCTCGCACGTGTGCTAGGGTTTTGGTTTCTAACCACAGGCTTGTCACGGACAAATTTCAACTACAACCACATGCCGACTAGCTCATCCATGCAGCTAAAGCCTTTCAACCACATGCACATCACATCATCCATGAAATTGGGACACACGGTTTGGTTTTATCATTTGACCACATAGTTTGAAAGTTGATCGCAGACAGTGACAGTTGACCACAGAATTTTGAATCAAAGTCTTGATTATTAGCACTATTGAGTGTTTATTTTTGTGTAGCTTTGGAGGTACTCCAAGCCCTAATATTCGAGGGTTGGAGGTCAAAGCACCATAAGCAGGATTGTGGGCATAGAACCCAAGCCTGGGATTTTTCACCCATCAATGTTTGGGCCAAAACCGGTATGATTTTTCAATATGTGATGGATGAGGATGATATCCCTCAGTGTGAAAATTCTAACACAATGAGAATCATTCGATTCTGAGTTATCGTTGAAGAGAAATACATTTATGAAGTTGAAAATTAATTATTGGTTTTCAAGTCATGTAGGCTTGAAGTAATTTTTTTCCAATACATGTGTCTCTTCACTAATTTGTGGAACCCCTAATTTGGATATAAATAGAGGGTGATTTTTTGTTTTTAGATCATCCATTAGTGCAATGCCTCTTCTATATTCAGAATTGATGGAGAGGAGGATATCTCTAGCCCTAGCCACAACAAAGCAGGAGACATGACAGCGAAGCTGGAGGTTTGTTTTAGGATCGAAATAGACAACCAAACTGTTTTCATGGAGGTCAAAGATGCTAGCTATTAGGCCGATTTATTGGAGGGAAAAATGCTACTGATCCAAGTTTGTTTGGGCACTGTTTTGATGTTTGTCTACTATATATTTTTTTTTGTGCTAGGCCGCAGGCCATAACACCACAGTTGGGCTATGTAGGAGGTGTTCAATGCTTGAAACCTATCCCAAGTTGCAGCATGGATAAGGAGAGACTCCTCAAGGGTGTGTTGCAACCCTTAAATGGATTTTTTGGTGATTATTTCTTTTATTTAGGGCCACATCAAGTTCCCTAACCAAGACTGTCACAAACATCGAAGTGAAAACATATGTGCAGCAGCTTTTTGGAGGGAAGTTGGGTCAAAGAGTTTGAGCATTGAATGAATCAGTTGATGGGAAGTTGTAGGAGGCCTTAAGAGTTGTTTGGAGTAGCCTAATGTGGACTATTGGGAAGCCTACCAAATATCCAAGGTGACAGAGGGCACATCAAATGAGAGGCAAGAGGACAACAACAAGAAGAGTTGCAAATGTTCCATTGATGACAATTGAATAGATGTCCTAGGTAAGGAAATTTTTATGTGCCCATATTTGTGCAATAGCTCCTCTATTTCAGAAGCAAAGGGAATATTGATGGATTCTATGGGAAGCCATGTGTAAGGGCATCCTAGGTTTGGGGATTCCCTAAATAGGTGCGGATGCTACAAAGTGGTCTTGGTCTCTCATGTGTTGTTGAAGGGCAGCGTGAGAGAGGACCAAATGTGGACGATATTGGGCACTTATGGTCTACTGGAGGACAATGTGATAGTGTCCAATTTGGACCCTAGTGTGTAACACCTTGATGGAAAAAGGTGGTTGCTAGAGTAACAGTTGATGAGTTCAAGGGTCTGATCAGCCAGGAGTAGGATTGTGGAGCCCGAGAGTTGTGTGTGGAGAAGGAATTATACAACAGATGATGGGAAATCCTCCTAGCTCGTGTTCATTATGGGAAATGGAAATATTGCAATGATAGGTGGCAACCCTCTATGCCCTATGTTGGTCTTCATCAGAGCAGCTTAGGAAGACCATAGTGGGTTGAAGTACTTAAGTAGCTGAGGAGAAACAGTGGGAAGATTGAGAGTTGTTCACAAGTGGATTTGTGAACAACTCGACAGGAGTCTCAATGTGTTGTGGCGTTGATGGACTAAGGCACCAATCGAGAGTAGATTAACAGCCGAGATTCAGTGGCCAAATGAACTTCAAGCATTGATAGAGGCAAGAGCTACAGATTGAGAGCCGAATGACCGAGAAGGTACAGGGTATGACCGAGAGAGGCTGAGAGATTGCACTACAACTAAATGGTCAGAGTATCTTGTTTGTATCTTGTACTGGTGGATATATGAGGGCGATTATCCCTAGTATGGGATCTATAGACTGTTGTATTATATGTTGTTAATATAACGATGTTGGGTTGAAAATTTAAAAATTTGTCTATATTTTTTTCATATATGATTTACTGTTGTTTATATTCCACTGTGAAAAGTAGTTCTATTGAGATTCTTGGTTTTCTAGCATCTGTGATTTTAATACTCGTTGTGGAAATTCAACATGGTATCAGAGTGTATCTGAGATACTTTGAGAGACAGTGAATCAGATTTTGAACAACAAAGAAACTCAGAGGGAGTTTTAGGTGTCTAGATCATGGAGCAGAGGGTTCAGCTGAAGACATGGAGGTGTGGTCTAGACGAGCTTGGCAAAGAGATTCGATAGGAATCCCGGTGGATTGGTGGTGAGCCTGCTAGATAACCGTTTGTTGTAGGGAATATTTTTGATCATGGACTTCTTATGATTTTTCATTGATGGTTGAGACAACTCGAGGGTTTCTTTGGCTCGGATAAGATCAGGTTGATCAATATGGCTTCATGTGATGGAATATAGGTTGGGAGGCTAGAGTATTCATCGGATCGTGATGTTGCATATCTGAGATTGGTGAGATTTGCACAAGTGGTATTTGATCTAGGAGGATGAGTGTTTGCAGGAATGAGCCAGTGGAGATTTTGTAGTCTCAAAGGGAGTCTAGCCTTAGAGGGAGTAGCCCTATAGATGTTTGGGATCTTCAGGTTCATATGTGATGCGGCATAGGCACTACCGATATTGATGGGTTCATCTGCAAGGTATGCTACAATGATGGATTACAGATGGGCTAGTGTTGCCAGAGATGATGACAGTTACTTGCTAGTCTTAGAATTACCTCCCTTGTTAAGAGGGAGTGTTGACTTTTTGTAGCTTGGGAGGTACTCCAAACCCCAGGGTTCGAGGGTTGGAAGTCAAAGCACCACAATTAAGCTTGTGGGCTTAGAACCCAAGCCTGGGTTTTTTCACCCATCGATGTTTGGGTCAAAACCGTGACGATTTTTTGACATGTGATGGATGAGGATGATAACTCTCGGTGATATGATTCTATCATCTGATTCTAAGTTGTTGTTGAGGAGAAATAAATTTTTGAAGTTGACAAGTAATTATTGGTTTTCAAGTGATCATGTAGGCTTGAAGTAAAATTTGTCCAATAGATGTGTCTCTTCACTAATTCATGGAACTCCTCATTTAAATATAAATAGAGGGTGATTTGTGGTGTTTATATCATTCATTTGTGCAACGTCTCTTCTAGAGTAGGACTCGGTGGAGAGGAGGATATCTCTAGCCCTAGCCGCAACAAAGGAGGAGAGAAGAAAATGAACTTGGAGGTCTATTTTAGGGTCGAAACAGAGAACCGAAGAGTTTTCATGGAGGCCAAAGATGCTAACTGCTAGGCCGAGTTCTTGGAGGGAAAACCGTTGTTGATCCAAGTTTTTTTGGGAACTATTTTGAGGTCTATCTGCTACAAGTATGTTGTTGTGTTAGGTCGTAGACCATAGCACGAAAACCGGGCTGCGTAGGAGGTGTTCAATGCTTGACACCTATCCAAATTTTCAGCCTAGCTAAGGAGAGGTTCCTCAAGGGTGTGACACAAGCCTTAAAGGGATTGTTTGGTGACTGTTGGGTGTATTTAGGGCTGCAACAAGTGACCTTACTGGGACTTTCATAAACATCGAAGTGAAAACATATATGCAACAGTGTTTTGGAGGGATTTTGGGTCAAAGAGTTTGACCATTGATTGGATCGATTAATGGGCAGTTATAGGAGGCCATGAGAGTTTTTTGGAGGAGCCTACGTGGACTGTTGGGAAGCCTACAAATAGCCAAGGTGACAGAAGGCACATCAGATGAGAAGCCATAGGACAACAAAAAGGAGAGTTCCAGATGTTCCCTTGATGACAGTTGGATAGATGGCCTAGGTAAGGACATTTTGATGTGCCTACATTTGTGCAATAGATCCTCTATTGCAGAAGCAAAGGGAAAATTGGTCGAGTTTGTGGGCAATCATGTGGAAGGGTCTCCTACATGTTGGGATGCCCTACCTAGGTGCGGATGCTACAACGCGGAATTGGTATCTCTTGGACTGTTGGGGGGTAGCGTGAGAGAGGACCAAGTGTGGATGAGAATGAGTACTTATGGTCTATTGGAGGACAGTGTGATAGTGTCCAAGTTGGAGCCTGATATGTAACACCTTGACGGAAAAAAGTGGTTGCTAGAGCGACAGTTGATGAGTTAAAGGGTCTGATCAGTGGGGAGTAGGATTATGGAGCCCTAGACTTGTGTGTGTAGGACTTTTACAATAGATGGTGGGAAGTCCTCCCAGCCTGTGTTCCTTGTGGGATATGGACATCTTGCAGTGATAGGTGGTAGCCCTTTGTGCCCTATATTGGTCTTCATCACAGCAGCGTAGGAAGACCATAGTGGGATGAAGTCCCTGAGTAGCTCAGGAGAAGAAGTGGGAAAATTGAGAGTTGTTCACAAGTGGAGCTGTGAACAAATCAACAGGATTCTGGATGTGTTGTGGCTTTGATGGACTGGTGCACAACTAGAGATAATATTGACATCTGAGATTCACTGGCCAGATGGACTTGGAGCATTGATAGAGGCAGGAGCTGCAGATCGGGAGCCGAAGGGCTAGGCTGGTATAGGGTACGAACAAGAGGGGCTAAGAGATTACACTGCAACTAGATGGTCAGAGTATATTGCTTGTATCTTGTACTAGTGGATGTTTGAGGGCCATTATCCCTACTAAGGGAGTCATGGACTGTTGTATTAAATGTTGTTAATATAACGAAGTTGGGTTGAAAATTTAAAAATTTGTCTATATTTTGTGCATATGTGATTTATTGTTGTTTATATTCAGTTGTGCAAAGTAGTTCCGTTAATATTCTTGGTCTACTAGCATCTATGATTTTAAGACTCTAACCTAGACCCAAGGTCATGGAAATTCAACATTGGGTTCATCTCATGAATGTTGTTTAGCTGTTTTTTTTTTGTTGGATAAGATTATGGTTGAAAATATGGATCATTGTACTCTCTCTCTTACTGAATCATTCAATGAAAATCTAATAAGAAGAAGAATTTGAAAGGGTTTTCCCTGTAGTGGGTTTTTCTCTAGTCTTTGACCAATCCTAGTGTCTCTATGTGTGAATTATTTTCTTCTATTGTTCCTTTATGTTCCATTGCAATGATTATGACGGTGTTCTTTCTATATAATTACATATGTTGTTGAATAATGTTGTAAATTTGAATAATGATATGATGATGTGGGGTGAATTTAATATGTAATTGAAGAAATTCAATTATCTAAAGAAAAGAACAATATAGCCCTAAGAAAATTTAACACGGGTGGGGGTTGGTGTAGTGTGAATAAATCTTAAAGGCCTTCTTAATTAAAAATTATGTGGTAATAAATATGTTGAATTTCTTTTTTCCTGATAGCACCTCCACCCACCAAATTTATAAGAAAAAAATTCATACCAAGTGATACCTTCATGCCTATTCTCACTATCACTAGACCCTTAAAAAACCAATTTTCTAAAAACTCGAATTCATTTCTTTGAAATAAAAAAGAATACCTTAAAAGGACCCTTATGTCCAATTGGTGTACCTAATCTTTCAAATTAATAAATCCTTCCACTCAAGTTTCCATTTTAAAGATAAAACATTTTTTCCTCTTACTTACCCCTAGTTTTCATTTCTCTTCTCTACATCTATGGTACTACTCATCATATTTCTAATATTTTGGCCAAAAATATATCAAATTATTGTTACCAAAATATATCAAATTATTTTGAAACCCTATAGAAACTTTAGACAATTATTTAAATCATATAAAGACAAATGTAGTATTATACTTGGCCAAAAAATTTATCAAATCCCTTACTTCTATTAAAAAAAACCATACATAGATCAAATTAGTAAAAACCTTACACAATTATTTGAATCCTATGAGAACAAATGTAATATTATGCATCGCCAAAAAATTTATCAAATTAATAAAACCTTGCACAATTATTTGAATCCTTTGAATCTTATGAAGACAAATGTGATTGGCCAAAAAATTTATCAAATTAATAACTTGGTCAAAGTTTGTCCCAACAAACATACAACTAACATAATATAACCATTGTATTCTAACATAATCTAACCAAAACCAAAAAAATTAAGTCAACACATGAACTCTCCGGGCATATAATTGACAAATTTTACAGTTTGAAAAAAAAATAATAATTAAATAACCAAAACAAAACCTAAAACCAAAACAAAACCTAATAATTATAATAATAAAAATGACTACAAACTTAGCCAATCATAAATTTTCATCATATCAAACAATCTTTCTTTTCTATTTTTCGTGTTTAATCTTTATTTGCGTTCCAAATACTATTTTTCTCCCTTGAATGGTCATTTTCTTTACTTTATTCTTTATACTTTTAAATATAATTTATATCTCTCTAATAAACAATAAACTATTTATATTTCACAAGCATCACATTAACATTAATTTTTTTTTATTAATTTTAAAGAGTTATTAAATTATTTTATTTAAAAAAATCAAAATTATTATTTTTTGATATGTTTTTAATATTTTTTTAAATATAAGTGATATTTATTTGAAAAGTGAAATTTTTCAAAATATTTACAATTTTTTTTTAAATATTTACAAAAATTTTCAGATAAAATATCATACTGTGCAAACTCTATATATATTCTATATTATAAATCAAAGAAATTACACACATATTTATACATAAAATAGTTTCAAGATAGAAATTCTATCTTGGACGTACAGTAATGTGGTTGAGAGATTCTCTCAACCACACACTAAACTAGGAAAGAATGTAGTTTTAACTACATCCTATTATGTAGGAACAAACTCCTCAAATGGAGAATTACAACCATAGACAAGTAGGAATTAAATATTTCTAACTTTTTCAAAATTTTAAATAACATAAAATTGTTTTTATAAAATTTAAAATTTTGTATGTCTATTGGGTTTTGGATCATTTAGATAAAGAATGATTGGTTCTTTGTCAAAACATTCATTGATGTGAAGTCACTAGTTCAATTTCATATCTCCAGTGATATATTTAAATATGATGAAGAAAATCTACTCCTACCCAACTTATAAAAACAAATATATTATATAATAAATAAATTACAAATCAAAAATAAAAAAGATTAAATTCCATATATTACATAATAAATAATTTATGAATTAAAAAAAATCTTAATATTTGAAACTCATTTCATAAAACATATTTATAAAGGATTTGTTTTGAAAAGTTTTTAGATTTATTTCTCCTCTATAATTTGTCTATGCAGGAATTCATTGAAATCATAATTTTGATAGGCAAAATCTGCATAATCTAAGTGCTCTAAGGTTTTTCAGAGTGCTGAATCCATATATAAGCAGTCTGAATCTATATATGTAGTCAAAATAACTAATTTAAATAACACAAATCAAAATTGCACCTCAAATTTTGCAACTAAATTCCTACCAGAAAATCCACTTGAAACTCCAAAAAATCACATACAACTCCATTTGTAGCTTTCCATTGGTTTCCTTTTATTTCTCGTTTTTAAGCACAATCTCACAGTTCGGAAGATTTCTAATCGCATCAGGAATTTCTATCGAATTACAACCGTGGAGATTTAGATACTTCAGATTTTGAAGTTCTCCTATTCTAGAAGACAACAATTTTAGATTTTTACAGAAATTAAGATACAAAAATTGAAGACGTGAAAGATTAGCTATTTCGTCAGGTATAGCTTCAATCTCAATGAAACCAAGAAACAGAAATTCGAGGTGTGTCAATTGCCACAATGATGTTGGCAATGATCGTATGGCCGTGCCATGAAAGTCTAATACCCTCAAAGAGGTGAGGTTCAGTAAAAATGCTTCTGGAATTTCTTGCAATCCCTCATTTTCTCCAAGGTATAAAGCAACTAGTTTGGGACATCCCAATTCCTTTACTGGCAAAGACTTAATATCGTTGCCCAAAATTGAGATTCTCCTGCAATTTTCTGGATATTGGATGTGAGGGAAATGTTTAAGACTTTGACCTGCCCTCAATATACAATTCTCCTCATTTTCTCCAATGTAAATTGCCATGTCACGGAGAACGTCATGGACACTGATAACACCCTCTTCCACCTGGAATAAGCAGCGATTTACAAGTAACTTTACATAGCTCTCCCCCGTCTTTAACACATAGTCATAGTCTGCATCTGCTTTGGTCTTAATTAGGCCTTCTGCGATCCATACGTGTGCCATCGCTTCCACTGGTATTGGAGAATCTTCAGTAAACATGGCACAGTAAAGAAAACAGTTTTTCAGGTTAGCATCTGGCAGACTATCGTAACTCCATCTCAATCTCTGATACAATTCTCCATCAATTCGAGGATGGGTTATTGGAAAATTAAAATCCGCTTTTTGCATTTGCTTTAAGGTAAGCTCCCAATCATCTAAGGCTGCGTTGCCCATCATTGTTGAGGCCATTACATTTATTGCCAACGGTAACCCTTTACAATCCTCGGCTACCTCGCGCGCAATATTGTCTATATGCTTCGGAACATGGCCGTCTTCGAAAGCTACTTTTACAAACAACTCCCACGCCTCCTCTCTTCGTAAGGGTTGTATTTCTGTGAACTGTTTTGCATTCATTTCTCGAATCAGATCTCTATTTCGAGTTGTGAAAACAAGTTTGCTCCCTTTGTTCTTCCCAAACTGCACGCCCAATTCATTCAGAGAGACTGCCCTCCACATGTCGTCTAAAACCAAAAAGAATTTCTTGGTCTTCAAATGTGCACACAACTTCATCTTCCTCATATCAGCGGAACAGTTGTGCAGATCTAAATTAATTGCAGAAGCAATATCATTTTGTATTTGCAGAATTGAAAATTGAGCAACTGTAACCCAAATCACATGATCAAAAACATTGCTAACCTTGTAGGTGTTGTAGACCTTTTTCACCAACGTTGTTTTTCCAACCCCACCCATACCGTACACCCCAATTAGGCCAACATTGGGACCTTCTGAAACCCAACTCTCTAATTGCGTCTCGGCAGATTTAATTTCCAACCCGACCAATCCGGTGTCAGGTTCGTCCTGAAGTAATGCTTCTGCCTGTTGTGGTGCCGAGGACACAATCTGTTGAGCACTGCAAAACACGGAAAAGTCGTTTCGAAACTGATCATGGAGCTCACGAATAGTACTGTTCCATTCTCGGATTTGCTTAAAGACTTTGGGCTTGCAAAAGAGGCAGTCAATGCACTGCTGCAACCACGGGCGTTGTGAGCGATGGATCAACTCTCTGGCCTCTCCAACTTTACGTTGCATCCTTAGCAAACAATTCTTTAGAGAATCCGGTACCTCCCTCTGCTGATCCTGGAACTGAGAGCTAATATCAAGCAAGAGGCTCTTCATACGATATAACTGCTCTTCCAGAAGCTCACGGTTTTCATCCAAATGAATTATATCGTCTATCTGTTGGATGACTTGTTGGGTGATTGGAACAAGAATAGCGCTGCTCATGGTATTTCCTGCAGTTCCGGTTACAGTATCCATTGCTTGGACCAACAGCAAGTGAGATCAAAGAAGCATCTCAGATGAAATTAGAGTAAACTAGAAGAGAGTATGAATTATTAAAAAAAGACAAGAGGGCAGATTATGAATATAACAAAAAGAAGCAAATAACAGAAAGAGATGTCTATCTGACTGATATTGATGGAAGGCTCTCCTCAGAAGCAAAGCCACCATTCATTCACTGTGAGATGTTAAAATTCATTTAATAGCGATCGAGGATGCAAATATGGCCATTGTGAGTGGGTGTCATTCAAATGCTCATTAACAAAATCAATTATTTATCTTGCTTTTAACTATCCAATGACACCGAATAAGTCCAACCATATTTTAGTCATAAAAAAGATGAGATATCGCTGTGGGAATTTGACATAAATAGTTGTGGAAAATATTTACCAATGCAGCACATTAAAATTATAGTTGCACATCGTTGACGTGTACAATATTTGAGAGTTGTTGAAGCACGTTAATGAATCTTTGACTTTCTTTTCTCTTTAAAATCGCGGGTCCTTTCTTAAATAGTACAGCAAGCAAACGAAATTGACCCGAGAAGAAATTGTTATCCTAACTTCAATTAGTGTAAAGCGACTTTCAAGATAATTGTTGACTATCAAACAACCTAGTATAGGATACTTACGCAACTTTCAATGAAATATCAAACAACCAAGTACACGCAGATGCGTAGACTACTTTAGATGTTAGGTGTAAATAATTTTTTATTTTATTTTATTTTTAATATTATAATTTTGTGTTATTAATAAAATTATAAGAAAAACTTGGATAAAAGAAAATCATTAGGTTAAAGGATAAATTTATTGCTAGAATTGGAGTTATATTATTGGTGAGCTAGATTATTGCTAAGGGGTCAAATCTAATTGTTGGAGCCAAACTCTTGTCCAAAGGTTGATCTATTCAATTGAGCGTTCATTATTGCTAAGAAGGTCGAGTCTCTTTTGTAGTTGGGTTAGCTATTGCTTGGGCTCAGATCTGATTTTCATCATAGCAGAATTTCGATGGGTTTAATCTTCATAAGTTTTTTGAGAGAAACAACAAGAGTACTAGTGCAGAAGTGAGGGGTCCAACAAGGTAGTTAAGGGTGTTGTTGTCCCCGTTTGGACTGTGAATTCTTTGGTTAGGGCAACGAATAGTATCCTGCTCCTACTTGAATTTGGAAGTCCCAGGTTAAGGCAACATAGGAATATAGTATTTGGTGGAATTACTTGTCAAGCATGGAATCAGAAGATAGTAGAACCTGTCGTGTAGCAGTGTGCGAATTGAGAGTTGCTCAAATTGAAGCAAGCCCTAACCTTGAACAGCTGAAGCAATCCCTAACTATGAGAGCTCTAACATATGAATATGTTCCCTCTCACCCTCTTTTGTTAATTTTTTCTTGATTACACTATGAGTACTTCCCCTCACATATCTAAGCCCCCCTCTAGCAAAGGAGACCAAGTAAAATTACTCTAAACAGTATTTATGAATACATTGAATATTTATGTAGATGAAGAGAAGAAAGAGAAAACCAATTTAAAATAGAATTAAGGACATTGCTCGAAAAAAATAAAAAATCTCTATAAAATAGAATAATCTCGCTGAGAATGAACTCCAAAGAAGGAAAGGTAGGATTCAAGGAATAGAACATAGTTGTTAACACCTAATCCTAAGGGATTGGGAGAAATTGTATATTAGTGTAAAATAGGAAATAAGGAAGTCTAAGAGACATTGGGAAATGAATTCCAAAAGTCTCACCTCCATGTATATATTCATGAGCACCCTCTATCAAATTCACGGTTCAATTTGTGGAGTTACCTTCTGGTCTGACATGGTATAAGAGCCAGCTCCATTTTAGGCATTCCTGCCCCTAGTGTAACTCCCTCCTTCTCCTGGCAGACCTACCTCTTTGTCTGCTCTTGGCAGAACTATCCCTCCTGCTCCTGGCAGTACATATTTGAATTTTTTTTAGCCTTCAACTCATTCCCGAGCTTCTTGGCATCGAGTTTTTGAGCTCTTCTCCTTCCTCCATCGCAGCCCATGCTGATCCTTCCTCTAGCAGAAAATTCATCTCTCCTCCTGCCGCAACATAGTTCACTCTCCTCCATCGCAGCTCGTGCTTCTCCTTCCTCCATCGCAACCCGTGATGCTACTCCGCATAGCTGCTACCTTGCGCAACTCACAACTACTACCTCCCGCAGCTCACAGCCCTGCTACCCTACAGCTTCTCCCGCAACTACCCCATAGCTACTACTTCCTCCTCCTGCTCCCTTCCTCCTCCTCCCGTTCTCCCTGCTCTGCTGGCTCCCCTCCTTGCACCCCGCTCCCTTCCTCCTCCTCCCACTCTGCCTGCTTTGCGGGCTCCCCTCCCCTCTCCCTTCCTCCTCCTCTCGCTCTGCTTGCTCTGCAGGCTCACCTCTCCGCTCCTTGCTACCTCATCTATCATCCTCCCTCCATCCTCCTACATCCTCCTCCCTCTACCCTCCCTTTGCCCTCACCTCCTCCTAATCCACCTCCCCAAGTATGACCTTCTCGAGTTCTGACCTCCCCCAAGTCCGACCTCCCTTCTACAAAAAAAAAATATTTTTTTTTACAAAAAAATAATTTTTTTTACCAGAATTGAATTTTTACAACAGAGTGATTTTTTCACCCAGGAATTGAGTTTTTTCCAGTTGAATGCATTTTACACCAGAATTGAGTCTTTTTCTAGCAGACTACGTTTTTTCAAAAGTACATATTTACAATGCATTCCCTTATATCTATTGTGGGAGTATTTCTCTCTGGAAAGGAGAACTATCCGAAGAGGTCTCGGAAAATCAAGCACACTCATTTTTAATGAGCTGTGGAGAGGAATTTGTGAAGGAGAAGGAGACAATTCACCGACAAAGCCCACCTCAGACAAGTAGATCACTATTTGGGTAAACAAGAATTGCAAGGCCTATGCCTTGATTACAGCTTTTGTAAATGAAGAGGTGAGTAACCATATTACACCATTTTCAAATGCCTATGAAGCCTTGAGGAAATTAAAATAATTCTATGACAAACATTCAAAACTTGAAATTTTTCAATTAATGATTAAGTTGTTCAACCTTGAATTAAAAAATGATGACCTTCTTGATTTAGGATCAAAAGTAAGATCTATCATGCATGAAATTAAAAATATTGGTGTAGAAGTTGACATACCTCTCATAGCTTATGTTAAGGCATTGTATCCCACTTACTCACATTACCTTGAGTCATTTCAAGCAAGTGGAAACCTCATGAAGATCACCTTTGATTCCCTTTAGAAAAAGTTTGCAGTTAGAGAGAAGGCTTTTAGAAAGAAGACAACCCCTATGTCTTCTGAAGAAGCTGTATGTTTTGCACATAGAGAGAAGAATCATACTAAATATTCTTCTAGAGCAAGAGGTGGTCGAAGAGGAAGAGGAAGAAGAAATTTCAGAGGAAGGGGGGCAGACAAGCTCGAAGTGAAAAATTTGATCTTCATTGCATACGCTGCAATAAAGATTGGCATGATGCATCTACATGTAAGTTGCCTTGGGACATAATTGAGCAGCAAAGAAATCAATAAAAAGGTAAAACTCATGAAAAAGACAAAGGTAAATCACGTGAATCCGCTCATTATGTTGTAGCACATTGTAACAATGGAGTAACTGAAGACTTGTTTGATGCTTCACTTACTTCTTGGAGAAATGATTGGTTGCTAGATTTAGGAGCAACATGTCACATGAGTTTTAGAAAATATTTTTTTGAAGAATTTACTGACAAGGTTGATTGAGAAGTACAATTTACAGACAAATCTAAACTCAAGTCATGAGGGCTTGGCACAATCAGGATTAAGTTTCCTGGTCTTCCAGACCATCTTCTACATGAGGTTCTATACCTCCCCGAGTTGAGGAGAAACTTTTTTCCTTGGTCCACATCCGCTAGCAAGGACACTCCATTCACATGTTTGATGGCAAGGTTGAGGTTAGAAAAGCATGAGATTGCTCACTTGTCATGAGGGGAATAGAAGAAGGAAGACTCCTAGAGCTGCAATGTACCTCTACTCATGCACAAAACTTTGCATTCAGTTCTCATTATGATGAAGGTACATTCCCATCAATTCTTTTATGGCATGATATATTTGGACACTTAAACTATGAAAACCTTTGATTGTTGAAGAAAAATGGTGTTACAAGATTTCCTACAATTCCTAGGAAACTTAAGCAATGAAATTTTTGTATTCTAGGAAAGCATAGCAAACAATCCTCTCATGATTGACATTCCAGAGAACATAGAAAACTTGAGCTTATTCATTGAAATTTATGTGGTCCCATGCATGTTGCTTCTGCAAATGGAAATAAATATATGATGAAATTTACTAATGATTACACCATAATGTGTTGGGTTTACTTATTGAAGAACAAATTTGATGTTTTTCAAACATTCTAGAATTTTCATGCATGGATTGAAGATGATGTACAAACTCATATTTTCTCTTTGCGCACTGATAATGGAAAAGAATACACTTAAAACGAATTTGAAAACTATCTTTTCCAACATGGGATCAAACGTCAAACAAATGTGCCCTATAATCCCCATCAAAATGGTGTAGTTGAAAGAATGATCAGGACAATTTTAAATATGGTTTGCTCCATGATGTTTTTCAAGAATGTAAAATTGATGTTTTGGGCTGATGTAGTTCTACGTGATGTGTAGATAAAGAATAGGCGTCCTTCTAATACAATCATAAATAAAAATCCTTATGAAATGTGGCATGGCCACATTCCTTCGGTAAAGCATTTTAGGGTCTTTGGTTCCACTTCTTATGCTCTGATACCTAAGGTACAAAGAAATAAAATTGGTGCTAGAAGTCGAAAATGTATCTTCTTGGGCTATTCCAATATCTCCAAAGGATATAGTCTCTATGATGAAGTCAATAAGAAATTTGTAATATCTAGAGATGTCATATTCCTTGAATCTTCCAAGAATGACGATGTTGTTGAGCGGCAACTTGATCGGTTGGATAGATTCACACATGAAAATTCATTTCAAGAATCTGATAATCAGATTCCACGTATTGAAGGGTGGATTCCTATACTGAATCAATCTGTGGAATCTTCTTCTTACATCAAAATGGAGGTGACCTAGATAATTCTGATTCCCCTATTAATATGGATATTTCTTATAATTGTGAGTTGAATTTGTCTACAGATCGTGAACCAACTTCCTTCAAATAAGCCTCTTCTCATGATGAATGGAATGAAGCAATGCAAAAGGGGTATGATGACTTGATAAAGAATGGCACTTAGAATCTGATTGATCCTCCATTGGGAACCGAACCAATTGGCTGCAAGTGGATCTACAAGAACAAATACAAAGCGAATGGATCACTTGAAAAACACAAACCCAGGCTTGTGGCAAAAGGTTTTGCATAGAAATAAGGGGTCGATTATGAGGAAAATTTTTCCCCCACAGCAAAATGGGTTGCCATCTGGACACTCTTTGCCTTAGTAGCTAAGAAGGGTTGGAAATTCCATCAGATGGATGTAAAAACCACCTTTTTGAATGAAGATCTAAAGGAGAAGGTTTTTATGACCCAGCTAGAAGGATTTATTGTGAAGATCCAAGAACACAAAGTATGCAAGCTTATAAAATCCTTGTATGGCCCAAGCAAGCACC
This sequence comes from Pinus albicaulis, assembly GCA_034641835.2. NCBI lineage: Eukaryota > Viridiplantae > Streptophyta > Pinopsida > Pinales > Pinaceae > Pinus > Pinus albicaulis. The sequence continues at coordinate 858,471,713 of CM076581.1, forward strand.
GCGAGCTTAGTATGATAAATTAACTAAGCATATTCTGAAACTTAACTTCAAACATTTTGATCTTGATGATGCAATTTTGTTTGTTAAGAAAGTTGGGAAAACAATTTTATATCTTGTGGTGTATGTAGATGATATTTTTATGACAGGGAACAATGAGAGTTATATTGCATCCATAAAGAAGGAATTTCAGAAAGGTTTTGAAATGACTAATTTGGGCTATGTTCACTACTATCTTGGTATTGAAGTAACTCAACATCCTAAATTTATATTCATTTCTCAAAATAAGTACATTGGAGATCTATTGAAAAAGTTTGGCATGTCTAAATGCAATCTTTTGACCACTCCATGGAACAAAACTTGAAGCTCACAGTCATTGAAGGGAAGGAATTTGAGGATGCAACGAAGTATAGATAGTTTGTAGGAAGTCTCATCTACCTTACTACTACCAGGCCAGACATCTCATTTTTTGTTGGAATCCTCTCTAGGTTTATGAAAAAACCTTGTGAATGACATTGGTCTGCTACAAAAAGAGTTCTAAAGTACTTGAAATGGAATCAAGACTTTGGACTCAAATATACATAGGTGGGCGACTTCAGCTTGATCAGATACTTTGATTCAGACTTTGATGGAGACAAATAAATTGGGGTATCTACTTTAGGTTATACTATGAGTCTTGGATCAGGAGTTGTCTCATGGATATCAAGCAAACATTCAATTCCAATGGATTCCACAATTGAGGCAAAATATGTGGTCGTAGCTGAAGCGACAAAGGAAATTATGTGGCTCCGGAAAATACTAGAAGATTTGCAGATGAAAAAAATGCTTTCAAGTCCACTCATGATCGACAACATTTTTGTAATAAAGTTGGCCAAGAACCCAAAGTTCCATGATCGAACGAAGCACATCAATACAAAATACCATCTGATTCGACATCATGTTGATGCCAAAACTATCCATCTATGTCATTGTTCCAAAAATGAGCACACTGCAGACATATTCACCAAAGCGCTTGGAAGAGAAAAGTTTGAAAATTTTAGAACGATGCTTGGACTCACCAACATCCCTTCAGATTAAGGGGGGGAATGTTGACACCTAATCCTAAGGGATTGGGAGAAATTGTATCTTAGTGTAAAATAGGAAATAAGGAAGTCTAAGAGACATTGGGAAATGAATCCCAACAGTCTCACCTCCATTTATATATTCATGAGCACCCTCTATAAAATTCACAGTTCAATTTGTAGGGTTATCTCATGGCCTGAAAATAGTAAACAATCAATGATTGAAGAAAATGATGCCATGAAAAGGAGATTAAAAATATAAAAGAACAACTAAATAATAACTCAGTCCTAAATATCACAGAGAGTAAATTAAATATTAAACCCATAAAAGAGAAAATTAACAAATTGATTGAACTCGACCATGAGCACCATAAAAGAGCCTACACCTTATAATTGTTGGTATAGAATAAAAAAACAATGAGGACACACTAGAAATAGTAAAAGAACAATTAAAAACAAAATCTCAAATTCAAACAACTTATATCACACAAGCAATCAGGGTAGGAAATTTACTTGAAAATAAACATATACTAGTCGGTATTCACGTAAACTGTAATTACCACAAATTAGATATACTAAATAAATCCCCAAGCCTAAAGGGAACCAGAATATTTTTAAATGAAGATATGATTCCAGAAGGCCAAGTTGGACTCAAGAAAGAAGTCCAAATGGTCAAGGAGGAAAGAAAATAAGGGAAATGGGTTTTCATTAAAAACGATAAAGTTATTATTTGAGATAGAGTCCAAACTACGAATGATAAATAAGGATTAGCATCACTCAGGATCATGGAAAATTTTAGGGGCTAATATTCATAGGTGGGCTAATTTTCCATGTTAAAAAAAAATCATGATTTTCCAAATTTTTCAAATATGATTCGCCCAAATTTTGTAGTATAAGAATATTTTACCTTATAAATCGCCAAAATTTTATAGAGACTATGCAAAATCATTATAAATATGAATATTTTTACACAAGTATCATGAGGCCTTTTATAATTTGCTTATTAGGGACTAGTAATTTTCGCCAAGATTTCTAAACTTTAAGATAAATTTCTATCCTTAAAATTTTCCCTGCTCAGGATCCTCTTATGGAACTATCACGGCTTTCCACAGCATAAAGGTCCTATGTTAAGTTGGATCCTAAGTGATATTTACCTTATTTTTCTAGTTGAAACTTGGGAACATGACGAATCTATGGTTCCTCACATTGACATATTAATTCTTTGGTATGCTTCGAATAAGAAATCTTCTCAGAGAGGGCTTGGTGGTATATCTTGTTATATTAAGAACATTTTTTCTTCTCACATCCATCTTCATGCTGTCACCCCCTTCAATCAGTATACTTGGATCAAAATCTCATATTCTTCCTCAAATAGGATTTTTATTGCAATCCGTTATTTTTCTCCTATCAACTCTACCTGATATAGGAAAAAAAAATAGATAAGAATTTTCCTTTCACTACCTTAGAAAAAGACATTCGCAACCTGAGGAATGAAGTTAATATCCTTTTTTTAGGGACTTCAATGCTAGAACTGCTACCAACCAAGCTATTATTTTAAGTAACCACTCTAGCCCTGACCCATTGTGGCTTGACAAAGATAATGTCATAGCTACTAGATTCAAGAGAACCTCTGAAGACATAACCAAAAAATTATTTGGCATTGAGCTCCTTAAGCTTTGTAGTTCCCATGGCCTGATTATCTGTAATGGTATTAACAAGATGCCTTCCTCTGGCTAGATGACGTGTTTATATGGGTTGGGAAGTAGTGTTGTGGATTATGTGATTTCAGACACCCATGTCCTTAACCATATTACCAACTTTAAGGTTCTTAATTATTTCGAGCTTGACTTTGACCATAGGCCTTTGTCTTTAACCTTGAATCTAGTTATGCATACCAACCACATGTAGGATACTAGTGAAATCCAAAGACACACTTATTTCAATAAGAGTAATATAAACCTTTTCTTAAAGGAGTTAAATAGAGATTTAAGTTCCCTCACTTATAATAACAATATTGCTCAAATTTATCACAATTTTAGTACTACCCTTTCCACTACCATTAACAAGTTCTCTACTGAGGTTCCATATAAGAATATTAATATAACTTCCAACCCTTGGTATGAAAAGGACTGTAAAAGTGCGAGGAAAACTATTTGTGACGCTCCTAATGAAACTATAAAGATTTGAAATATTAGTATACACAAAGCCCTCATTAAAGAGAAGAAGCGGACATACAATAATAAGAGACAAGAGCATATAATTAACCTTTATAAAGTTTCACCCCTAAAATTTTGGCCGAATGTGCTTGTTCATAAATCTAAATATAATCATTTGAGCCCCTTACAAAAGTGGGACATATATCTTAAGAAGTTGTATGACTCCTCACATACCATGGACAACATCGTTAGCACTCCTATTAAGGAAGATATATTTTCTCTTAAGGACGTTGAGTCTGTAATTAATAAGCTCGCTAGGGGGAAATCTAAAGACATTGAAGGATATCAAGTTGAGATATTAAAGCTGGGAAGATCTATCTTGATTCCTCATCTCCACAAGCTTCTAAATTTGGCTATAAAGCATGGCTTCCCTTATCCTTGGACACAAATCCTTATTGTTCCTATCTTTAAAAATGGGGAAAAAACCATTCCTGCTATTTATAGTACCGTATGATTATCCACATATTCGCTAAGATTCTCATTTTGGAAAAGAAGATTAGCCATTGGCTTGAAAGCTACGGTCACAAGAGCTAAAGGGAAAGATGGTTTTAGTAGATGTCATACCACGAGGTAACTCCACCAAATACTAACTTGTTATTCATTAATAATGCATAAAAATGTATACATGGAGGTGAGACTCTTGGGATTCATCTCGTAAGTTCTCTTCAAATCCTTATTTTATATTTACATTATATTACAATTTTTCCAAATCCCTTAGGATTAGGTGTTAGCATTCCCCCCCTTAATATGAAGGGATGTTGGTAAGTCCAAGCATCGTTCTGAATCTTTCAAATTTTTCTCTTCCAAGCGCTTCAGTGAATATGTCTGCAATTTTCTCATTTGCAGAACAATAGTGTAGATGGATTGTCTTGGCCTTGAAAAAATTATATAACATGCATGTATATCTTGGATTCACCCAATCTAAAAATGTACTAAAGTTAAATACTGAATCGCTTCTACAAATATTTTGTAGAATTAAAAACACAATCGCTAATCACATGAACATGAAGAAAGATCAATCACACACAACACATATAATTTCCTGGGGAAATATTACTGCTCAAAACCCCTCTATCATATATTTTATATTCTGTGAGGAATCATGAAACAAATACATACAACTATTCTCACAAGAGCCCTCTTGTATTCAGCTAATTGTCTCACATTGATCCAGACAAAATTGGGCCAATACTCAACCAATTCTCAGCCTGTCTTTAGCCTGCCTTGATCACGAAATTCATGAGGAATGCAATCCCTATTCACAAGGAATTCCAGCCTTCCCACACTGTGCTGAGTGTCATGGGCATCTCATGGTATTTTATTTAGACCTGGGTAGCCTGCTAATATCACAACTGATAGTTACACTTCCCTTTATCCTAGATCTCAATTGGGTCTCCATTGGAACTGACATGCATGCATCTAATAATAGTAAATCCTCAATTGCATGTGAGATCATTGATTTTGAATTAAATAATATTTAATTCACTTGATATCTCACTAGTGTATCAAATAGTTACAACTATCATAACTGAGTTTAACTCGCTTAACTGAGTTAAACTGATTACATCCTACATTAACTAATGCATCACTGCACTTCGAACTTTGTTACAACTAGAATTACTATGCATGCCTCGCCAACTACCTCTAACTAGAAATCCACTAGCTAACTGAGTTTATCACACTCAATTAACTATCACAAGTTATCATTGAGAACAGATTACAATTTATTGTCCATCTTAATTAAGTGATCATAACCAAAATATACATGCACCAAAATAACCCTGTGGGCCCCACCCTAGTGTAGGTGCTTAATGCACTAGGCGTGGGTGTTGAATGTTTTTTCCGGATGCCAATTTCACTGTTTCTTGTTGCAAACTTCAATAGACCTCAAGATGGTGTTGTATCAGATGGAATTTGTATTGATGTGCTTCGTTTGATCATGAACTTTGGGTTCTTGGCCAACTTTATTGTAGAAGTGTTATCGATCATGAGTGGAGTTAAAATAATTTGTTTCATCTGCAAATCTTCCAAGATTTTCCTGAGCTCATATCCCAATCCTAATCCAAGACTCAGAGTATAACCTGAAGTAGATACCCCAGTTTCTTTGTCTCCATAAAAGTCTAAATCAAAGTATCCAATCAAGTTGAAGTCTCCCACCTATGTATACTTGAGTCCCTTTCAAGAACTTTACAACTCCTTTTCCACCAGACCAATGTCCCTCACAAGGCTTTTGCATAAACTTGGAGAGGATTCCAACAATAAATGATATGTCTAGTTGGGTAGTAGTCAGGTAGATGAGATTTCCTACAAGCTGTCTATACTTCATTGCATCCTCAAATTATTTCCCTTTAATGGATGTGAGCTTCAAGTTTTGTTCCAATGGAGTGGTCAAAGGATTGCACTCAACCATGCCAAACCTATTCAATATATCTTTAATGTACTTCTTCTGAGAGAGGAATATAAACTTAGGATGTTGAGTGACTTCAATACCAATACTTCTTCTAAGAGAGTAATATAAACTTAGGATGTGAACATAGCCCAAATCAATCATTTCAAAACCTTTCCTCAACTCCTTCTTTATGGATGCAATATAACTCTCATTGTTCCCTGTCATCAAAATATCATCTACATACACCATAAGATATACAACTGCTTTTCCAACTTTCTTGACAAATAAAGTTGCATCATCAAGATCATAATGTTTGAAGTTAAGTTTTATAAGATGCTCAGTTAACTTCTCATACCAAGCTCGTGGTTCTTTCTTAAGGCCATATAAGGATTTTACAACCTTGCATACTTTGTGTTCTTGGCCCTTCACAACAAATCCTTCTAGCTGGGACATAAAAACATTCTCCTTTAGATCTCCATTCAAGAAATCAGTTTTGACATCCATCTCATGGAATTTCCAACCATTCTGAGCTGCCAAGGAAAAGGGTTTCTGGATGGTAGCCCATTTTTCTGTGGGGGAAAAATTCTCCTCATAATCGACTGCTTCTTTATGTGCAAAACCTTTTGTCACAAACCTGCCTTTATGCTTTTCAAGTGAGCAATCAACTTTGTACTTGTTATTGTAGACCCAGTTGCAACCAATTGGTTTTGTTCCCAATGGAGGATAAACCAACTTCCAAGTGCCATTATTTATCAAAGCATCATATTCCTTTTGCATCGCTTCATTCCATTCATCATGAGAAGTGACTTCTTTGAAGGAAGTTGGTTCACAATATGTAGAAAAATTAAATTCACAATTATAAGAAACGTACATATCAACAGGTGAATCAAAATCATCTACATCACCTCCATTTTTCCTGGTGAAACTTCTTGTTCCTGTGTTTCCAACCTCATCAGGATGAAAATTTTCAAGTGTCTTTGTCAACCATTTGGGAGGAACTTTCTGAGATGGCCCAGTCTTCTCATTTGTCTGATTTGGGATTGAATCAAGATTCAGTCTCCCAATTTTTTCAATCACATCACTCAAAGTGTCATCTGTGGCTGGATCTTCATATGTGGGTGAGAGTGCTTCGAAAGTCAATTCCACAAATTGATTTAGTATAGAAATCACCCCTTCAAGATGTGGAATCTGATTATCAAATTATTGAAATGAATTTTCATGTGTGAATTTACCCAAGCGATCAAGATGTCACTCAACAACATTGTCAGTATTGGAATATTCAAGAAATATGGCATCTCTAGATACTAAAAAATTATTATTAACCTCATCATAGAGATGATATGCTTTGGAGGTATTGGAATACCCCAAGAAGACACATTTTCAAATTCTTGCACCAAGTTTATTTCTTTGGTCCTTAGGTATCAAAGCATAATAGGTGGAACCAAAGACCCTAAAATGCTTTATCGAAGGAATGTGGCCATGCCAAATTTCATAAGGAGTATTATTTATAATTGCATTAGAAGGACACCTATTCTTTATGTACATAGGACATAGAACTACATCAGCCCAAAACATCAATTTTACATTCTTGAAAAACGTCATGGAACGTACTATATTTAAAATTGTCCTGTACATTCTTTCATCTACACTGGATTCTGTTGGTGATTGTGAGGCACTGTTGCTTGATGTTTGATCTCATGTTGGTAAAGATAGTTTTCAAATTCATTTGAAGTGTATTCTTTACCATTATCAGTGCGTAAAGAGCCAATACAAGTTTGTGCATCATTTTCAATCCATGCATAAAAGTTATTGAATGTTTGAAAAACACCAGATTTGTTCTTCAATAAGTAAACCCAACACATTTTGGTGTAGTAATCAATAAATGTCATCATATATTTATTTCCATTTGCAGAAGGAAGAGGCATGGGGCCATAGAAATCTGAATGCATAAGCTCAATTTTTCTATGTGCTCTCGAATGTTAATCATGAAAAGACAATTTGCTATGGTTTCTTAGAATACAAGCATCACATTGGTTAAGTTTCCTAGGAATTGTAGGAAAACTAGTAACACCATTTTTCTTCAAAAATCAAAGGTTGTCATAGTTCAAGTGTCCAAATATAGCATGCCATAAAATACTTGATGGGAATGTACCTTCATCATAATGATAATTGAATACAAAGTTTTGTGCATGAGTAGAGGTACCTTGCAACTTTAGGAGACTTCCTTATTCTATGACTCTCATGACAATTGAGTGATCTAATCCTTTTATGACCTCAACCTTGCCATTGAACATATGAATGGAGTGTCCTTGCTAGCAGATCTGGAACACAGACAATAATTTTCTCCTCAACTATGGGAGGTATAGAAACTTATGTAGAAGAAATTATGGAAGACCAGGAAGCTTAAACCTGATTATGCCAAGCCCTGATGGCTTGAGTTTATATTTGTCTGAAAAGTATACTACTCCATCAACCTTGTCACTAAATTCTTCAAAAAAATATTTTCTAAAATTCTTGTGGTGTTTTGCTCTTGAATCTAGCAACCAATCATTTCTCCAAGAAGCAAGTGAAGCATTGAACAAGTCTTTAGTTACTCCAATGTTACAATGTGCCACAACATAATGGGTGGATTCAGGTGCTTTACCTTTGTCTTTGTCATGATTTTTACCTTTGGCTTCATTTATTTTCTGCTCAATTCTGTCCCAAGGAAGATTAAATGTCGATGCATCATTCCAATCTATATTGTAGTGTATGCAATGAAGATCCGACCACCTCTCCCTCTAGAAGAATATTGAGCATGATTCTTCTCTCTATGTGCAAGACATACAACTTCTTCATAATATTGAGGAGTTTTCTTCTTCCCAAAATCCTTCTCTCTCTCTCCAAAAGTTTTCTCAAGGGGGTCAAAGTTAATCTTTTTGAGGTTTCCACTTTATTTCAACAACTCAAGGTAATATGAATAAGTTGGATGTAATGCCTTGACATAAGCTATGAGATATATGTAAATTTCAACACCAGTTTTTTAATGTCATGCATGATAGATCTTACTTCTGATGCTAAAGCAAGAGGGTCATAATTTTGTCAATTCAAGACTAAATATTTTAATCATTAACTAAACAAATTCAATTTCCAAAATGTGAGTCATAGAGTTATTTCAAATTCTTCAAGGCTTCATAAGCATTTGAAAATGGTGTAATATGGCGACTCACCTCTTCATTTAAAGATGCTACAGTCAAGGCACATGCCTTACTTTTTTTGTTGTCCCAAATGGCAATCTCCTTGTCTATTGTAGGCTTTGCATGTGGATTTTCTTCGTCTCGTTCACAAATTCATTTCCACAACTCATTAAAAATGAGTGTGTGTTTAATATTCCTTAACCATTTAGACAGTTCTCTTTTCCTGAGAGAATGACTCCCACAATGGATATGAGTGAATGCATTCTGTAAAAAAATCACTTTGCTGCCACTGTAAAAAATAAATTCAATTCTGGTGCTAAAAAAATTGAATTTGGCAGTAATTTGAAAAATAAAAAATAAAAAAATTTGATGCTAAAAATAAATTCAAAGGTATTAACTGGCAGAGGTTTGAACTGGGGGAGGGCTAAACTAGGGGAGGGACGAACTTGGGAGGTTCGAACTGGGGGAGGGCTGACCTAATTTTCAGTGTGTATTAGGTGTGGGCTAAGGGCCGAGTTGAGTGGGCCGAGAGGCCAAGCCATGTGAGGGTCGAGGGTTGAGCACCGATGGATGAGTTGAGTGGGCCGAGAGGTGAAGCCATGTGAGGGTCGAGGGTCGAGCACTAAGGACTGAGTTGAGTGGCCAAGCAGTGTGAGGGTGAGGGTGCACCGGGAGGGCTGAGCATCGAGGGTATGTCGTAGAGGAGCATGTGCGTAGAGGTAAAGGGTCGAAAATGGAGGGGAAGGGCCATGAGAGCCATGAGAGGTGAAGGGTCGACAGTGGAGGAAGTGCAGTGAGCATGGATGTATTGATAGCATCGACGCTGAGCGCAACAATGGGAGTATTAACCTGAACTGGAAGCCCAAATGCAGAGGTACCACCAGATTGCAAAGGTTCTTGTGGCAGAGCCAAGCACCGAGAGGGCTGAGGACTGCACAAAGAGGACTGTTATTTACACGATGGGAGGAGCGTTAGAGCGTGAGATATCTAAACTGTTTTTATGGAGGGCCTAGAGAGGATACAGTGTAACATCGACTGCGTGCTTTCGTTGCACAGAAAGAAACCATAGTTGGTAAAAATGCAGTGTATTATTAGAAGTAGAAACACAGTGTATTACCCGAAGAGAGGGAGCTGACTGTGTAATGTAGTGGGGAGGCCCAGAGCTACTGGTAGGAAGTCGACACCAGGATGTAGAAACGCACTGCAGAGGCAGCGTGTATTGAGTGTAAGGAGAGAGGAGCACCTATAATAGGAGGAACAAAGATTGCAGTGGGCAGTGAGACAGTTCTCCCATGAGTAGGAGGGAGTTACAAGGGCAGGAATGTCATAAATAGAGATGGTTGTGATACCATGTGTAGAGCTTCAAGACTGCCTCAATTTTGACACTCCCTTCACTCATTTTCCTTCTTTTTGTTACCGCCATTAGCTCAAACCATTCCTAGACTGCAAATTTTGAATTCGTAAAGTATTATGATGACATTAGTTGTAGAATTAATGCAATTCTGCAATTCTGCAGCTGATTGATGTTTTTGTAGCCACTGCCATGGTTCGATATATTCAGAGGTATTAATGGAGCAGTGAAATATATGGGCACATGAAAAATGATATTATCAGGGATCCTATCGTATCCATCTGGTCCAAATCGAGCAGAAAATCGCCCAAATATGCGGTCAAAGGAGTGGTCAACCAGGAATTGAATCAAGCAAGCGAGGAGTCTGAAGCCATCACGCTTCACGATTTTCTCTGCCAAGTAACAAATCGTGAAGGAATGAAATCCTACTTTCTATTTTAGAGTTCGAGATAAAATTGTCTAGGTCAAATAGGTGTAAAAGCCTCAAGACAGTCAATGATAATCTTTTATAAATATCGGTCTAGTAATTATATTGCCAGTCGAATTATTGTGTGACTGTAATCTCATTTAAACTCTGTTTTATTTCCAAATTGAATGAAAAAGCATTCTTCAAGTGAAGGGCCCATGCAACAGAAGAAGTTATGTTTTATTTCTTTTTGTTTAAATGAGATTATGCAAATAAGGGATAATATTGTAAGCTCACATAACTTGAAAAAATTAAGAATGTATTTTTAATTCGGGTCATTAAGAAAGTGAAAGTGAAAGTGAAGTATATTAAAAAAAATAAAACAACATATTTTTATGTTTTATATTTTATTAAATTTTTTTATGAAAATATTTAAATAAAAATGAAAATCATCACATTTAAAAATAAATAAATAAATAAAGATAAAATGAGCATATATTTTTTAAAGAATATGTTTGATAATATTATTTTGAATCTTAAATATTATATAATAAAAATATATATATATTAAGATTAAGTTAAGATATTTTTTGTATGGAGAAATATATTTTATAGTTTAATATGAGGGAAATTTGTAATTTTTTCTGTGTTTAATTTGGATTTAATACATGTTTTTTTAAATTAAAATAAAACATTCACTAAATAAAACAATTATGTTCACAATAACAAAAAAAAAAAAAAACAAATATACATATTGATTAGTTTTAATTAAAATTATTGTTAATATTGCATCATATGAGATGTGTAGAGTGGAATTGATATGTGTCTTAAAAATATATATTAATAAAGAAAAAATATTCCACTCTAAGTATAAATAAAATACTTAAATATCTATATTAAACAAGTTTTATTGGATATACCAAACTTAAAAGTGTAACACCCCTAGTAATTTCTAAATATTTCTGTTATTGTTCTACCAAACATTCTACCAAACTTATTTTTACAAACTGTGGACCCATGATGAGGGTTGATATGAATATGTGTGGACCCATGATGAGGGTTGATATGAATATGTGATGTGCATAAATAATATTTTTCTTTAATGTGTGTGTGTGTGTGTGTGTGTGTGTGTGTGTATATATATATATATATATATATATATAACATGAAATTACAATGGAAAGGGCTATGGGATTTCTGAATTTCCTCTCTTGGGAGATGGCTTATCTTAGAAAGGAAAAATAATATAGGAGCCTAAAGCAACCGTGTTAGAATGAGAGCTTATTGGAGGAGGCTCCATAAGAATTAGTTGTGAAGCTAACTAAAGATAATTTTTAATAGACCCAAGAAGAGAGCTTATTGGAGGAGGCCCCATAAGAATTAGTTGTGAAGCTAACTAAAGATAATTTTTAATAGACCCAAGAAGGGCTATGGGCAGAGGAATTTCCTCTCTCCAAGAAGGGCAAGGCTATGGGCTTCCTGAATTTCCTCTCTTGGGAGATGGTTTATCTTAGAAAGGAAAAATAATATAGGAGCCTAAAGCAACCTTGTTAGAATGAGAGCTTGTTGGAGGAGGCCCCATAAGAATTAGTTGTGAAGCTAAGTTCTCATTTACAGGAGAGAGGAACAGAAGGATGCTACCATAAATGAAATCTTGTGTTGGGTGATGCTACCATCGAGGAAATCTTGTGTTGGGCTAAGTTGGTCGTTGTCATGATAACTTCTTGGATATGAAATTGGGATGTGAAATTAGCTCAGGGGGAGATTTGATGGAGGGAAAAATCAGTCCCATTGGTTGGGACTTCTTGGATATGAAATTGGGATGTGAAATTGGCTCACGGGGAGATTTGATGGAGGGAAAAATCAGTCCCATTGGTTAGGAGGAGTGTCTTTACTACATTTTGGTTTTTTTTGGTAGACTCAATATCATGATAGCTTCTTGGGATGCGAAATTAGCTCATTGAGGGAAAAATCAGTCCCATTGGTTGGGAGGAGTGTCTTTACTCCATTGTGGTTTTTTGTGGCAGACTCAATATCTATTACTCAAATAAGTGCAGATGTTGAATTAAATTTTCGCCCAAATTTTATAGTATAAATTTATTTCATTGGGAAAAATCAGTCCCATTGGTTGGGAGGAATGTCTTTACTCCATTGACTCAATATATATTACTGAAATAAGTGCAGATGTTGAGTTGTTGAGTTAAATTTTATAGTATAATTTTATATATACTAATGTAAAATAGTTAAAAACCTAAATATTTTTACAATTTGGAGTTTAGGCATAGACAAAGATCTAGTTAAATTTTGAATAAAAAGTTAAGAGTTACATCAATAAGTTCCGAAGTATTACTGTATGGATTTCAGAATATTTGAAAATTGGTATGTGTAGACGGAAAGAAAATTGTAAATAAACGCAAGCTTTTATGCATTGTAAAGTAGAAACAACATAATACTAAACTGAGAAGTCGAAGTACACATAATACTAATAATGGTTATAATTCAAATTTCAAGAAGGATAACTTGAAGACATATGGCAACGCAACCCAATACATATTTTATATTTTTATAGGAAGTAAAAACTCGAAAATGTCTTCAAATGACATTGGAAGATATAAAGTATAGAGACCCTCAGCCATTTTTTAAAAAAAACTTGGGAGTTGAAAGAGTCTCCAGCCGGACAACTGAATCGAGTCACGACCCTACTGATATATATATATGTGTGACACATCCGATAAAAATAACAAGAAACTGATTTCAACTTCACAGTCATGACCATAATTCGAAAGGCCAAACCCTAAGGCTAGGGTTTGTCTCTTGCAAACGACCAATTCTACTTTATGAGAAAGTGGGCCAACATGGAAAATCGGTGAGGCCGTAAGTTAGAAGAATCGAAGCAAGATTTGGCTGGGCTCGAACCATAAATTCATCGAAAGTTAAGACAACCTCACGATACCTGCTGACAATTGAAAAACAAAAAACAAACTGAGTAATAATTTTAAATATAAGATGAATAAAATAGAAGTCCTAACATAGGGAAAACTCTTACCTCGATATGGTATGGCAGTGACTGCTCTCCACGGTCACGACACGAATTTCTACCAGAAAACCCAAATTGAAAAGAGGAAGGTGTTGTTAAAGAAAAATGGAAGAAAGCCACAACCTTCATTGAATGATAAGTTAACTATTATTAAACCCCAAGTGTTGAGGGTCCATACCTGTGAATTGAAGGGCTAGTATTCTTCAGAATAAGAGTTAACTTGGACACGAAACCCGCGAAACTGAATCCAAGGCATTTCTTAGCATAAACCCTCATCAGTTTGACAGGAAAATGTTGAAAAGAGGTTAGGTTGTCTCACAGTATGATTTAAAACTTATAACTCATAATTAAAGTTAATTAAACTCTCTAAATGTAGAGAAGAATGCAATTATTTACCTATATAGTCTGGTTTGTGAGGTGGTTGAAGGTCAATAGTTACACCGTAAAAAAAAGCCGAATATTCATGAGACTTAAATATGCCGCAAAGTATTTAAGGAAAGGAAGAAACCCTAAGGTATCTGGGATAACTAGGTGGTAGATCCATTTCCTTTGGAAGCATCAGTCAGAATAAGGGTGCGTTGTCAGGACGAGGTTAGGTGGTTACCCTAAGCACCAAAGGATCCATCCCAATTGTCCATCTCATACCTCAAATCGTAACTGTATATAATCGTCCCATGAACTAATGGTGAGACAGTTGGTGGTCGATCATTATATTCGCAAAAGGGTGAACCATAACGTGACTATGGCTTTGTAACATTAATGTAATTCGAAAGATCATAGAAAATATGCCAAAGGCTTCACCATCTTACATGTACATCGGCAATAAAGAATTAATTAGAAATATTTAGACCAAAGTGTCTCAATATCACTGAAACTTACGTATACATAAATATTTTGAAGGCTCTCAAAACATGTCAAGCGCAGTCCCATGTGACAAGTTAAACACCCTGTTCCCATCATTTTTAAAATAATACATATATGCGCCATAAGAAAAGAGAGTTCTGCAAAATCATATATGCTTATTCTCTTTGAGTATATTTTGATTTATCAAAAGGGGTAATATCCTTATAACCTTACTTAGATGTGGACCATTTACATGCAATATATAATGATAGGAGAAGAGAAAATAAAAAATAATGACCAATTAAATGCAAGCCAGCAAGAGACTATAACATAGAATAAAATAAATTTCTACTGAGATTCAATAAGAAAATCTTAGTGAAAATTAAGCACCTACACTGGGATGGAGCCTTAGGCTATTTTTAGGTGGATGTCTATTTATAGATACATGAGCAAATTCTATTTATAGATGATGTCTATTTATAGATGTATGTGCATGTTCTATTTATAGATTGCATGTCTATTAATAGATGCATGTCGACTATTATTTCCCTTAATAATAGTTGGACAATAAACAATAATCTATTCTCAATGAGCACTTGGAAATAGTTAACTAAAGTGGCAAATCAGTTTGCTATAAGAATTTCGAGTTAAGAGGTTGGTTGGTGGGACATGCAAATGGGCTTAGTTGTAACTGAGTGATTCGAAGTTGTAACAGAGTTGGAAGTGCAGTTAAGAATGTTGTAAAGTAGTTTAACTCAGTTAAGTGAGTTAAACTCAATTGTGCTAGTTGTAACTAAAGATACACTAGTGAGAGATCAAATGTATTAATTATTAATTAATTCACAATCAGTGGCCTCACATGAAACTGAAGATTTAGTACTATTAACTGCATGCATGTCAGATCCAATGGAGACCCAGTTGAGTTCTAGGTGAAAGGGAAGTTGACTATCAGTTGTGACATTATCGGTTGCACACATGCAACCACACATACATTGGATGTGCCCATGAGGATTGCACAGTCAAGGCAAGCAGGATTCCATTCATTCAGAGATTGCTATCAGTAGGGATATCGTAGTAGAGGCAGCCTGTCTGGAGACAGTAAATTGGCTAAGGAACTTGCCAATTTTTGTATGACAGTGTGAGACAGTTAGCCCATGTACTGAGAGCTCCTGGATTAGAGATTTGTATGTAATTGTTTCATGATCCATTATATAATACATAATAGAAGATAGTGGGGTTTTTAGCTTTATGCTTTCCTGGTAAATTATCTATGTTATGTGTGATTAATATTTCTTCATGATATTGTGATTGGCGATTGTGTTTCAAATTTTGCAAAGATTTGTAGAAGCGATTATGTATTTAACAATAGCATATTATTGTTAGATCAAGAGAATCCAGGAAATACATATTTTGTATTAAATTTCTACATGGTATCACAACATAGGAAATTACAATTTTGAAGCAGGAGTTGAGTTTGTTGGTGGAAAGAATTCGAATTTGCAGAAAGAATTTCTTAGCGCTACAACTGATTCAAGATCAAAATGGATTTCAATGGTTTGAGGTTAGAGTATGAACTCAAGGGCAGCTCGAACTACATTGCTTGGAAGGACGGGATGGAGGCAGTACTCGAAGATAACGGCTTGAAGGAATTCATTGACAATGATGTTCTTAAGCCTTATTCGTCAGATGCTTCCAATCTTGATGCATGGAAAAAGAAAGTGGCAAAGGTCAGGAGGATCCTGTTGGAGGGAGTACAAGACCACAGTGTCTCAAGCCTTCATGGGAAAGCCACACAATATGCCATGTGGAAGGCTTTGACGGATCTTTTCGAAAGCGGCATTGACCATAGGAAATTGGCGCTCAAAGATAAACTCAGAAAGATCAAGATGGAAAAGGGAGACAACATTCCAAAGTATCTCACAAAGCTTGTCCAATGTTGGGATGAACTAGGAAGTGTGGGAATAACTGTTGTTGATGATGATTTGGTGAGCTTGGCTCTCTTGGGACTTCCTAAGATTTGGCACAGTTATGAAGACTCTGTCAACAAACGGGAAAAATTGCTGGATTGGGAACGACTATGGTCGAATCTGGTGCACAAGGAGTTCAGACAGAACACCAGAGACGGATATTCATCAAAGAATGGTGATGAAGAGGTTTTTTCTTTGGATGCCAAGGTGAAGGAGGGGAAGGGGAAGAAATTCCATTCTAAATCTGAGTCTAAAGGCAAGAAGCTAGATATGTCCAAGGTGAAGTGTTTTCACTGTCACAAACATGGGCATCTTGCTACTAACTATCCGCAAAAGAAGAAGAACAAGAAGGTTGCTGGAGCTGTAGCTGTTGAGGCCCTTGCCTCGCAATTTGAGCTTGAATTCTCTCTCATGCATGGTATCAAGTGCATTGGGATCAATATGGTATTTGGATAGTGGCACTTCCTTTCACATGACGGAAGATAAGGAACTTTTCAGTGACTTGGAGGAGAAAGATCTTTAGATTCATATAGAGATGGGAAACGATGGACGATACAGTGTGAATGACATTGGTACCATTACCGTTCATAGGGATTCAGGTAAACCATTTCAAATTAAATATGTTATGCATGTTCCAAGTCTGAAGCAAAAATTGGACTCAGTCGCAATGTTGGAGGACAAAAGCTATGACGTTGTTTTCAGAAATGGAAAATCTTTCCTGTGACATAAAAAAATGGTTCAAGCCAAGAGGATAGCGATTCGAGTTAAGAATCTCTACAAGCTAGAGGTAGATGGCTACACTGCCATGATGGGCAAGGCGGAAAAAGTGGTAAGCCGAGATGAGGGCAAATTATGGCATAGGTGATTGGGTCATCTTCATCATGGAGCCTTGAAATTCATGCAGCAAATATCTACTGGACTTCCAATGTGAACACTTGCTCAGTTAGATTAGTGCAAGGGTTGCACCATGGGGAAGTATGTAAAGTCCACCTTTCATGATAAGGAGAACCATGCTTCAGGGATCCTTGAGAAAGTTTACACAGATGTGTGTGGACCATTATCGGTTGCTTCAATAACAAAACATAAGTACTATGTTATTTTTGTTGATGACTTTTCTCATAAGTGTTGGATCTTCTTCATGTAGAAGAAGGATCAAACATTCTCAAAAGTTATGTGAGTTTAAGGCATTGGTGGAGAAATAATCGGGGAAGCAAGTGAAGGCTCTGAGGAGCGATAATGGTGGAGAATACATCTCTAACAAATTCAAGAACTTCTGCAGTAAAGAAGGAATTCGAAGAGAGATCACAATGCCTCATAACCCACAGCAAAATGGGGTCGCGGAGAGGAATAATAGAATGATCGTGGGTGAAACATGAGCGATGTTCAATGATCAGGGCCTACCAATGCATTTGTGGGCGGAAACATGCAACACTACGTTTCATGTGCAAAACTGTTGTCCTCATAGAGTACTTGGCATGATTACACCTAAAGAAGCTTTCACTGGTAAGAAACCGGATGTTTCACATTTTAAGATTTTTGGCTCATCTGTTTATGTGCATGTGACCAAGAATGCCAGGAAGAAGATGGAGCCAACTGCTGAAGTTGGGATTTTTGTGGGGTACACAGAAACACCCCATAATTATCATGTGTTTTTGCCAAATAGTCGAATGACTATGGTGCGACAAGATATAAAATTCGATGAGGGGAAAGCCATGCATTTGTCGCTTGAGAGGGAGTTGGACTTGCATGCAGAGGAGGAAATGTTGGTTCCCAAAGATGAGTCTCTAGATGTTGATCAGCCATAGGAGGAGGTTCATGGAGTGGAGGAGTCCACTCATGCAGAGCCAACCATCAGAACTGGAAGAAGGCATACCACAGAAGCTGATAGGCTGAGACTTGATGCTACACAGAATGTAGGAGTCCCTACTTCACAGTGCAGACAAAGACAATCTCTTGACCGATTTACTGGATACATGGCTCCCATGAGCAAATGTATTGTGACTGGACCATCTTCCTTTCAGGAAGCAGTGCAGGAGCCCACATGGGTAGATGCAATGGTGGAGGAGTATGACTCCATTGTCAAGAAAAATGCTTGGGAAATTGTTCCAAGGCCGGTTGATAAATCAGTGGTAGGTTCAAGATGGATCTACAAGGTAAAGCAAGTTGTTGATGGGAGTGTCGAGAAATAATGTTGAGCAAGTAAATCCCCTCTGCACACAGAGGCGATCCCTCTAGCCCTAGAGTCAGTCTAGCAATAAGGTAACATGATGGAATTTCATACTCCTAGCGTATAAATGAAAACGAGTTGGGATAGTTGACCTACCTTGGTCCAACGCTTTTGTTGTAACTTGCAGCAATGATCCTCTGACATTTATCTTCACAAG
Source organism: Pinus albicaulis (assembly GCA_034641835.2). Lineage (NCBI taxonomy): Eukaryota > Viridiplantae > Streptophyta > Pinopsida > Pinales > Pinaceae > Pinus > Pinus albicaulis. The sequence goes on from CM076581.1 coordinate 858,490,540, forward strand.
TCGCGGTCCTTCAGTGATAATGTCCACGTACCTGCACAAGGACCAAGTGAACGGTCACAGCATACAAAAAATACTTTCATTTACAGCTATTCGATTGGTCAAGGAGAATCAAACATTTTTCATATGATCGAACATAGAATTGGAACCAAAAAAATAGTCATGTATTAATGATAGAGACAAGAAGTTTACAAACTCAATGCCTTGACATTGCAGCTTCCTTCGATGGGTTCAATAAAGTGTGTCTCAAGAATTCTTCGGGGATCGGACATGGTGAGGCAACAAGCCTAAACTCTCTCTCGACAATGTATTCCTCTCTGCCTTATTCTTCACACCAGCTATAGTAAGGACCGTTCAGCTAGATGAAACCATGTGAGAAGGAAGTATTTATAGGAGAGGAGGAGGTGGTTTGGGATCCCTCATAAGGTGGAAGAGAGGTCTTATCCCTTTGGGGAGTTGAAAAATTGTAGGAAACAAGAAGCCAAAGGGAGGATTTCGACGTTATTCAGTCGAACAAACCATGATGACTCCACTCAAGAATTGGTTAGGTATGGAAACTTCATTTCTATTTTAAAAAATTTCCAAAAAAATCTTGGCGCGGGTCCTCCATTGAGACAGAGTGCCAATGGGAGTGGGGCCCAGTGTTAATTTCTCTATGGGTGCGAGGCCATAACTTCCTACCAGCGTCGACCAAAATCATATGTTTTTGAGTGCCAACTTGAGGAATGATCAACAAAGGAAGTGTTCTTGACATGCCAAGGGATGCAAAGACACTTTTAGCAAGGTATGACAATACATAGAAGTCATTGAAATGGTCCTCCAATGTTTGGGATGGGGATTGCAGGGACGGTGACAAAATAATTTGTAACAAATACAAGGCTAGATATGTGGCTCGGGGCTTCTCACAGATCGAGGGGATAGATTATGAAGATACCTTTACACCTGTCGCAAGGTATTCTTCCATAAGGACCATCCTTACTCTCTCATTGCAAATGGGCTGGCGCATTCATCAAATGGATATGAAGACTGTGTTTCTCAATGGGATCATTAAGGAAGAGGTGTACATAGAGAAGCCTGAAGGTTTTGAGATCTTAAATAGTGAGTCACATGTGTGACGACTCAAAAGAGCGTTGTATGGGCTTAAGCAAGCACCTTATGCTTGGTACACTTGGATATACATCTATTTCACCGGACTGGGCTTCACCAAAAGTGAAGCAGATGCAAACCTATACCAAATTGTGGTGGAGGGTAAGCTTTTAATCATTGTTCTTTATGTTGATGATTTAACATTCACTGGTGATGAGCAGATGATACACTCATGCAAGGAGTATCTTGCAAGGGAGTTTGAAATGAAGGATATGGGCCTGCTTCATTATTTCCTTGGATTGGAAATATGGCAGCGAGATGGCGAAATTTTTGTGTCTCAAGGAAAGTATGCAAGGGAGATACTGGGTAAGTTTCACATGAGGGGATACAAACCCATGGATACTCCTCTTCCAGGAAACTGGAGGAAAGAGGATGCTGCTTCTGGAGAGGTAGTGGATGCTACTGTCTATCCAAATTTATTGGGTTCACTAATGTATCTAGTGAACACGAGACCAGACATTTGCTATGTGGTTAACCAGCTGATTCAAGCTATGTTTAAGCCTACCAAGCCCTTTTGGAATGTGGGAAAGCATGTCCTGAGATACCTGAGGGGCACATCAAAGTATGGTTTATGGTACTGATAGACGGATGGAGTGAAGTTGCATGGCTTCACAGATTCATATTTGGTTGGAAGTCCATTGGAAAGAAAGAGCACATCAGGGGGGATCTTTAGTATCAGATCTACAGTTTGTTTCTTGGTATAGCAGGAAGTAGAGATCCATGGCACTCAGTTCAGCGGGAGCGGAATACATGGTAGTGGGTCAAGCTGCATGTGAGGCTATCTGGATGAGAAAGATCTTGGTTGGTTTGTTTGGTTCTCATTTAGATCTGACAATGATTCATTGTGATAATCAGAGTTGCATTAAACTCTCAATTAATCTTGTGTTTCATGATATATCTAAGCATATAGATATCCAGTACCATCATCTCAGAGATTCTGTGCAGAGGAGAATCATGTTGCTTCAGTACATTCCTACGGAATATCAGGATGTAGATATTCTGACAAAGGTGCTCAATAGGAGAAAATTCGAATACCATAGAGATAGGATCAGGGTGAAGGATATTCCCTTTCTTGTTGAGAGGGAGTGTTGAGATTCAACAAGAAGATCCTGGTGAAAATTAAGCACCTACACTAAGATGGAGCCTCAAGCTATTTTTAGGTGGATGTCTATTTATAGATGCATGAGAAAATTCTATTTATAGATTATGTCTATTTATAGATGTATGTGAAAGTTCTATTTATAGATTGCATGTCTATTTATAGATGCATGTCGACTATTATTATCCCTTAATAATAGTTGGACAATAGACAATAATCTATTCTTGATGAGCATTTGGAAATAGTTAACTGAAGTGGAAAATCAGTTAGCTATAGGAATTTCGGGTTAAGAGGTTGGTTGGTGGGACATGCAAGTGGACTTAGTTGTAACTGAGTGATTCAAAGTTGTAACAGAGTTGGAAGTGCAGTTATGAAAGTTGTAAAGTAGTTTAACTCAGTTAAGTGATTTAATCTCAGTTGTGCTAGTTGTAATTGAAGATACACTAGTGAGAGATCAAGCGAATTAATTATTAATTAATTCACAATCAGTGGTCTCACATGCAACTGAATATTTAATACTATTAACTACATGCATGTCAGATCCAGTGGAGACCCAGTTGAGTTCTAGGTGAAAGGGAAGTTGACTATTAGTTTTGACATTATCGGTTGCACACATGCAACCACACACACATTGGATGTGCCCATGAGGATTGCACAGTCAAGGCAAGCAGGATTCCATTCATTCAGGGATTTTTATCAGTAGGGATTGCGCAGTGGAGGCAGGATGTCTGGAGATAGTAAATTGGCTAAGGAACTTGCGAATTTTTGTATGACAGTGTGAGACAGTGAGTTCATATGCTGAAAACTCTTGGATTAGAGCTTTGTATGTAATTTTTTCATGATCCATGATATAATACATAATATAATATAGTGGGGTTTTTAGCTTTATGCTTTCCGAGTAAATTATCTGTGTTATGTGTGATTGATCTTTCTTCATGATATTGTGATTGGTGATTGTGTTTCAAATTCCGCAAAGATTTGTAGAAGCGATTTTGTATTTAACAGTAGCATATTATTGTTAGATTAGTGGAATCCAAGCAATATATATTTTGTATTAAATTTCTACAATTTCAATTTCCATTAGGACAGGAAGATTTGAAATATTTGTATGTAATTCAGGAAAGAAGACATGTATTCTAATTACTGGTTTAGTTTTTATTTAAAAAAAAAATTATAGAAATTGTTTCCGTATGACATAGTTTCCAAATTTTATTGTGGTAATTTTGGTCTTATATAGAGAGTTGTTACAAAATATAAAAATTTAAATCATAATTTCTATTTTAATAAAATATTAAAAATAATATTCAATTATTTTTATTTACAAATTTATTATTATTATAAATTTACTTTAAAAATAAATAATTTTTTTATTATCTTTATAAAATTTATTGAAAAGTAAAATTGTATGATTATTTAAAAAAAAAATTGTTTAAAATGAAGTTGTTGTAATATACAGATACCTTTCATAGCTTTTCTTGGCTAGAATTAACAAATATCTTCAGTTTACATGAACAGATTTTTAATTAAATTAAAAAGAAAGACTTATTTAATAAAAATAAGAACCATAAGCTTTTCTTGGCTAGAATTAACAAATATCTTCAGTTTACATGAACAGATTTTTAATTAAATTAAAAAGAAAGACTTATTTAATAAAAATAAGAACCATAACCATGGCTAGATGTGTTATATTAATCTATATATTTCTATTACAATTGACACACATATGGATATGGTAGTTTGGCTAACACTACTTAGTAACATATTTTCTTGTTATATTCATAATAAATTTATGTAAATATTACAAAAAGTCAATGCATATTACTAAAAGTGAATGCAAGAAATATATAATTGGAATTTAAAAGGAATTTATTAGTTATAGCAATGTAGTAGAAAATAATAAAATTTATAGGCAATGTATCTTCCTAACATTCACATTTACATACACCATCAGAACATAGCCACAAAAAAGTGATACCATTTTAAAAATGCAAATTAGTTGATATTTGAAATCTATTAATATAATAAAAATAAGAATTTGTTATCAATACTATTTGTTATTTCATAATTTATATAATAAGCTTATAATTGTATTAACTAACTATGAAAAAGATAAATACAAATTTAAAAATTCAAAGTACTTATAACAGAAAAATAAACCATATCAAAATGTTTTATTTTTTTAACCTTCCACATCCAATCAAGCCTATAAATATAATAATTTTACACTTACAAAATTTTAAACTCCAATCATAAAAAATAGTACAATAAATATTTTGATCTACATATAAAGGTATTATTATCTTTTCCTTTTTAACTGCATTTCAATTTTAGGAATTTGCTTCTGTGATCCATAAATTGTGAGAAAAAAACTTTAGATAAAAATCACATCCAAATAAATTTGGTCAAATCTTGAAGGTAAAAAAACATTAAAAAAAAAAAAAAACCATAATTTTCTACATTTGCAAAGAAAGATTCCATTCCCGGAACTTTTTTCAGAGAGAAAAAAATGTTGATTTTTTATATATTAAAAGACAAAACAATACAATATATCAAAGGTTATCCTCCAGATAACCACATGTATCTTGAAAGAATGTAGGAGTACAAACAGAAATTGACCAATATTTAGAAAGACACCACCCAATGTTGCTGGCATCTACCAAGGAGCAACATAAAAATTAAAACAGAGAAAGCGAGTCCTGGTCCATATATACATATGCACACAAAAATGCTGAGCGAAAAAGAGAGGAAAATAGATAGCCAAATGCATAGCCAAAAATAGGAAAATATAGGAACTGTTCAGTGTGTTCAATAGATGATTCTGCAAAGTAGACATCGTAGAGCATATTTGAATCTACCAGCAGAGGTAGCCTTCAATTCCTAATCACGGTTATCAATACCTAAAAGAGAAGAAATCTAAAAAAAAATGATTTTTATTTTGGTAAAAATTTTAAATCTCAAAATTTGCATTGATTTAAATTTTTAAATAAAATTAATTAAATAAAAAGCATTACCAAAACATATTTACTCCTCATAAAATAAATACCAAAATAATGGTCGATAAGCTTCCTAATCTAAGAATGATCAATGTTGATATCTCTCCATTTTTATTAACCGACTCCACATAAATATTCAACAGCAAGATCAAAGGAGTCCACTAAAGGCCGACTACCTCGATGCCTTTGAAGTAAAAGAAATTCACAAGAATGCCACTGCTCTATTCGTTTGACAACACCTGTACATGTTTTCTCCCACAAAATCTCAAATTTCAAAGCCATTGGCATAGAAAGCAGTAGAACACATCTACCATGGCCTGGACTTTTCTAACTTGTCAAACCCTCCATGGCCATTAACTTCGAAACACCCTTTGGATTTGTTCTTCTCGCAACACCCAAGTTATTAATTGCTTCAACAAAATTCTATTGATATTTAGTGTCCATCACGAGTTGTAGCTTATTATCGATTTTGTCGTAGTTGAACTATAATTCCATACAAAACAAGTTAATAGTGTTGCTAACATGAAGGAAATCAGGTTTCAGTTACATTAATGAAGTAAGGACCTCCGAAACAATTAACTGTTAGGTTAACAATATACGATCACATATGTATTAATTTCTATCAATTTGTTTAATTAGGTTACAATACTTTCATAAAAATGGGCATTTAATAAAAAAATTGTATTGATGTGACTATAAATAAGAATAAGTTTTTCAAGAAAAATTCATTATCATTGAACAATTAATGCATTTGTCCTATGTACTTAAATAACTTAAAATAAAATATAAATATTAAATGTTATTAATTAAAATTTATATTATTTAAGTTGTATAATAACATGTAATTAGTACACTATATAATATAATATTATAAATGTATAGAGACATGCATTGTTTCTTTCCAGAAATATGAAATGACAATAATATGTTTTTATTGAGAAAGTGTGAATGACATTTATTATGAGTACTTTATTTTGACTTTGAAAGTACTTAGAGCACTACCATGGTTAACCATGAGTTTTTATCTACCATTGAGAATTTGACAAGTAAGTCCCTTTAACTCGAGCAATGCCACTTCAACCATTAGGGATGATGTTATCCCTTAAAATGTGATTGGTTCTCATAAAGTAAATTTTGATTGTACCCATTTTAGACCTCAAAATTCCCTTAAAGTGATCCCCATGAAAATTGGCGAGTTATTAGGGCATGGGACACATGTGAGGACCCTGAAATAAGACATATAAATTTTTAAGCCAATGAAATGCTAACAAATTATCTTTTTTAATTAAAATAAAAAATAGTTTAATTATTTTATAAAGTTAAACATTATAACTTTCCATGGTCCATGAAAAACTAATAGTGGTTAACATGAAAATCAATTGCTAGAGTCTTGCCTTGTTAAGGACTAATAACATAATTTTACATCAATTTTATATAAATATATAAAATATATATACATATTTTTTTTAAATTAATGTAGACGATAAAGTAAATATTAAATGTGGAATTTAAATAAAATTATATGAACTTGAAAAAGTGATTGAAAGTAAAAATAATAATAAGAAGTGGTGCACCGTAGCGTAGTCCTTGCCATTAAAATTAAGGATTATGTTGCTATAAAATTTACATATAAAAGCTTCCAGAACATACTATGAAATATTTTAAATAATATTAGTATAATATGGAGAAGATTAATATATATTTTTCATATATGTAGGCTAACATAAAGTGATTATTCTAAATTATTTTACAATACACAATTGTATTATTATTTATATAACAAAGTTTGACAATTTATATTTGCCCAAAAAATGGAAAAAAAACGCAATTTAGTTACGAAGTAGTAACTTTGGTAGGAATTTTTCAAATCATATTTATATTATGTGCATATACAACTAAATGGATGTCGCATTCATATAGTTCCGAATTATAAATTGTTTAGTACAATGCACAATTACATAGTGTTGATCACTTTGGAATGACACTTAACATGATGCTAGACTCTCTCCTAGAGAGGGACTAATCATGTAAAAATTTTCTTGGGTTTCTTTTGGCTTAACCATTCAACCATTAACCATTTCATAAATTTTCAATTTTTTTGAAAAACAGATGAAGAAACAATATTTATTAATCTTCTTTATTTGTTCTAAAAATTATCATACATTGTCTAACAATGTTGAAAAATAAGGGAGAAAGTAGAAATTCAAGTAGAGCATATAAGAACTACTTTGTAATTATATGAAAAGTTCATTGTAAAATTGAGGATTCCAATAAAAGACAAAATTAGAAGGACCACTAAAAAAAGAGTAAAATAGAAATGAAATAAGAATGTCTCCTCTATTTGACTTATATGGTTATATATAAATTAGTTAGAAAATTGAACCATACAGAATAAAATATGTATGCATATAAGAAGTTATGTCTTGTTATTGTTAATCTATGTGGATGATGTTCTACTATTAACAAATCATAAAAATTCTTGTGATAAAATTGTAATCATTTCATATAATAGTTACATTTCTTCTTAGGTAATATCATTGCTATTATTAAAACTCTTGTGTAGAGAAATAGATAACCATGAGCATGAATGCCCTTTATTATATATATAAATGAATAAAAAATAGTAACAACAACAATTTTATATGGTTGTTGTTTGACCTATCGAGTTAGTTAAAAAATCATGGAAGAAGGTTAGTTGTTCTATAAATAGTAGATATAAAAAAATAGTAACAATTTTTTTTTATATAGTTATTGTATGAATTATAAAGTTAGTTAACGAATCATAGAAGAAAGTTGAAAACATTAAGAAAATTGTTTTTAGTAAAACAATAATGTAAATTAAAATACAAACTAATTACTCTATCTTTAAAAAATTCAAACAATAACTTATTATATATATTATTAAATTTAATCATAAAATATAAATAAATAAAAATAATGATGGCATAGTTGGAACTTCTCCCCTTTTTGAATAATGGACATCAAAATGTTGAAGATGACTATGTTGACTATTACCTTTACCATGAACCCTTGATCCTTCTGGTGAGGTTAGATAGGTTTAGGCAACAAAAAAGCATCTTGATGCCATCTCCTAAAACCAATATTATCAAATTTCTCATTTGGAGGTGCAAATATGCAAAACAATGAAGCATTGTTATAATTTTCCAAAAAAAATTATGGATATTGCATAAAAATGTGTTTCAAAAACATTTCCATAAAAAAATCATTATATAGTTTCTGGAAAAATTGTCCTCATCTTACTCTATTTTTTACATTCTACAAAAAAAACTATCCCATAATTCTTTATTTTAGATTCATTTGAATGCAAATGTCTTGCAAAAAAGTGCCTCTGGAAATAGGTTGCTAGAGGAAATCTTGAAAATGTAAAAAAGAAAAAACAGAAGTTTCCTTGTCATCTTAATTTCACCTCATGATGCATGCTAAAATAGAGGGAGAAATGATAAAGAGAAGTACACAGAGTTTCTTGAGAAACTCTAGAACCTTCTCTAAAACCATCTCTACTAAAACAAGCTTGAATTTTGCAAAATAATTTTAAAAATAGTACATTACAGGTTGTGATGCAACCGAGCTGTGTAATGTAGGTAAAATTATTAAAACTTTTATCAATGTTTTATGGGGTTCACCACCTACAAATTTCTACCTCGTGACCAGCCTTAGTCAATATTTCATCACTCTAGTTACCGCATTATAAGAAAAAGTGGCTTGAATGGTATGACATGAAAATAGGATGTGAGATAGGAAAAAAATATTGACACACAATACATCTCCACGTTGCGCCAGTTATTCTGCTTCATATCTCAAAGTCTTACCATCATCCAAGTGTATGAAAAAATATGCTCTTATACGAGCATAGTGAATCACCTACACTAGGGATATCACTTGCATGAAACTTCCTTATTTCTAAAAGATAGAACTCCAAAGAACAATAATGGAAGGGTCTTAAGCCATTCTCTAGAAGGTACGAAGTTTATTTCCTCGATTTTGAATTTAATGATAATTGCTTTAGAATGTGACCTAGGGATTTTCCTTGAAGTGAGTTTTAAGGGTCTAATTTGTGTTCCCAATATCTCTTACCCAACATATCCCTGTTGCCAATAGGCTTGTTCAGTACCTCGATGGGTTTTCCTTGGTACCATACAATCATAGCCCTGTTGCCAACAGTTATGTTCACTACCCCGAAAGGTTTGGTTATACTTATTGATACTTCCTTTTAATATTATATATCCATAATATTTGAAATAATGTATACTACCCATTGGCATTTTTTAGAGAGTAAGGAATTTGGGTGGTACAAGAATATTTTAGATTGCTAAGAACATAGATCATTATTTAGTATTAGCTCAGGGGAAACATAATCCACAATAATCATAAATCCCATCTATTTATTATACAAAACATCTTGGATAATGAGTGAAAATATCCCTTAAGCTAATCATGCTAGAGTTCTCGTGAAATCCCATTGAGGTTATGCGGAAATGGTCCACCATAGGAGGTTTTTCGACAATACACCCTAGAAGAACTTGGAAATATTTCTTTGATAATGGAAACTATTAGAGTGACTAGGATTATATAGAATTTCGATTTTATGGATGGAAAGTACAAAGTATAATAGTGAAAAATCCCTCCAATGGACTCAGTACATGATCTTAACCCAACAACATGAAAAGGGACCAGTCAATCAATTTTAGTCACTTCACAAAATAATTAGGCATTAAGAGTGAATAGCACCTGACAAGACTTACCAAATGAACACTCAATGTTGATAACAACCAAAAGTTTCAATAATTATGCCGTAGGGAGTTACAACTTCGTGAATAAGTATTGAAATCAAAAAATATTGTAACAATTTTATTTTCAAATGAGATATTTATTTATTTCTTCTATACTATCCTACCCTAATATAAATAGAGGAATATATCCTTCAAGTGTAGGAGTACTTCCAATGCAACCATGTACGTAACAGAATGGCAATTCTACTCATGTTCAAGCTTGAAAAATATACTTTAAGAAATATTGAAACATGAGGAACCAACTCCTTCAATTGACGTAGTGTCAAGAGTTGTGAAATATAGGAGGAATAATATGTGTTGATTATTGTTTGAAACCATGCTACAATAAAATCCACATATTCTTAGTTTTCTAATTCATTAGTAACAGATAGCACATCCTCTTATGTCATGACACGAAAATATTCCAAGTATTTCTTATTACTCTCCTTAGTGCATGCTGGATCTAGCGATAGACATGTCAGAAAATCTTCATTCTCTATTTCCAGTGGCTCCTCCTCATCAAATATAATCCATGATTCTTCAGTCTCCTTAGTGGATTAAAAAATATGACCAAGACAAAACTCTTGATCTTCTTGTACAAATATCTCATGGATCTTCACTAAGGGGGAAATAGATCTACTTTTGATTACTGCCAAAATATGTTCTTCCTGGGAGGAAAATACACTAGCAACTTTAAGGATTTGAGAAAGTTCTTCGAGTAGCATCTCCTTTTAGGATACTTTAAATTATTCTCCTACTAGATGGTAGGTCATCTTAGCACATGGGTTAATGCATATAGGGGGTTACTTACAACACCTTGAAAATGAAACCCTTTAAAGAAATCAACAAAATATGTAGAAAGGGGAGAAATTCAAGGAGGAATATTTCATGTACTCGGAGGTTCTCATGCTATAAAATCTTTGATGACATGAGTTATCTTGTTCTTTCCATGAATATACTCAAAGGAAACAAAAAATTGCAGGAAAAAAAGAAAAAAATGTCATGTACTTGGAGGCTCTCATGGTGTCAAGGCTCTGCTAACATGAGTTAACATGTCATTTCCATGGATCTACTCAAAGGAAAAAAAAATTGTAGGAAAACAAGGTAAAGAAGAAAACCAGATTATATAAAGTCACCAAGCTCAATCCATCAAGTGCCTCCCCGACAATGATGCCAAAATGTTGGATGTTATATATGTTAGTGTGAATGATCCAACATCATTATGCCAATCTCGGGTTTGTATACTTCAAGGTGCCACACAGCATGTTCTAGAAAAAGATTTCAAAGACATGCAAAACAAAACCCTATCCTACTCTAGAATGTGTCCATTAACACTCTCATATTCCTACAAACATTAGTCATGCATTCTAATGGAAATTAAAAAGAAAACCATAACTATTGGTCACCTAGGAATCTAAACTATGGCTCCTCAATGGGTTTGAGCAACCTTTTTATGTTCACTCTCATTGGTTGAGAGAAAAAGGGAGTCAGAAACCCTTTGCAAGGTTAAGCAAGAAAAAAATTGGTAATATAAACAAATTATCTTCCTAACTTAATGCAAAAATTAAGTCCAAAAGAGAAAGAAATTTTATGACAAATTTTCCCACAATCCTAATGATAATCATTCTATGAGAAACCAAGTATTATTCTTAAAATAGATAAGACTCTAACTCTTCTTCTACGAATGAAAAATCCAATATGAACTGTGTCAAAAGCATGCCAACTTATGTAACCCAATGTTTCATACAAAATATATCACACTTGCTCAAATCCAAATCTAAGTACTCATTTAAACTGCCTATGTATTAAATCAGCTCACACTCTAAGATAAATATTATTTATAGAAATTATAGCTGCCACAAATTCAATAGGAGAGACTACAAGAAAGGATTATTAGAAATATACCATGAAATCATAATAGGATAAGAGATATTTTACTCAAAATCGCTTATGAAAGCCACTAGACATTAAATTTAAAATTTTATTTCTTGCGACGCATCCCTGTACTCGAATATATTTCAAGATTATCTTTAAAATAATGAAGCAACATGAACATATATACTAGACATCATTGATATAGAATTCACAAGTTTCAATAATAAAAAAAGAAATATGTGTACATACTTTGTTTCATACACAATAATACACTTATATGGAAATATTACTACATAAGCACTTATAATCACATGATTTTAACATCCATTCCTCATAGCTTAAAAAGAATGCTTTAGAATTTGCAACCAAGAACCGTACCCTTAAATCCAAAAATCTTGCAAAGTGTTCTTATCAAACTCATTTGTAAAGACTACAGGGTATAAACCTTAAGGTTATGTTCCTCTTTGAATTGGCCTTGTACACCAGTATTCTTGAGTCTAATATATACAAATAATATGATATAACATGAACCTATGAATATGTTATAATCCCCACTGGGATATATATAACCCACATATTTCAATAGGCAATGAACACAATACACTTCATTTTCTCACAAAAGGAGTAAACTGATTCTCGAAATAAGGCTCAGAAGCACTCAACAATCACAATGATTCCAACAATTTATATATAATATTAAAAATGAGTGCTTCATAAATCCATCTCAAAGAACATACCCTTTTAATAATAAAATTTGCAAATCAACCATTACAAGAATAAAGAATTCAATAGTGTATTAACAAAGTGTGTAGAAGTGTAAACCCGCTACAAGTTTTCTGTGGTATTAAATAAAGTGGCTCATTGGAGTTTAAATCCTAGAATTTCCATATTAATATACATGTAATGCAGGAGAAAAACAAAAGGTAATATACCATTAAACAAATACAATGTTACTCCACTATTGGCATACAAAAATTAACATATCTAAGAGCAATGGCATAAATCAACACACCACATGATATATTGAGCATTAAATAATGAATCTATAACCTATAATGATAAAGGAAAAAAAAGGAATAGCAACAAGCTAAGTTTTGGGGCCCAACCAACTAGAATGTTTTGTCCTAGTAAAAATTAAATTACATAGCTAATCAAATACACAAATAATGAAATGTGAAACCTAGCATGCCCTTCCCATTAAAAAGTTTCCCAATCTTTACATTACATAGAGCTAGAACAGGATCCAGTGAACACTAGGAGAAATCCAAGATTTTAAAACAATAAAATAACTTTACAAAGGGAATAATCCCCTCCTCCACTGTTTAAGAAAGTTGTTTCCCCATTATTTGTACAAGGAAGATCAATGTAATTTTGGAAATTCCCCCAAAATCTTCTCATCAAATATTGGTTAATCTCACACAAGATTGATTAGTTAATATATTAATTTGGAGATATGATTAAGAAGGATTAATTTAGCATAATACCCTCCATGAATAGCTTGATTAATTCCAAATTGCCAAGTTTGGTTGCAACTAGACATTGGTTGCAATATGAAATTTCCCCTTCAAAGAACCTTCGATATCTCCCAAAATGTGCATTTTCTAGAGGAAATCCTCATGTGTAACCTAATTAGGGATGTCTTGAGAGAAACCCAAGTTTTTTACTTTTCAGATTCTTCTTTTTTTACTTAGAAATCACACCTGAAGTAACCTAATTTTTCCTAGAACATGTTGTCATTACTATTGACCGCTGCTTGGATACCACTTAAACTGACTTGTGTATGAAACAAGAAATCTGGAACCATGTCACCAATGTTAGGAACAAAACCATATCTCATAATCTTCTATAGGGTTTCCTGAATATGTTTAACTTGGAGGTTGGTTACTAGATCTGTACAAAGGTTGCAAGAACTCACTAGAAAAAAAACCATTTTTAGTAATAAAACATATTTTAACCTCTCCAATTCATAAAAAAATATGGAATTAGACATTAAATGAACAACATAATGATTTTTCCTAGTATAAATTTTATGCACCCAAAAATAATCGCAAAAAGGTTGATTTAAATGTAAAAATATGGGATGAAAATGAGATATAAAAGGTGAAGAGGTGGAAAAAATGATGTCATTTTTTAGGCCAGACACTTCAACAAGGTGTCAATCCTACTTTGTATGATGGGGCAGGGCTTACCACATGATTCTTAATATAATTACGATGCAGGTAGGTAAATATTTGGAGGTAGGATTGCTTACTTCTCGTAAACAAGGAAGTATAGTGAAGTGCCAAGGGAAGCTTTAGGCATGACCCCATCAAACCAGAGAGTGTTTTGTAGGGCGTTGTGCCAATTTCTCTACTAGGTTAGCACAATTTTCTTTATGATTTAGATTATATTTTTGTTACTAGATTTGGCCAATACATTACCTTGTGGATAGTAATTAGCATAGTTTTTAGTACGATCCCATTATCCGGGGAAAATTCATATAATATATTTAAATATGAAAAATATGTAGCATTATAAAAAAACAAGCAAGGATGGAATGATGAACCTGGTGATAATATTTTGTTTGAGAAATTTTATCATTGCTTGATTGTTCACTTGTTTTAATGGAATGGATTCAACCGATCTTGTAAAATAATATGTAACTGTGATGATATCTTTGTGCTACTTTGATGAGTGAGGGGTAGTAACACCAATAATGTTGAGTCCCCATTGGTTAAAAGGTTCTTCCACTACAATTGGTTGTAATGGGCTTTCTAATCTTATTTATCATCCTGCACACTTCTGGAAGATTGGGCATTTGCATGCATATGCATGAGAATATATAAACTGTTATCACTCCACTAGTTCTCCGAAAGCTTAAAATAAGACTGACAAAAGTAACCACGGACCATTTTGACCTAGTAGCTAGCCCTACCATGCCGAGAGAGCTCTCTCTATGAGTTCATAGTGAAGGATTTATCATGATATGAAGGATAGTAGGCTAGATATGATAGACTCAGGTAGGTTTTGAGTAATTTAGAGTTTGATGCTAGATCAGGGATGAAACCAAGTAACTAGGTCTAGGTATCAAAGGGTTTACAGTTGACAAAAATATAAAGGAGAAAGGTAGAAGTGGATCTATGATGGACTTTACATCATGAATTCATTAAACTGGAAGCATGAAACACAAAATGACATTTCCATATAAACATAGCTAAATTAATAGAATTTTGCCTATAAATTGTAAGGAAAGCCACTTAAGATACAAGATATGAAAGAGGACATATATATCATTCATTAAAGACTATAAAAAAGTAGACACCTAATCATAAACTCATTTCACACAAGTTCCTAGATAATAGATGCAACTACATCCTTTGATTTCTGAAAACGAAAGTGAAAGTACAAGCTACAAGTACAATCCTCTGATGTCCAACTAGTCAAATGACTTTGAAAATGATAGATATAGACCACAACAACATCTCGCCTATCTCAGGGGTCGAATCCATCAATTGTTGAGTTGATGACATGATGTTCTCAACAAAAACCTAATTTCTAGTGGAGGTCAACCAATTCACCTCATCATAGGAAACTAGATACTTTTGACCAAAAATTACATTAACAAGAATGTATCTACCCTATTTCACTATTTAGAAACTCAATTACACCTCATGACATCACAAAATAATCACAATTCATCAATTACATAGGTAAAAAGTCAAACTAGGTCGAAATTCCTGTGAAAAATGCCTTCTGGAGAAAGCACATCGAATTCTAAAGAAAGCGTAGCGTGCCTGGAGAAAGCATAGCAAGCTTGGGAAAAATTTAATTTGAAGGCTTTACATGTGTCCAAATGTTGATCTAAAAGTTGTTATGGAAAGCTCTGGATGTATGCTACATGATAGGCTCTTAAAGCATTAAAAAAGGTGGCTCCTAGCCCTCCAAATATTCATTCTGCCAATAGTACTTAGAAATCACAGCGTGGCCTCGAAAAACAGGGCAGAAAGGTAATTTTTTGCATGTTTTTGGGCATTTTGACCCTCCAAAAGTGGCTGACATGGCTCCACCGCTGACTATGATTGATTTACTGATCAAGATAAATCCACCAATGCTGATTTTTTATCCAATGGATCCCCCCCCCCCCAAACAAAAGCGTAGCGTGGCCCACACTGCGGTTTTGCAAGTGTGATTGGTTTTCAAAATTTCCAAATTTGACCAAAATTTCACAAAAAACAAAATTTTCTCCAAAAGTCTTCAAAATTGGTCCAAAGATACCTGACAAGGTATTTTATGCTACTAAGTAAGCATCATCAAGTATCTCCAAGTTACCCTTCTCCTTTTGACTAATTAGGGTTTCCTTTAGTTTTTCTTACAATGGTTTGATTTTGACTTTGTAAATTCGATTCTTGGCATAGTAGTGGTCAGTCATGTCTTTTTGTAACTTGTTGTTTCTGTTAGCCTTTTCAAGGAGATTCTCCAGGTGAATATTGACTTTCTCAAGCCAAAACTCCCTATTTTCATTGATTTCGATGGCTATCCTCTCTTCAAATATCAACTCTTCATCTGGTGGATTTTTCTCTCTTTCCTTCTGAAGTGCCTTTCAGAGACCCATGGTCCTTGGCCTCTTCCTTGTCACCTTCTCTTCATGATTTTATGAATCTTCACTATGAGCCACTTATTTTCCATTCACATCATGCATACTAGCTTCAAATTGATTTTTCTCTAAAGACACATGTTTTGCCTTCAACTGATTATTCTCTTGCTCTAGGAAGGAAATTATGAAATTAGCCCTAGAAAAATTTTCCTTGAGTTATTTGATCTGAGAATATTTTTCCTTGATGATCCTTTCTAGGTTTTCATGCTCTTCACTGGCCTCCAAGTCTACTATGTCAATGTCATGATGGATGAGCTCCTCATCATGCAAATATGTCTCATGTTGTAAAGGTAATCCTTGCTTTGTTGATGTGGGCTTGGACCCTTCCCCAATCTGAGGAGAAAACACAAGCCCTCTGCCTCTCTAGTATGTCTGAGTGACCTCAATATTCCTCCTCACTGAAACTGTTCTAAGTGAGCTAACCTCCACATGTCTAGATGGTGTTGATGGTGTTGATGGTGAACTAGGGCTAGTAGGCTGTCTACTAGAAGAAAAAAAAGACATCTTCTTGCATGAAGGTTTCCCAATAGATGCTCTTCTATTCAAGCTGGTGTAAAACAATTATTTTGATAAGAGCATGGTGAAATAGGGTACTTTTAAGACTACTCTGCTTATGCTGAACTTTTTCTGCCATCTTTGCCAAACTTCTGTAGAGGTAATAGGGAAAAATGAGTGGCTTTACCCCTATAAAATGCATGATAATTCTAAATTTATATGCATATAGTCTAGAAAATATTCCCTCATAGGTGAAGTACTTCATGATGATATTCATTAGTGGTGTATACTTCTCAAGGAGGTGCCTAACGGGAAAAATCTTCTTCATGTGTTGTTGATAATGTCTTCTGAGATAGGGCTAATAATTTTGAATGTCTAGGTCTTGGTTCTTGAAATTTTTTTCACCATGATTGGACATCCTTGTGGCCTAAGCTACTACATTAGTTTATATAGTGAAAGTAACCCCTGCAATTATTACCTTGTCCTTTTTGAATTGAGTGGGAAACAATTTGGTCAATGTGGCATGGTATTTGACTCTCTGAACTTGTTCACCAAAGGGAAGAAACCCTACCCTTTGAAAATAGTGCTTGGATAATGGTGAATAAATCATTGCATGAGTGTTTAAGTGCTCATTTTTTATCACTTTCCCTCCCTTATTATAAGACTTCTTCTCCTCCATTTGATGTTTGCAAGGGGAAAAACCTTAATGGGACAAAACAGGGGAAGATATTGAAGGGATAAGATGAAGGGGTTAGGGAAGGGAGATGGGAGTAGGAAAATTTAGGGAGGTGGAAAGGGGTCTTAGGGAACTTTAGGAAGTGAAATGGGTATGGGAATTAGGCTAGGGATGTTTTACACGGTCCTAGCTAGGAAAAATGCCCAAATTTTCAAAATCAAGCTAGTGTTTAGGGTTTGGGGCTTGGGAATGGGGATAGAGGGAGTGTGAAGGCTATGGGAGATGTTTTAGAGTGTGAGAGAGGATAATAATTCTAGGGGAGAGTGTGTTTACCTTGAAAATTTTGAAAATATGGGCCAACCACTAAAACGCAACATAGGGGCCAATGGAGGGTTTACACTCTAAAACAATGAAATTGAGATGAAAGGAGGGGTTACATGAGCTGTAACTTAATTTTAAATTGATGCTGAACACCTTGATATCCTTCATAAGCCTTCAGAAATTGATTTCATGCCTCCAAAAAATAAAACACAATGTTTCAGAGAAATCGCAACGTGTGGTTGCTTTGGCATCAAATTTTGGATTGTGTTTGGCTTGAATTTGCTGATGAATAACTTGGTGATTAATGAGAGCTTTTATGCAATGAGGTGAATGAGAAAATGAGCTTGAATTGGCCTTTTATAGCTTGTGGTAGTAACTTTTCTTCATAGTAGTGGGATGGCCCACTACATGTCTTTTCACTTTACTTTGAAAACTTG
Organism: Pinus albicaulis; assembly: GCA_034641835.2. Lineage (NCBI taxonomy): Eukaryota > Viridiplantae > Streptophyta > Pinopsida > Pinales > Pinaceae > Pinus > Pinus albicaulis. The sequence continues at coordinate 858,509,002 of CM076581.1, forward strand.
TAGCTTTGAAAAATTCTCATGTAGCTTTAGAAACATTAGGAACTTATTACATTTTTGAAACATAAATTACATTTGAAACTAAAATTCATTGAAAAAAATTACCTATTACCACTCCTCCTTTGTTGCATTTATGCATGGAATGATAGATTTTGGATGATAAACCATAATGACCTAATGGAGACACTGAGCTGAATGAAATCATGATGATGCTGGATGAAGTAATGATGATGATATTTCAATGATGGTATACTCAACTGAGTGATGAAAAGGACCGGAATGTAAATTTTTTTAAAGGAGTGGAAATAGCCCTAGAAAAATTATCTAATTGCCAATTTTTTATTTGAAGACCTACTAAAACCATGAAAATTGTATTCGACACCCTAAAAAACATTTTGAAATATCCCATTTTATCACTAGTGACACGAAAAACTGACTAATACTAATATAAACAATGTTGGCTAATAATACCTTACTCGAAACATTTTGTGCATTTTGGTTTCATTAGTGAAATGGCCTCCGGTCATCCCATGATGAAGCTCCTTTAACGATTTCTCATTATCTAAATATTCTAGGCACTGTAGAAAATTTTCGTTGTCTTGTTTCTGAGATATAACTCCATGGACCACTTGAAAATATGTGTACTTCAATCTAATGGTCCTCCTCTATTTTCTTTTAGGTGCAAAGGAAAAGTCCCTTACTCCATGTATTTCCTTATTTTGGTGTACCGTGACAATGAAATATTTGGTGAATGTACATACTCATTATTATACATCTCCATCTCTTGTTTCCATCCCAACATTTCTTCTTCTTGCATATCTACGACTTCACCAACTAACTTGCATAGACCATTACCTTTAATCATGTGAACATATTTGAATTTTAGGTCATACTCATGTAGGGATGTCATCTAGTTCTCTCTTAATTCCCCTAATTATTTTTGTATAAACAAGGATTTGTCTACGGGATGGGGAATGATCACTTTAACATGACTCTTCAAATGTAAGGCCTGAAGTGTTTGATAGCCTTATAAACTACATACTTATTCTTGTCTATGTATGGGTAATCTAGTTAGGACCCTTGCAATCTAGTGCTCATAAATAAAATAGGTTTTTTGCTCCCCTAATCATATTTATGTGTAATAATTACCACCAGTGAAGAATCAGAAGAGAATGTATAGAGCATGAACTCCTTATCAAAATTTCGACTAAAAAGAGTGGCAGTTTTGGAAATAATTTATTTTATCATAGTGAAGGCTTCCTTCTCTTTTTGATTTCATTTCAAAATGACATCCTTCTTAATCATGTCTTGTAAAGGCTTCACAATTTGGGGGAAATCCAAGACAAATTTTCAAACGAAATTGATTTTTACCAAGAAGGACTCCATTGCCTTCCTGCCAATAGGAAATTGGATTCATGTGATTGATTTTACACACTCAGGATCAACATTTATACCAATCTTGGCTATGATATGTCCCAACATGTTACCTTATGAAACAAAATTCTCTTTTTTGGATTGAGTGATATTCCATATTTTCTACAACATTTAAATATTTGTCTAAGAAGAGGCAAATGGTCTAATCTTCATTTAGAAAATATTGTGATATCATTGAGATAAAAAGCCACACTCTGACCTATTAGTCCTCTAAAATCAATGTCCATATCACTTTGAAAAGTGGCCTTGACATTAATGAACTCAAAGGGAATTCGCCTAAATGCAAAATTCCCCAATTGGTTATAAATTTTGTTTTGAGTTTCTCTAGCTTAGCTAATAGGAATTGATTGTATCCAAAGAATCTATCATGTAACGAAAACATCGCAGAACCAGATAAATTTTTCAATGTCTATTCCATTGTTGGGACAAAATAGCTATCCTTGTATGACACATGATTTAAATTTTGAAATTCCACACGTAAGTAGATTTCACAACGCTTTTTTCTTACGAGAACTAAATTAGAGATCCAAGTAGAGTGTCTAAATTTAAAAATAATTCTTGCATCCAAAAATTTCTTTAATTATTTTTGTATCGAAGGTTCGAGAGTTGGATGTAACTTATGTAGTTTTTGTTGAAAGGGTTTGACCCCTTCCTTGATAGGAATTACATGTTGGAAAATTATGGTATCATATGTTTTGAGGTCATCATACATCCATGAAAAAATGTCCAGGTACTACTTGAATAGTTGAATAAATCGTCATCATTCATCTAGAATGCATAAATTTCTAAGGTTCACAAAATTTGGATATTTTTTTGTCCCCAAGTTAATATGATCATGCAATAACGTCAAACATTGGATCTTATTGTTGGGTGGTCCTTTAAATTGACTCTACAAATCATATAATTTCATCGAAGATACAACACCTTTGGGAAGAGGTTTCCCTCCATGCATGTTGGCTCTTTCTTCTAGAGATTTATCATGTTCATCTTCATCTATAGCCACATCATTGAATATGCTTGCATTAGAAATAAAGTCCATAATTTGTTGATCGTCATTAAAAATGTGGAAATTAGTTACATTTTTAGGAATGACAAGTCTATAAATAATCTCTATAGAAAAATTGTCTCTAAGAGGAGTAAAACTAGCTGCAACATTTGCTAAGGTGTTTAATGCAACATTATTAATCCTAAGCACTGATACAATATTGAAAGATTTAAAAGAAGAAATTAGACACCATACATCCTGCTAGTAGTTTTTAATATGAGGTGAAATACAATGAATTGTGTTTCATACTTGTCACTTGTGATAATATCATAATAACCAATAAATTTTAAGCACTCTACCCTCATATCTATGAATTTATTTAACCTAAATATTAGTGCCTCATATTCGGTGGTGTTGTTGTACATTAAAATTCTAAGTGGTAAGATACAAATATATTTTTCTTCTTAAGGTCCATGAGGATGCAGTTTGCACTAGCTCCATCCTGTGTTTTGGATCCATCATAATAGAGAGTCCAAACATCAATATTTACAGTGTTAGTACCTACACTAGAATTAGTTACATCTATAGTACAAGTTTCATTTCCACCAGTTAGATTGCAAGGAAGGAGTTCTAAATATCTATTTGGGAAAACGAGAGATGGTTATTCTTGGTAGAAACCAATGTCTAATTCAGGAAAATAATTCCTCAATGTATCATGAACAAAGCTTATTGGTTCATTATTATCTTCCAATTCGGTCATTATATGCTTCATATGTGGTTCATTATTCACTCCAATCTGATTTCTCTTTCCCTTCTGAGGGAGCCATAAATGGGATCAATTTGACACAAAATACCTTATAGCTTACTATACCAATCCCTACTCAACAAAATAACATACAATTCTAGTATATCTACCACCACAATGTTAATGAACTTATGTACCTCTGGATCATATGATAATCAGGAAAGTACGTCTTTGAGTTCGTCGACCACCTACACTTCAGATTTGTCCAACTCGATGATTTTAGAATTAGTAACTTTTGGATGTGGATTAATATTCTTGTAGACTTACAAGGGAATTACTTTAGTATATGCACCAGAATCGAGTAATAAATTATAAAAATTGTAATTGAAGATCTCAAAAGTAAAAAAAATGGGGGGATTTGTGATCATGAATTAAATCCAATTTTTTTTTCATTTACAATAGCTTCAGTATTGTTGAGGCCCAAGGTTGAGTAGGAGGCAATATCCTAGAAGTAGAACCATATTTACTTATTCAAGTTTTAGGCGAGAATTCTTGTGTAATCAAATCCATTAATTCAAGGATCTAACCTATATCATATAATGCTAAATTTTCTCATGTTTTATTTAAGTATTAAATAATAATATAATCCATATTACCAAGCCCACTATTAAATTTAGTTGAATGATTTGAACATGTTGCTTGAGAATAATTGTTGGATACTTCGGGTGTTTTAGAGTTAACTTTATTACTACTTGAGGCACCTTTATAAGCTTGATTATTTACAATATGAGAGGTTGGCTTCAGATTATTAGCCTTTGGGGGGAGAAAAAATCTCAAAAAGGCTTTACTCTTCTCTTGTGTAATAGGTTCAACCATTATACCTTTTCTCCTTAGGTTTTAATACTTAGGGGCGTTGGACAACTAATATTATATAACTACAACCTCATTAAGTACATGAGTATCGCTAATCATAATCACATCCAATATCATCATTGGATTGACATTGGTTTCATCATCTACCAAATAATCTTATTCTTCATCATTGGATTTATCAAGTTGGTGCTCAAGTGACTGGTCATTAAGCAAATTGTTAATCATTAAGGTTTTTCCATTAATCCATTGAGGACATGTCTTCTCGGAATGATTTTCTTAGAGAAAAATACAAAAGTCATCCATTAGGAGCTCTTCCACATTCAGATTAACATTTTATCTTTGTGTGGACTTGGATGGTTGATTATTATTTCTCTCTAATAAATGCTTTAAATACTTGTTTATTGAATAGTTTTCATTATTCCTTCTCTTAACATCGAATACTTAATTTTTCATTTGTTTCAGTGACTTCAACATACTATCGAAATCAATAACCTCTTTTCCACTATACTTAATTGTTTTCATCTATTTATGTATTCCAATAGAAACCATATATTTCTCAACTACTAGGGCTTCGAAAAAATACTCATCTAAATAAGCCTTATTTTCCCTTTATATAAACATTACAATATTGGAGGGAAAGGTTGTGGTGTAGTAATTAGTTTTAATTGAGTTTCGAAGAGGAACATCTATGGGAATTTATTCAATATAGTGGTAAATCATTGATTGAAGCCTTTCACCTTCTTTTTCTCCATATTTAGAGTGCTTAATTACTTTTACAATATTTCATATTTTTTCTCTTCAATGAAAATTTCCAAGAAATCCTTTTTGAATCCATCCCAAATTGTAATAGATCCCACGTGGAGGGTGTGGTACCAAGTTGTGGTCTTGTTTTCAAATGTGTAAGGGAATAGCCTACATGCTACATATTCATATTAAACATTTATTAATCTTAATGAAAAATAAAAATTGTTTATATAATCATCTGTAGTGATCGCCTTATATAGATCAAATTTGGTAATGGATTTCTCTAGAAGGAGAGGCATTTCATGTAGCATACCTTGAATGTTTAATTCCAATTAGGCCATCCATGCCAAAGTTTGAGGTTGATTTCCAGCCATGTTGTTAATCAAATTCCATCCTCTTCAGAATCAGTGTGTTCACCTTCCAATTTATGCTTATTACCAAGTACTACTCCTTCTATGTGTTTTCCTCTAGGTGATTATTCCCCTTCTTCACCCAAATGTGGGAATAGTTTGTGCCTCTCCATAGAGTCTGTCAAATTGTCTAATGAGGCATTGACTAACTCTTCAACCAAATCAACTAAAAAACTCCCACTATGAGTTGTTTTTATTCTTATTGTTCGCTTGTGAGGAAAGACAAGGGTAATAGGAAGAATATTGAGCTTTCTAGCATACTCTCAAGTAAAAGGTTTCTGATAGCTCTCAGCTACTCTTAGGTAACCTCATATATTTGTTAGGGACTCTTAAGAGGGAATTTCTCTTGAAAAATATGAAGTTAAAACACTTGAGAAATAATTAGACACAAATTAGGTTGGTGACTTCCTTGCTGAGATGTTTCAGCATAGTGAGTATGTGGGAACCTATCATTCATACAATGGAGGCCCTCCTTATAGCACCAAATATGTCGACAAGCCAAAAGTTTCTACCAACAGTAAGGGGATCTCTATGGTGCAAATTCCTAATTACACCTTACACCATTTGGGGTATGAGTCCCATCCAGTATGTGGGTCTAGATGCCACCATGTTGAGTGAAGTTTTTTTTGGATGAAGTGAGCGATGTGTAAGAAAAATAATATAAATTTTGATACCAAGAAAGTTACACAATTTTATGAAATATTTTACATGTAATATACAAAGGACATAACAAAAACCAAAGTAAGCGACATGAATCTTTAAAAGAAGAATGTTAGACAACTTCAATTAAGATACATGTGTACAAAAAAGAATTCGTTTATCAATTGTGAATTAGTTCTCAACCAACAACGACAATGAAAGCATAAACACCACACAATTTAAATTAATATTTGTGTTCCAAATTAACGAAAATTTTCATTAATACTAACATGTGAAAATTAAATCGCATACCTATTATGATGGACAAGAACAATCTCCCTAGATTAAAAGACAAATCTAGAAAAAAAATAAACAAATTTAAACTTTCCTTAGTCTATAACTGAAGCATTATACATAAAATGTCCAAGACCTCTTTACCTTTCTATGAAATGCTGGTAGATGTCCCTTGATGCTTTAAAAATCCCTTCCTTGATGCTTCAAGGGAAGACCTAAATAAAAAAAACCAAACAAGGAATACAAGTATAACATAGATAAAGAGTGAAACACAAAGTGAATGGAAATTGCAACATAGCATATATCATAATGTTAATCGAGTATTCAGTTATAAACTATGCAAAATATCAAGGAATGTTTCAAAGAGCATCATAGCAAGCGCAAATAGGAAATAAAAAATTGCTTGTATTAATCTTGAATTAGAAGGAGAAATACAACCTTAGCCTTGATGATGTAAGCCTCCTCCAAATTGTCTCTAATCCTCCCCTTAGGTGACAAGCTTCCAATCCTAATATGACAGCATAAGTTTACATTCCAAAAGTCCCTCTTTACCCTCTCGTCTATGTTGAATTTATAGTCCAAGAGGAAGACGTTTGAGATTCTCTTCTCAAGGGATGAGATCCATAAAGAGAGGGATTAGGGTTACACAAGGAGAGGTAGTTCGATTCATGAACCAAGGTATGAGACCCAAGTATGTAGGGGATATAAGCCTTTTGGTTGAAAAATATTCATCCAACAAGGCTTCTAGAATCACTTTTTATTTTTACCTCCGTTAAGAGATTTGCGCAGTTTTCAGTGGAAGATAAAGTGCAATATTGCATAGGAGACGATGGTCAAAATTGTGTTTGCACAGGTAATGACTAGGAAAACTGCACAAGTTCTTGAAAGTCGGTTTTTAAGCAATGTAATCCAAGTTTATTTTTGTCTTTGGGATTTTTTTACTTCTAAAAATTGTATGGGATTGCTTTGGAACACTTCATCATATGGTCAGAGATCCAAATTGGTGCTCATTTTCCTAATGGTGAAAAAATGGTGTGTAACAGATTCCCCCTAAAGCGCAAAGTCAGAAAATATGTTTGAGGACTAAAGCACTTTACTATGCAGAAGTTAGGATTAGAGACCATTGTTGGAGACCTAAAACAAAAAGTCAATGATTACAATACAAAATATTCATATAATCATCACTGAGGTGGGCATTCCCATACTTATTGTTGGCTTGACGGGGCCTATACCCAGTTTCAAATATGGCTGCGCGAACGAACAAAACTCACTATTACCAGTCCTTTCAAAAATGATCTGCTTGTGTAGACTGAAGCCTCACCTGAGGCAATATAGGGGGATGTTAGAACTAAGTTTCTGCATCGAGAGGGATATTGGACTGTGGATTTAGGGCTTCGCTTCCTTTCTATACTTGGCAGAGCTTTACATAACAGATCTATCAACTATACCATCATTGTTCAACACATCTATTAAACTCGCTTGTAGATTGTGCGATCTTACTTATTAAATCATAAAACCATGTAAACAACTATAAACATAACTTTTCTACACAATTATAGATAAATACCCTTAGTTAGCATAGATAACATCAAATACAAGTAAAGCAAACACATCAACTCAAAACACTAATATGTCTTCAAAAGTACTTCATTAATGCTCAGATATTTCTCATACAATCAATTCCACCCTACGCACTCAGCTGCAGACTTCATAAGGTCTCTATGCACTTAGATTCGGGAGCCTTTTCTCCAACCCAAAACCATAGACTCAGACTCAAAACAATGTTACATCCAAGTGCATGTCATCAATTCACTTTCTCATGACTTTTATCCTAGACTCCTTATATAGTCTTTTATATTACAATACCATGGTCCTAGAACCATGGGTAGAGTTCAACGTTCATAAAATATTCCCATCCCTTTATATAATAATGTGTTTTGAACCACCCTAAAGCCCCTAAGACTCAAAATTTACTTCGCGTTGCGTGCTCCTCTCCTTGATCTGTGGAGTCTTTCCTTAAATTTCTTCTTCGAAGGGTACCATGTTCAATAGGCCCCCAACACAAAAATGTAACTTGTCCTGAGTCGAATTTATGGTGAGCCATCGATATTTTATTTGATGTCGCTCAAGGCATCCTTCAATGGTGGAATCACCTTAGTGAACTACTTTACATATTCTCGGACCTCGATTGCTTGAACCACGCTCTCCTGAAGCCTGATCACTTGCTTCACACTCGCCTAAACTAAGCATGTATGAACTTCCAACTCTTTTATAGTCTTATGCCGTAGATCAACTACGTGGAGCATTAAGACTCTTCGCTGACCATATATTCATTGCGAAATTTCAAGGACGGAGTTGTCCCTGTATAATTTCAAGCATCTTCCACTAACACGTCTAGGGAACAACTTTCCATTTAGCTTTGTGAGCTGGACTACACCCCCCTCAGATACATTCTTGACAATGTAAGGACCCAACCAATGCATTTCCAGCTTTCCCAGGAACTTCAAAAAATTGTTGTCATACAAAAAAACTAGGTCCCTGTCCTTGAAATTATTTTGATTAATATGTCAGTCATGTCAGGCCTTCTCCCTCTTCTTTTGGACTTGTTGGTGAAACCTAGCGATGAACCTATCCTCTTCCAACTCAAGAAGTTGCATAAATCTCTGCTCCAGAATGTTGTTGTCTACCATATTCATCATTGTTGCAATGTGAAGACTAGGTACAATATACTCCAATGGCATCACTACTTCCTAGCCATACACTAATTGGAATGAGGTTTGACCTATCATTTTCTTAGAGGAAGTTCTGTGTGCCCGTAAAATTGCAGGAATGAGGAGATCTCAGTCATTCCTGTTAATGTTGCATACCTTATTCAATGCATTCTCTAGAATTTTGTTGAAGGCTTCGATCGTGCCATTCGCCTGGGGGTGATATGGTGTACTCTTTTGGTGACCCATTTGGAACTCTTCAATCAAGGCTTCAATAGTGCTATTTAGAAAATGTGTACCCCTATCTCTCATCAGGATTTTCAAATAACCAAATCGTGACAGAATATGCTAGAAAATGAACTTCATCATCATGTATATAGTGAAATTCTTCACTGGTCGTGCCTCAACCCACCGAGTGACGTAATCAGTTGTAGTAATAATGTACTGTGTGCTGGGAGTCAAACTTGCACATATTTTCCTTACATTTTACCCTACATTATTTATCCATTTGTGTCATTAACATTCGATTCATGTTCAAAAGTGCACAGGTAAACCCCTCAACATGTCTTCTTGGAATATTTAGTCAATGAAGTAGAGTCACGAGAGTTATTACCTAAAGAGATTTACTAATCTAGTTATTTTTCACAAATTCTATGCTCGAATAACCATACTCGCAATTCCAATAACAAATCCGAGTTGGCAGCCCTATTTCAGGTAGTGTTGCAACAACAGAATGACTCTAGAACCTTTCACTACTTTCTTTCGCATCCATTTTGTATATTATAACAACTGTATAATTGTAGGCACTAGTTGTCATGATTTTTGGAACTGCCATTGTAAGAATTTGTATAAGGGATCTGAAGTTGTGACTTGGGGGTTGGCTATGCAAGGAATTGAGATCTATAACATAACATTGTTATTAAGTTAATGCAAGTTATCTTTCTATTCTTCCTATGATTTTGTGATTACATCGCAACCTTGATTAGGTATTTGGGCCCACTCTCCTAGCCAGGTGCTGCATGCTTCTGTGTGTATGTTAATTTCATTTCCTGTTTTGTATATTTCTTAATTGGTGTGACAGTAGACGTAATTTTTTAGAGCTTTATTGTTGTCAATATATTGAACGCTTTACAATTCATTACTGTTATTATTTTGTTGTTGTTATAGTGATTTTTTGTTTTGCTTAATTTATCAAATCCACAATTGATATAGAATCGTGCCATTGTCATCTGCATATATTTTGCGCGTTATCCTTGCAATAACTAATGCACTTGGATTGATAATTAATGTGGGAAAGGGTTTGAATAATCATTCACACTTGGACACCAACATTTTGGAATCATTTTCTAGGAAGCCTTCGATAATCATTCACACTCAGACCGGTCCTTACCATTGGGCAGTCCCTTCATTTTAAAACAGAAATAGAGGATGACACTATTAACACTTTTATTAGCGACCCTTGTTCTTTTTTTTATTCAACTCTTCAGATTCTGGAATATACCATGAGTTGTGAAACATAGGAAAATATTAAACCAGAATATGAATTTGAGAACATGTTTGCGACTTCATCCCACGATAGTATTCCCATTGAAATCGAATTAGGAAAAACATTGAACATCAAGCCGAATATTTCAGAATCCCAAATAAAATAGCTCCTAAAAGCTCTTCAAAACCATAAGGAAACCTTCACCTGGGATTATACAGATATGAAGGGGATTCTTTCTCATTTATGCACTCATCATATATACATCAAAGAATATTTCCATCCTATAAGACAGCTCCAGAGAAGAATGTACCTTGGATTAAAGAACATTGTCAGAGATGAGCTTCAGAAGTTACTGGATGTAGGATTCATTTACCTCATCTCGGACAACCAGTGGGTGTCTCTACTAGTTATTCTTCCTAAAAATAATGGTAAATGGAGGATCTGCGTACACTATAGGGAATTAAACAAAGAAACCGTAAAAAGACCATTTCCCTTCGCCATTCATTGACCAAGTCCTAGATACCTTGGCTGGGAAGAATTTTTTCTCCTTCTTGGACGGGTTTAGCAGGTATAATCAGATCTAGACAGCCCTTGAGGACCAAGATAAAACCACCTTCACATGCCCTTAGGGAACCTTTTCATACCGATTCCTTCCATTCGGTCCTTGTAATGCACTTGCAACATTGCAGAGGGCAATATTAGGGATTTTTTTTTATCTAGTCGACGACAACATTGAGATTTATATGGATGAATTTACTCCATACGAGGATTCATTTGAAGAAGGATTGGAAAATTTAGAAAAATTACTCGAAAGATGCAAGCATACCCATGTCTCTCTAAGTACACTTAAATGTCACATGATGAGGGAAGAGAGAATAGTTTTGGGACACTTTCTCTCGGCTGCTGGAATTCGAGTTGATCCTGCCAAGGTAGAGGTAATATTACATTTTCTTGTACCTAAGACACCCACATGGTACGTAGTTTTATTGGTTATGCTGGCTATTATGGACGTTTTATAGAATTTTTTTCTAAAATAGCATCCCCACTTTTTCAGCCGCTAACTAAAGATGCGGAATTTTTGTGGACAGATGATTGTGAAGAAGATTTTATAAAAATCAAGGAACTTGTTTGTGGAGCTCTGATCCTGTGAGGACCGAGTTGGGAACTCCCATTTCACATCCATACCGATGCCTCTCAGACAAAAATTGGGGCAGTTCTAGGACAACAGGAAGATAAGAAACCATATGCAATTTATTATGTTAGCAAGAATTTTACTCCTGCTTAATTGAACTACATGGTAACTGAAAAGGAATTCCTAGTTGTTATCTATGCCATCAAAACATTTCCACACTATAGTACTGGGTAACCTAATTTTGTGCATACTAATCACGCAACAATCAGGTATTTTATGAATAAAGTTGTCATCCCTGGTCGCATTACATGATGGTTGCTATTGCTTCAAGAATTTGATACTATAATAGTAGACAAACTAGTGGAGGATAATGCAGTTGCTGATTTTCTATCTAGATTGGATAATAATGATGAAGGCACACCCATAGAGGATAGTTTTTTGAATGAACATCTTTTTGCAATTTCTACTAATCCTCCATGGTATGCATATATCGCTAACTACATTGCTACAGGAAAGGTGCCTCGTCATTTATCATATAGGGAATAGCGGAAGATAATTCATCATAGTGCCTGATACTCCTAAATAGCAGGGTATATATTCCATAAAGGGGTCGATCAGCAAGTTCGGTGCTGTGTATCTGAGGATGAAATATATGAAGTATTGAAGGCTGCTCATGATGGTCCTTGTGAAGTGAATTTTTCAAACGAGAGGATAGGGCATAAGGTGTTATAGATGGGATATTATTGGCCCTTTATCTTCCAGGATGCCTGAGACTACATCCAAGGATGTGACAGTTTCCAACAGATGGGTCAGCCTGGTCGGTCAGATGAAATACCATTGCAGCCCTAGGTAGTCCTTGAACCTTTCAAAAAGTGGGCTATCGATTTTGTTGGTCCTTTTAACCCACCTTCACTTCAGAAGTTTCACATTTTGGTATGCACGGACTATGTAATCAAGTGGGTGGAAGACAAGGATGTTGTGAAAGAAACAGAGCAGGTTGCTTTAGATTTTCTATTTGAAGATATTTTCGCTCATTATGGTGCTCCAAGAGAGATTTTTTCAGATGGAGGAGCGCAATTCACATCACACATGATAGAGAGGCTTATGTAGAAATATGGAATTAAACATAGAGTCACATCTTTGTATCATGCCTAGGCGAATGGTCAAGTGGAAAGAACGAAAAAGGTATTGGAAAATATCTTGACAAAGACTGTGACAAGACATCATCAGGATTGGGCTGAAAAACTTCCTGAAGCTCTCTGGCTATACAAAACAACATGGAAGAATACAACAAGGTTTTCACCATTTGAGTTGGTTTATGGGAAATCCCCCTTGTTTCCAATAGAATTTGAGATTAGTATGCTCAGAACAGCTCTTGAGATAGGACTGGATCTATCAAATGCCCAAAAACACCAACTGGAATAGCTAAATGAATTAGAAAAAATATGTTCGATGGTTTTCCAAAAGACTGTTGCGATTCAACAACAGAGAACAAAATGGCACTATGAATTCATTAAAAATAAGGTGTTTCACAAAGGAGGTTGGGCATTTCTCTAAGATTCCCATTTTAAGGACTTCAAAGGAAATCTTTGCTCTCATTGGATGGGACCTTATGAAGTGGACACAATATTTGATAATGGAATAGTCAGACTCGTCAGAATTGATGATACACATGCTTATTTTATAGTAAATGGAAAACATCTGAGACTGTATCACCGCCCAGCTTCTAAGAATGCCTTCATTAAACATCTCTCTGATAAATATAGTTTGAAGGTTTTTAGTGTAGAGAATTCCTCCTCTACGTCCTTGAATTAATATATATATATATATATATATATATATATATATATATATATATATATATATATATATATATATATATATATATATATATATATATATATATATATATATATATATACACTAATGTAAATAAAATAATATTACTACTCATTTTTTTATTTTTTTTTGGCAGGAACTACTACTGGTGTGAAATTCTGCAGAGATGAAAAATTTTCTAAGTACCCAGTGTTTTTACTCTGGAAAATTTTCTAAGTGTTGCGTGCTTTTACTACATAATTTTTTCTAAGAACTTGGTGTTGTTACTCCTATGATGTTGTTACTCTAGAAAATTTTCTAAGTGTTGGGTGATGTTACTCCTTTGATGTTGTTACTCCTCTGATGTTGTTACTCCGGAATTTTTTTTAAGTGATGGGTGTTGTTACTCCGTAAATTTTTCTAAGTACCCGGTGCTATTACTCCTATGATGCTGTTACTTCTGAAATTTTTCGAAATGTTGGGTGTTGTTACTCCGTTGATGTTGTTACTCCAGAAAATTTTCTAAGCGTTGGGTGCTATTACTCCATAAATTTTTCTAAGTACCCAGTGTTGTTACTCCTCCTATGTTTTTACTCTCAGAAAATTTCTAAGTGTTTGGTGTCATTACTTCGTCAGTGCTGTTACTCCCCCACTATTGTTACTCTGCCAGGCTGTTACTATATTGATGTAAGTCGCCAAGTACATCCTCGTCAACTTTTATGGATTTGATTGAATATTCCATTGAAAAGACATTGACATGCTTGTGGATGGTCATTTATTAGCTTGGGGGTGTTGTCAAAACTGAAACAATGACATAATCAAATCACACTAATGATTTTCCAACATCATTATTAGAACCCGCGCCTATAGTACATCACACGATTTTCACCTCATTTCGCACAATTATTATAACACATCGGGACTAGAAGTGATCCAAGAGGATCTTGATCAGTACAAGATCGGCAAAGTTCCAAGTCAACTTCAGCAGTTCGATGTTTAGTTCAGTCTTCAGAATTGTCAAATCACCAGTGAAAGGTTCTTCAAATGTTATGGTCGTCATGTGTTTCGAATTTGGATGAAAAAGCTGTAAAAGGGGACATAGTATCTATGGACCTAGATCTAAGGTTTCCTATGGTGAAATACCTTATGAAATGTAAGTCCTATTCCTAAATACCTCAAAACCATAATACCTAAAATCCTATTCCTAAAACTTTAACCCATATGAAAAAATCCTAATAAAAAATTCCTATCGCAAAGTTAAATCCATATTATAAAACCATTACATAAACCTTATTATATAAGTTTCAGATGGGTTTTATAAACCATGGTGTATAAAAATTTATTATAAAGTTTCAGACTATGTAAAGGGTTCGGGTGGCATATTTTAAAACATTGTAAATAAAACTTTAATAATAAACTCCCACAGAGTTACGATGACCGTGTCGGAAGTTGGAACACCATGTGACAGGTATCTAAACTGCATCGGAGTTTGTTGACAAATGTTTTGGGTAACAGTTTTAAAGACCACATGGAAAACTGCGTGCATATGACCGCGAAATATTAACTGTGGTAGGATTAACGTTATCTATAACTGCCGAGTTTTATTCCACCCATTCACATGGGAATGGTTATAACTCCCTGCATGGTTAACCTAACCGTCGGGTTGAGCTTTTATTATATGGTTCAAATATGAGTTTTCAAAATTAATGCCAACGCTAAGGTTTGGGGATATTAATCCCTAGGTTCATGAATGGAGGGGGATTCGACCTTTATCACTTCATTTTCTCAACAAATTTCTAAATGAAGATTCGCGGCAGCCTATTTAAGCCATGTAAATTCTTCTTTGAAGTCATCTTTGGTTTTTGTGAAGACATAGTGCAGTTTCAGAAATTAAGAGGCGATTTTGTTTGCAGCATTGCTCAGCCATCGGTGGTCAGAATTGAGCACGGAGATAGGCATCGGAAAGGCAGCAAAGAGTAATTTTTGTTTATAGGGTTCAGAAGTGCCTGCCAGTACAGTCTTTCTAATCCATTTCAGTGTAAATATTCTTCAAGATCAATCCTAATAAAAACAAATGCCCACTTAAAAGTGGACCCGAAGATGTAGTCCAGGGGGGATGAACTCCGTCATCAAATTGTTTGCCTCTTCTTCTCTCTGATTATTGCTATTATTTAATTCATTTATGCTACTGGTTTATGTTATGTTTCATTAAATCATACTTAAATTAACAGTCAATCTAAAGGACAAACTAATCAAACTACCTCAACACTTTATTCAGTCAATTTAAGATCATATTGGTATCATAGCAAGTTGTGCTTTGTAGTTTGTTTGTCAGTGGATGTTAACCAGGTTAGGATTGCAACAGGGAAAAGGCGAGCTTGAGGAATTCGATCTAGTTATTGGAAAACAAAAAGTCGTTCATCAATCAACAATGACAGGGACTGAGAACGTTGAGACTCCTAAAGCTACTAAAAGAAAGCCCATGGATGAGACTCAAATCCAGCAGATGTTTATGAACATGTAGCAAATGTTGGCAGAATTATATGAAGACAAAAAGAAGAGAGATGAAGCCTCATCGACGAAGGTATCAAAGAAGAAGGTGTAGCAGCGGAATTGTAGATTTGAATACTGTAGCAGAAGACTTGCAGATTTGTAGACTTTGATAGCAGAAATAGATTTAATTATAAAAATACACAAGAGGTATTTATAATAATAAATATTTTATTGATAAGATATAACATGATTGAAAGTTTACAATGAGGTCCCACTTTTATACCTATGCAGGTACCTTTTCATGAACATGCATGTCTTTTTAGACATGCCTTTTCAGTTAACTAATGATTATTTAACCTAATCCTAATTGATTAGCTAGTAATTACATTTATTTCTATTTATTCTATTAATAACTATATTTATTACTTTAGTTATGAATTAGATTCATAACATTGCCTCCTTCTCGAAAAGCTTTGTCCTCAAAGCTTAACTTCGATAATTTTCTTCAATCCGTCGGTGTTAGATTTAGAAGTTTGAGATGCAAATGTACTGTCGTATGTTCCTGCAGCTTGTTTCAAGCTACGACTGTTGTCACATCTTCCAGATCGCAAATCTTGTTTTTGTCTGGATCTAACGCTAGACTTTGGTTTGGATGATGTAGTAAAGACAAATGCTTTCCGAGCAGCATCTTCTGTGTTGTACAAATGAGCATCTACACTGCCAGAGTTCATCTCAGATGGCTTCGACGCTCGCTGTTCATTATCGACCAGGCTATCATTTAAGTTCCTGGCATGGTTAGCGTCGTCGACTGTGCTTCCAACATTGACTGCCCCTGGCCAGCCAGAAACTGAGCATCCACGTGCCGCATTAACATTATTCTCACTATTGTTTTTCTACGCTAACTTATCCTCCGTGCCTCCTCTAAATGTAAAACTGCAGCCGCTGTCTTCATGCTTTTTCAAATAAGAATTGGCTGCAACACCTGAACCACTGCCGGATTTTCCAACAAAAGGATTCCAGCTACGTATTCGGTTGCCCAAATCATCATCATCGTTCTGTTTAGTGGAGCCATTCTTTGAAAATGGATTTAGATGGTTATCCTGCACTGGCTTGAATCCCTGGTTACCAATATACTCCCCAAACACACTGGAAAATGGCACAGAATCACTTGTTCTTTGATTCATATCGCGCTTCAAGTAATATCCAGTCTGATTGGACCCCAAATTTGATTTTGAATGAAAAGGATTGTATCCGCATTTTTCCTCATTGTCTTCAACACCTTTAGTGGCTTTATTCCTATCAAGATCAGAGTCATATTTTTTTGTTTCTTTATTGTTGTTGGCAATGATATTTCTAGGATAAAAGGCACATATATGTCCTGCTAAGTATTTGTCTCCACATTTCCAACATTTCCCTTCTTCTTTACTTTTATTACACATTGGTGGAGGGATATATTTAGTTGACTTTTCCATGGATTTTTTACTTGATTTCCCTTTAGAAAAACTAACTGTTTTATTATTATTACTGCATTTTTCATCCTTTTTATTATGGTCTACTGCAGGATATTTTGCAAGTAACTTCTCAAGCTTTTCTAGAATTTTCCTAATTATTTCAATTCTTTTGGGATCTTGACGTAATGGCACATTATATGGTAAATAATTGTAGGCTTGTAGAACGACGCTGTGTGCCATTCCTTCAACCTGTCCACAATATGGCTCTGATACCACTGTAGCAACGGAATTGTAGATTTGAATACTGTAGCAGAAGACTTGCAGATTTGTAGACTTTGATAGCAGAAATAGCTTTAATTATAAAAATACACAAGAGGTATTTATAATAATAAATATTTTATTGATAAGATATAACATGATTGAAAGTTTACAATGAGGTCCCGCTTTTATACCTATGCAGTTTCATGAACAGGCATGTCTTTTTAGACATGCCTTTTCAGTTAACTAATGATTATTTAACCTAATCCTAATTGATTAGCTAGTAATTACATTTATTTCTATTTATTCTATTAATAACTATATTTATTACTTTAGCTATGAATTAGATTCATAACAGAAGGGTAAAGGCAAGGCCGATAAATCACCTTCTCCTCCTTCATCTCCATCATCTTCTTCTTCTTCTTCTACGTCTAGTTCTGAATCAGATAAATAAAATAAACTTAAGAGTCCACTTTTGAAACTTGATGTTAAGTTCGAAATACCTGTGTATGATGGAGAAATGAACCCTGAGAAACTAGATAATTGGGTAAAAAAATTAGAAGTCTATTGTCGTATTTAAAACATTACTGATGATAAGACAAATATCCAATTAGCTACTCTTAGAATGGGGTGTACTACTTTAATCTGGTGCGAGAGTAAGACACAGGTAGATTTAAAGCGTAAAGGAAAAGTTATCACCTCATGGAATAAGTTTATAAGGGCTCTAAAGAAACAAGTCTATCTGTTTGGTCACACACAGAAAGCTGTAATGGATTGCCAGCGTTTGTGACAAGGTAAGGGACAAAGTATTCAAGAGTTCACACAAGAATTCAGAAAGAAGGCATTAGCACTTGGTATTTCTTTGGACAAAAAAGAAAATTTGTTGAAGTATATAGGAAGTTTGCATTCATATTTGCAGCATACATTATTAATGTTCAATCCTAATGATTTTTGATGAAGTTTGTGTTCAAGATATTCACGTCGAGTCAGGTGGTAGACCATTCAAGTTTACACCAAGTACATCCACGCAAATGGAAACTGAAGATAGCAAAAAGAAGGGAAATTCAAAGGGAAAGAAGACTGCCACAACTCAGAAGGGAGATGATAAACCTACTTGTACACATTGCCAAAGGATCGGCCACGATGAAGCAAGGTGTTGGAAAATTCATCTGGAAATGAAGCCAAAGAAGTTCCAAATGAGAAAGGGTGAAAAGAAGGCTGAAACAGCAATCCAGCAACGCTTGGATTTGGGATCCGATTCAGGTGATGAAGGTAAAATCAATTTTATGGTTACAACAGGTAAGGTTTCTGAAGCTAGTACTTCTGCTTCTCCTAATATCACACAGTTGAATGAAGGAAAAAGGATCGAGTTATTTCATATAGGGGTAACTTCAAAGCATACTAAGATAGATACATTTTTTGATGCGAGATCACAGGCAAATTTGATTTCTGAGTCATTGGTTAAACAATTGGGTTTGAAAACAAATAATCATCCAAAGCCACATCTTTTAGGGTGGTTAAAGGAAAAATCTCAAATTCATGTTACAAAACAGTATCGGTTAACATTTGCAATCACATCTAACTATATCGATGAAGTAGATCTGGATGTGATACCGTTAGTCATTTGTGGAATTGTCTTAGGTAGCCCTTATCTCTATGACTGCGATGCAGTATTTTATAGAAAGGAACATATGTATCATCTCATAAAAGATGGGATTCAGTACAACATTCGGGCACATAAAACTCGAAATCACTTGAATTTAATTAATGCTAATCAGATGAAGCACTTAATTAGTTCAAGTAAGAGGTACATACTCATGTCAATAAAAGAGAAACATAAGGATCTTAAGGATACATTTTCAGGTTGTGAATTTCAGAATGAAGGTAATTTGGTTAAAAAATTAGATTCATTACAAGATCTAGTTAAGGAACCAAAACATCTACTTCATAATAAGGAAATATCACATGAGATGCAGTTGTTGCCTGATGCCTCTAATAATGAATTGTGTCACAAGTCAGTTGTAGAGCATAATGAAATAAAGAAATTAAAAATATTTGTAATCATGTGTGTAAAGGAACAACATAAGAGTTGACCATATGTTAGTTCAAGTTATGATTCCCAGTTTAAAGATAGTTTGATTGAAGGAAACAAACATCTTACTCATAAGCAGGGAATACAACATGCATTACAGATGATTCCTAATGTCAGAATGAATCAAATTAGTTTAAGTTTGAAACTTAATAGATGCAGGGATACAGGTCAGTATTGGGGAAAGTTAGTGTTTGATTTCTCTTGTATGGTGTCGCCATTAGAAGCCTCTTTTCAAGCGGAGAGGGAGCATCTTTGTTTTCATATCAAAGCCTTTCTAAAAGAAGTGTCAAAGTATTCAGCTTATGCATCAGGGGAAAGTGCTAATCAATGGAAACATAAAATCATGATGTCAAAAATGTCTTTAATAGTCTCTTTCATTCCACAAAATAGATTGTTAATACAAGTCAATGGTATTGAAAAATATCCTATAGAGACTGTTTTCAAAGATTGTGAATCACTAACTCATGGTATCTTGTGGAAAGAATTCAATTGCCATGTTTATAACAAGTTGTTTCACCATCATCACAAGTTTTACATACTATAGAAATGTGGAACAGGTCACCAGTTCAAAAAGTGCCATGGTCAGCATCAGGGTCATCACTTGCAGTTGATTGATCGAATGTATTGGTACATCATCAAAGTCAAGATGAAAGTGAGAGAGTTTTATTCTCAGTTATTGTAAGTTTAAAATCAAGCTTTGGTGGTCCAAAAGCTTTTTAAGTGGAGAGGATCGATCCAGGGGGATCTTGATCAGTACAAGATCAGCAGAGTTCTAAGCCAACTTCAGCAGTTCGATGTCCAGTTCAGTCTTCAGAATTGTCAAATTGCCAGTGAAAGGTTCTTCAAATGTTATGGTCATCATGTGTTTCGAATTTGGATGAAAAAGGTGTAAAAGGGGACATAGTATTTATGGACCTAGATCTAAGGTTTCCTATGGTGAAATACCTTATGAAATGTAAGTCCTATTCCTAAATACCTCAAAACCCTAATACCTAAAATCATATTCCTAAAACTTTAACCCATATGAAAAAATCCTAATCAAAAATTCCTTGCACAAAGTTAAATCCATATTATAAAACCATTACATAAACCTTATTATATAAGTTTCGGATGGGTTTTATAAACCATGGTGTATAAAACTTTATTATAAATTTTCGGAATATGTAAATGGTTCGGGTGGCATGTTTTAAAACATTGTAAATAAAACTTTAATAATAAACTCCCACAGAGTTACGATGACCATGTCGGAAGTCGAAACACCATGTGACAGGTATCTAAACTGCATCGGAGTTTGTTGACAAATGTTTTGGGTAACAGTTTTAAAGACCGCATGGAAAACCGCTTGCATATGACCGCGAAGAATCAACCGTGGTAGGATTAACGTTATCTATAACCGCCGATTTTTATTCCGCCCATTCACATGGGAATGGTTATAACTCCCCGTGTGGTTAGCCTAACAGTCAGGTTGAGTTTTTATTATATGGTTCAAATATGGGTTTTCAAAATTAATGTCAGCGCTAAGGTTTTGGGATATTAATCCCTAAGTTCATGAATGGAGGGGGATTCGACCTTTATCACTTCATTTTCTCAAAAAATTGCTAAATGAAGATTCGAGGCAGCCTATTTAAGCCATGTAAATTCTTCTTTGAAGTCATCTTTTGTTTTTGTGAAGACATAGTGCAGTTTCAGAAGTTGAGAGGCGAATTTGTTTGTAGCATTGCTCAGTCGTTGGTGGTCGGAAATGAGCATGGAGACAGGCCTCGAAAAGGCAACGAAGATTACTTTCTGTTTACAGGGTTCAGAAGTGCCTGTGAGCACAGTATTTCTGATCCATTTCAGTGTAAATATTCTTTAATATCAATCCTAATAAAAACGGACGCCCACTTAAAAGCGGTCTGAGAGATGTAGTCCAGGGGGGACGAACTCCGTCATCAAATTGTTTGCGTCATCTTCTCTTTGATTATTGATGTTATTTAATTCATTTATGTTGTTGGTTTATGTTATGTTTCATTAAAGAATACTTCAGTTAACAGTCAATCTAAAGGAAAAACTAATCAAACTACCTCTGCACTTTATTCGGTCAATTTCAGATCAAGAAGTAAGTACACTCTGTCAAATTAATTAGTCCTTTCTAATATTGTGAAATAATTTCCATCATCATCTATCATTTTACCATAATCCATTATTATTTTTCTCTTTTTTTGAAAAGCTACCCATCATATGTTACCATTACCCCACTTCATTTTCTACCATGTTATCATCACAAGAGTTAACTGCCGGTACTCCCTCCCAACGATCCTATGTTGTTCTGAAGTGTTGTTACAGAGCTTCTACAAGATGGGTGGATTGGCCATGAGACATAAACCTAGAAGCACAACTCTGGTCCGCAGTAATGTAGTTGTATGGAAGGTCTTTGTAGATGCAGGCTGGGATGTATATTTCAATAGATTGCAGGGATTTGATGAAACAATCACAACAGAGTTTGTAGTGAACCTGTTATCACTCTAATAATTCTCAAGTTGTGAGATTTTTATTTAAAGTTTAAGAACATTAGAGGTTACCACAAACCTACTTTTAAAATCTAATATCTAGCCTTCATAGGGTTTAGATAGGGCTCTTTTTGTAAGATTTAACTTTGTTTTGATTATAAGATATTAGGCTAATTATGATTGTGCAAATTTGATTTTGATTTGGTTTGGTTTGGTTGGAAAATAACTTAATGATATGGATAGTGGGA
Source organism: Pinus albicaulis (assembly GCA_034641835.2). NCBI lineage: Eukaryota > Viridiplantae > Streptophyta > Pinopsida > Pinales > Pinaceae > Pinus > Pinus albicaulis. The sequence goes on from CM076581.1 coordinate 858,531,298, forward strand.
GATACGTTTGTCCACTGGGCTAAGGAGTCAAAAGTCAAGCAGACAAAACTAGGATCAAGGTCAAAAAGTCAAATGTTTTCAGGGCAAGATAGATGAGTCTTTGAAGATCTTGGAAGTTTGTTTTGGAGAAGTGGTTTGATCAGGATAAAGAGCAATGAAGAATTCTTTGATCCATAAAAGGAAGGAGTAGACAGAGGTCAATCGAAAGAGGGAGCAATTAAGGGTTCCCTACTTTGGAAATCAACAGAAAACATAGAAATGATAAACAGTAAAGACAGGGTGCTTTTAACAAATCCTGAAATAATGCTCTTGTTTTAGCATTCAAATTTAGAATACATAATGGATGCATGCAAACATGAGAAGATAAACAATGATAAGTAGAAAGTACTTCACTTCAATGGCTCATCACATGAATCTTGAAATATGATGCTAGTTGATTTGATCCAGTCTGCTACTCAAAATTTGCAACAAAAAGCTTCCAAGTCCAACAAAAACGACTATAGAAATCTTCAGCAATTTATTCCACAATAATACTTCAAAGAGTGAAGTATTTATACAAAAATGTTTACAAAATATCCTATAATGCTTCTAGGAATTATCTAAGGAAAATAAAAATATCTTTACAACAAAATAGTGACATATTCTTAACAAATCAGCAACTTGTCCTATTTATCCAAATAAAATAGAAACTTGTTTGTGGATTAAGTGCAGTTGGCTGCCTTGGTGTCTTTCTTGCTGGCAAAGATATTTCAAATCTGTTTTGAAATATTATCTCTTTATCTTATACTCTTTCACTTTGATTATCTTTATCCTCTGATACTCTTTATCCTCCAATTCTCTTTATCCTCGGATACTCTTTATCCTTTGATTCTCTTTAACCTCTGTCAAAACTTCCTTACTGCTGTAATTTTCTATTTCGACTGTAAAAATCAGAAAACTGTTTTTGTCTTTCTCTCTGCACTTTGACTTTTACAGTAAGTCAGTGAGTGATTGCCAAGCTTCATCACTAGGAATTTGCATCTTTTTCAGTCTCCTAAATTTTTCATCTGCCTCAGTATATCTAGCAAATGTTGGTTTTATGACAAATAAGTGTTTTATCTCATGATGAAGATAAAACAAGTCTTCAAAAATTCTGAGTAAGACCTTCCCTGTAGGAATACCTTGTCCATCTGTCTTGTCCACTTGCTCTTTTACATACTCTCTAATTTTCTTACTGTAGTCTTCCTGTGGCATAAGTTTATCATTAATGACCAAAATATTAGGCAAACTTCTTTGCCTCAAATTTTCAAATTTAACCATAAACTTGGTTTTGGCTATGTTCATATTTTCACATTTCTCTTCAAGTTGTTTCATCAGATTCTTCATTGAAATTACTTTCCTTGTTTCAAGGATTGTCTCTGTCCTATCAGTGATTTGTGTTTCTTCCAACTCCTGCCTGTTTTTACTGTTGAGAAACTTTATCAATTATATGGCTTGCTCAGGTTTTTCACCAAGCTCATCTTTTTTTTTTCTGAATCTCTTCTTGTGCTACTTTCAGTAAATCCCTTTTTTTCATATATTACCTGGATTGATGGCCAAACATCATTGATGGCTTCAATGATTTTACTCCATAACTAATTCTTTACATAAGAAATTGGCTCTTTCAATGTCAAATCTTTTTGTAGATTCTTCAACCCAGTACTTAATCTGTTAGCCCTTTTCGCATGAGTTTTAGCATTGATTTGAGCTAGCTTTTCTATGTCTTCAAGTTTGTCAATCATTTTATTTAATCTGTTAATCTCATTTTTTTAAAGTGAAATTTCTTCCGTGGATTTTACTAGTTTACTAGCCTCATCTGTACGCTGCACTGTTGATGTAGAAGATTTTGTGGCTGAAGTTGTGGATGATGTCACTGGCACTGCATTAGCCAGTGATTCTTTTGGTGCCAACTCCTCTGTCATAATTGAAGGCATAGTAGTAGTAACCATGGGAATTACTGTAGGAGTTTCCTATGCTTTTGTAGTTTCTCTTTCATGGACCAGCTTGTCCATTTGGATCTCAATTTCTTTTATTTGTCCCGTTAATTAAAAGATCAAGTTCATCATGTCATCTTTCTGATTTAGTTCTTGTACTATTTCTTTGGCCTATGGATGTTTAGTTGGTGGAAGCTTAAGTTGTTTCCTCAATGCTGCAATATCTTCATTCTTCTTCTTCACTAAATATTTTGTTGCTTTAACATTTTCAGGATCATATCCTACTTGGATAACCAACTCTTCTAAAGACTTAATTCTAATATCTTTAGCATATGATGAGGCCTTGTCAACCTTCATTTTATCTCTCATTTTTATGATTATATTATAAAGTTTGTTGACACTCATAGCCTTTGTAGTAATAGTAGAATATAACATCTCTAAACTTTTCCTATGAAACTCAATCTAATCTAGTGCATGAATGCTTTCTGTTGGCACTTCAAGTTCAATTTTCTTGTAATCTGCAACTATCTTAGGAGTCTTGACTATTGGTTGAAGCACTGACATGATCAATTTTTTTTTTGAGTAATCAAAAGCTGATAAAATTTTGTTTTGAATGCCTGGTGTTTGCTTCAAATATTGAGAATATATCTCATTCTTTATTTCTTCATTCTTTGTCTTGATTTGCTTATAGTTTCCCCTGATATCAAGATCTTTTTCTTCTACTATCTGAGAGGAAGATGCCTCCAAATTTTATTGTTTTTCTATGACTCGAGTGTTTGAATTATAATGATTTCCTTCATTTAAAATCTATGTTGTTGGCTCATTTGTATTGACTGTAGCAACATCCTTATTTGTCACTGGAACATATGTGTCTTCTACTTCTATGGTCACTTTTCCTTTATCAACTGAATTTACTTTAGGATTTTTATTGTATCTAATTTTATAACTTGTCTCAGTTGTTGTTTGAGCAGTGTATGTTCCTTCTTCTCTAACTCTTTTAGTAGCTTTTTCTCCTTGATTTGCACTTTGCAAGGTGTGACTAGTATCACCTTGTTTAACTACATCTACCAAACGTTTTTCTAGCCACTCAGTTTGATTGACATATTTTTCAATCTCTGTTTTTTTTTCATGAATATAGGGTGTTAGTTAACACTTAACCCTCATTTTGCTTAATATCCCTTATGGATCATAGTTCCATGAGAATATTTCTTCAAATCTGTACTCAAGTAATTGTTTTTTTGCTTCTTGTTCTGCATCTCTGTTATTACAAATAAAGGGCCCCACCTAATTCTTCAACTTAAATTGGGTCTTCTTTTTGGTTGCTAGGAAGTTGATAGAATTAGAATTTAAGATTTTCCTGATATACTCCAAGGAAAAGACTCACATTGGTACAAATTTAGGTAGTTTGTAGGGTAACGGATTAGACCCAAAAACTCTAATTTCTGTATGTTTTTCATATAAGTACCAATCACCAGTTCTAGTGTGCTCTGATAGCTGTAGAAATTTTTTCATTTCATCACTGATTCTTGGTTGTTCTGTGTTGGTCAACATATTTATCAATGGGTAGACAAAAGTATCTGTAAATTCTGCATAAGTGAACTGTGAGGACTCCTTTATGATCAAAGAAGTCCAAAAGATGACTGAAAGTGGATTTTATTCTATATCAGGCTTCTGGAGGGTCATTTCAAACTTTTCTTCTTGAAAATACAAGAACATACGGAAGAGAGATGATACATATCTAAATACTCCTTCAGTTGGAAATTTGACCAGCTGATCATGGATATTGTCAGCTATATACTCAGCATAATTGAAAATGACAGAAGGACGTTGTCCTGGTACAAAATTAGATAGAAACTCCTTGATGGAGTCATTAGTATGCTCATCTATAAAGTATCCTAAGATAAATGACAGCATGGAAATGACATGACTAAACCCTTCTGGAAATTTTGAAGTATAATATGAAGGGTTGATTTGTGGAATTTCAACATGTAAAGGAATGAACACTTGAAAAATCTGAAACCATTTGGGAAAATCAAGACCAATGTACAAATTTGTAAGTGCTTCTATTGACAACGGAACTGCTTTGGGATCATGTTTGAGTTGTAACATCCATTTTATGGACTCAGCAGTAATTGTAAACTTACCTCTTTGTTTGCATTCATCATTGCTCTATGCTCAGGTGAATGATAACTCTGACACAACCTAATAACCTCTCAGCATTGAAGAGTGACTGGAACAACATATTTGGGTAGGTTTGATTCCCAAATTTGGACTTATTCAACGTAATCTAAGGAATTTTCATAGCTCCAGCAGTGAAGGTCTAAAAAATTAAATTCAACAACTGGATCTGCTATTTTATAGTCCACATCTGCTAATGGTGTGTGTTCAATGTCTACAATAGGAGGTTGTGGTGGATTTACAATGATTGCAATCTTGGAGGACATAACTGGATTGGATTTTGACATTTTTTAAGGTTTTTTGGAAAAAAGAAACTCTGTTTTTAGGCTTTCTAGATTCTTCTATAAGATTAAATGGTTTACAGGAGTATTTTTTACTTTAATAGAGGTTTTTTGGATGAAAAATAGGTACAAATTGGTTTTCTTTTGAATTAAACCTTTAATTTCAACTTCAAACTTTACTTCAGACTCTCACAGGTTTAAGAGATGATAAAACAAGGGTTTTATGTGTTTTTTGGATAATTCTGGACTAAAAAATGATTAAAATTGAGCACAAAGGGTTGGGGTTACCCGCAGAGGATTTCTGGGCAATTAGGGATTCTTTATAAGGTCTCCAAAACTTGAAAATCAATTCGATTTTTCCTTTAAAACTGTATGCAATATTTGAAACAAGGTTTAATCCAATTTTCACAAGGTTTTAGCTCTGTTCGGGCAAGTAGAAGCTTTCTTTAAGCAAATAAGCTTTTACTGTACTCAATTATTTCAGAAAATTCTTTTTAGAATGATAACAAGCTTGTTTTTCTCGAAAAATACCTATTTGTGTAGGTATTGGTCTTTGTAACAGTTTATGAGGTGTTAGAATGAGTTTATGTTTGCTTTTGAAGGCAATCTGGGACTTTTCAGGTCTTTAGCAGTAGTTTGGGATCTTTCAGCGGTCTTAACATCAATTGCGTGGATTTTTTATTGGTTCTGGGCTTGAATTAGTGTAAAAGCTTCATTATTTTTAGTCGGGAGGACGAATACAGTGAAATAGCACAGGAAAGGGCCTAATGGCATAGTTTAGAAGTTTTATTAGACATTTTAGGTCTAAACTATCTTGCATTAAATGGTGGTCACGTCGGATAGATAATGGTTTTGGGTTTCGAAGGCGAAAATCGTAGGTGGTTATGGCGCAAGAAATAAGTGGTAAATGGTTTTGGTTGGATCGGATTCGATCCAATAGGGCTCAGCCGTGTGGAGGAGGGAAAAAAAGGTAAAACCACCTATTTCATGTGGTTGGAAATGTGTTTTAGTCACGCAATTTAATTTGAGATATCATCCTCTGACCGTTGGATTTGTGAGGGCCAATGCGAACGACTATGATTGGCTTTTGGAGTTTCTCGGTGGTAAAAGGTGGGGTCCAGGGCTTGTATTTATTTGGTGGAGTAATGTTATATAACGTATATAAAACATTTAACCAATGTCTTTATAAATAATGGCGCAAGATTATTTATATATGAATATAAAACATTAACAAATGTTTTAAAACCATAGCGAGTGGTGTTAAATTATATAATATGTTTAAACCTATGGGGAAAAAGAGCGGGGGCTTATATTTAAAATGTGGGATAAATAAACATGTTTAAACTTTAAATAGTGGGTCTTGGGGATATTTACATATAATGGATTTAATAATATATACGGGAGGATTTTTATATAAGGGATTTAATACTTTAAGTCATAAATTAATATGAAATGGAAAATAATGAATGGAATGAATTGAAATACAGAGTATTTAAACTAAGTAAAGTGTAAAATAGGCAATTAAGCATAATTTGTCACATTTTTATTTTTTACACATGAACTTAGGATAAAATGCATTTTGTGGGTTTTTTGAGTGTTTTTTGAATGAAAGTGAAATTAATTAATTATGGTTTTTACTTTCACTAAGCAAAAAATGTGTTTTGCTTAGGAAAAGGGATCATAGTTTTGGAAAAGGGTGAATATGCTGATGAAATGGGTTTTATGTAGGGAATCCAATATTTTTAACCAATTAGTCATTAAGCCTTGGGTCCGGTCCCAACAGAAGTCAGAGAAATGCTCTGAGCCTTTTTAACTGAAGGTTTAGAATAATGGATCTTTGTGGGGGAGGGGAAATTAGTAATTTTTTTCCCGATGATGCTTTATTACGTCTTGCATAACTGCTTTCTACCTACCCATAATTATTCTAACATTTTTTTTACTTCATTTGCAAGGGTGAATTTAAGCTTGCAACCCTAAATCCATTTTTTCTTTCAAAGCAATAACTCTATCTAATTCTAACCTTATTTCATCTGAGGGCTCAGATTAAATTGTTGAGCTCCTCATTTATTCTCTAACTATCTATTGATTTATCAAGTTTAAATTGTTTGACATATCTTTATTCTCTATCTAAAACATGAAATTCAAAGCATGAAAAGCTAAGATTAAACTGTTTAACTGATCATGGATTATGGCATTTTGGACAATCTGCACATAATCATTATTCTTGCAATAAAAGTAAATAGTAGTGGCATTTTGACTTGATCACTTTCAGGTCTTATTTTTTTCTCACTTTGACATATCTTTATTCTTTTCTAAGTCCTTTGATTTTTCTTTTAAGACTTTTACTCTCTTTTCATTTTTTTATTATTTTCAAATATGGGAAAACAACTTGCAGAAAGAAAGGTATGTACATATTTAAAAGACTATCAAAGTCAATTCAAAAATTATGAACCCTATTATTATAGGACCCTGACAGTGGCTCCACATGGGGATGGCATTTCCTGGTGAAATTTCAAGAACTTTTAAGACTGGTAGCCTTTGAAGTTTGACTGTGATGACCGTGTAAGTGTCTTCTAATCTCTGCAATTATTTCATACTTATGATATTTTACCTCTCAAAGCTTAGGGCCTTCTCTTCGAGCTTCAAATTTGTTAGGAAAACATCCAATCCAATCTAAAAGCTTCAATGTATATGTACAATGGTCAAAATGAATGAAACTAACTATTTTTTATCTCTGAGAAGTAGTAGTGCTTCATCATTCTACCATTTACTGGTCCATCTAGCATATTTGATCCATCCATTTCTTTTAGATAAAAAGCATTGTTACCTCTGTAACCATAAGTAATATAAGGTCCTTTCCATAGAAAATAAAATTTTCCATGTTTACCTTTGTCTTCTCTTCTTGAATCCCATTTTAACACTTTGTCTCCAATGTAGAAATCATCTTCTTTACTCTTTTTGTCAAAAAAATTCTTTATCTTATCCTGGATAACTTGAGACTCAATGTAAACCTCTCCTCTTGTTTGCTGCAAGTGAATGGTTTGATTTATCTTTCTTTGAATTTCATTTGGTTCAATTGGTAATTCTTGGATAATCTTCATTACTGGTACTTCTAAGGAAGATGGAAAAACATCATCCATTCCATAGACAAGCTGGTACAAAGATGTACCAATAGATTTTTTGGTTTTAAGTCTATCTGCCCATAAGGCATTGACTAACTTCTTGTTCCAAGTCTTTTTGTTATCTTCTAGTAACTTTTTTATGATGTTTACAAGGCTTTTATTTGAAGATTCAACTAGGCCATTACCTTGTGGGTAATATGCAGTAGAATGGCCTAGGTTAATGTGATATTTATGGAAAAATTAAATCAACTTTTTAGATTCGAATGCAGCTGCACTGTCAACAATAATATTTTGGGGACATCCAAATCTTGAAAGTATGTTTCTTTCTAAAAAGGAGATAATGACAGTGTTTGTGGCTTTCCTAGAGGGTATGGCTTCAATCCACTTCATAAAATAGTCAGTGGCTGTCAGAATCCACTTATTTTGGGCTGATGATGGGGGGTGAATTTCTCCAATGAAGTCAAGATCCCATTGTTGAAATGAAGTTTTAGTTGAAATGGACTTTAATGGCAAAGGTAACATCTTTTTCTTACCCTAAAATATTTGACACTTATGACAGGAGGTCACATACCTTTTAACATATGTAAAAAAAGTAGGCTAGTAAAAACTAGCTCTCAGTATTTTGTCTGTAGTAGCCTTCCAGTAGAGATGTCCTCCACAGTCACCTGCATGAAATTCTTGTAATACTTTGTCAGCTTATTCTTTTAACAAAAAAATTAATAAAATCTCACTATGATCTTTCCAAAAAAGTACATTGTCTAATATACAAAATCTTACTGCCTTAAGCTTTAAAAATCTAGCTTTTGTTCTTGATAATCCAGGAAGAGCTTGTAATTTTAGTAATACAAATATGATATCTGCATACCATGGTGAATCTGAAAATGCTTCACTAATCTCTAGAGTCACCATCTCTTCTTGATCATTTACTTGGGCAATAAAATTTATGTCTAGGGCATGAAAATTTGATTCAGCCATGAGTTTGGCTAAACCTTGACCTTTTATCAATTTAGTGGGTTTTATCTCTATGTCATATTCTAAAATTGTGGCAATCCACTTACCTCTTCTACCATAAGGACCATCCTAAGTTAGAATGTATTTTACTACTGCATTTGGGACATAGGAAATGATGTGAGAATAGAGAATGTACACTCTGAAATCTTTAGTGGCCTTTACCAAAGCTAGGGCCTGTTTCTCCATGATATTGTATTTCAAAGTGGCATCTCTAAGTGTTATGCTAAAGAAATCTATGGGCTGCTCATAACCCTGGTCATTTTTCTGCAATAAAACTGTAGTAATAGTGTGTTCTGAAGCAAATGAAAAAATGATGAAATCCTTTTTAAAGTCAGGACGTATAAGGACTAGGGTTTTGGTTAAGGCCTGTTTGATGCATTCAAATGATTGTTTGGCCTTAATAGTCCATTTAAGAACTGAATATTTTTTAAGCATGTTGTTTAATTCTCTAATTATCTCGGCTAAATTGTAAATGAATCTTCTTAAAAAATTAATTTTTCCTAGAAAAGATTGTAACTCTTTTATGTTTCTTGGAGGACTAATTTTAAGAATTGCTTCTATTATGGAAAGGTCTATTCTAATTCCTTCCTTAGATATTATGTTGTTGGCAATATGATAAAGAGTGTTGCCCTTGATGGCAACCCACTGAATGAAGATGAAGACATGAGACTGTTGACATGTGTTGTCCTTGATGGCAAACCACCTGATGAAGTTATGCTTGACTTGATGGACTTAGTAAATGATGTAAATCTGATGTGATATGATGTTGGTTAGCAATATGGCGCTGAGTGTTGTCCTTAAATGGCAATCCTCTTGATGAAGATGATGACAACTTACTTGATGAAGTTGTGATTGAGAGAATATGTTCTTGATGAAGAAAATATGATGTATCTACAGTGTGTATAGAAGGCAATGAAGAAAAGAATTCAGAATGTGCTCAAAGTATGATAAAAAGAGTATGTCTCAAGGAATACGCGGATCTGTCTAAGGGAAGTCGCGTATGCACGCGGGAAACAACGTTCCAAGTTGCGTATGGGCAAAAGCGCTCATAAAGTGGGGCCCATGGTATTGAAGGCTCATGGTATTGTTTTGGCTCATGGTATTGAAAAAGGGGCCCGTGGTATTGAAGGCTCATGGTATTGATTTGGCTCATGGTATTGAAAAAGGGGCCTGTGGTATTGAAGAAGGATAAACCTATATAAGGAGAAGAAATTCATTGTGCATGTCATGAGTGTGGGTGCAAGATGTCTGAGCTTGAATGAATACTTCTGTCTGAAGTAGATCTGAATGGAAAGGGTTACACTTGAAGAAAAATCTGAATGTATGATGCACCAATGATGAAGAAAGGGATCTAGATCTGAAAATGCACTTGTATCTACTAGATCTGATTATGGAAGGCTTAGATCTGAATTGAGGTGAGCATCTGTCTGAAGTAAAAGGGTAAATCTGAACTGAACATCTGATCTGAAGAAGTATGCTGCTCTATAATGATTGAAGATCTATACGCTACTTTGCCGCAGAGGAAGCGCGTATATACGCGGATTCGCTGAAGAGAAAGCGCGTATGCGCAATGAAGTATCTACAGAGGTATACAATGGTTTGTGTGGACAGAAGCGCGTATATACGTGACATCAGTGAAGTGAAAGCGCGTATGAAAACTAGGGATTGATGAAGTCTGTGGTATGAAATGTCTGATCTGTTCTGCTATGTTTCTTCTATCTGATCTGTGTTGTCTGTGTTGATAAGTATCTGTTGGTGATGTATGTTTGTGCTTAAAAGTATGGAAAGGGTCCAGTCTGAAAATATGATGAAACATGGCCTACAAGTATTGTTCTATTGAAGTTGATGGATCCAGTGTGAAAATTGATGAAACGTGGTCCGAAGGGGTGCTGAGGGTTGTAGCCTTCAGTCAGGGGGTCGTAGCTCCCTTCCAGGAGAGGCTGGTAAACGAGAGCAGGGGGTCGTAGCTCCCTTCCAGGAGAGGCTGGTAAACGAGTCAGGGGGCTGGAGCTCCCTTCCAGGAGAGGCTGGTAAACGAGCGCAGGTGGGTGCCTGCGTGCTGGTAGGAGTCTGCACCAGCACATATGTTGTAAGATGTTTTCTCTATAATAAAATATTTAAGGCTGAGCAACGGCAGCGGTGGTTTTCTCCCGACTTGGGTTTCCACCTAAAAATCCCGGTGTTCATGTGTGATGCTTTGTGTGATGGTTTATTCTGTTCTTACTGCACATGTTTACTGTTTATAGAACATCTAATAAATGAATGATGGAATTATGTAAGTGAAGAACTAATGGCATAATTAGATCTCTGGGTATACGCGAGTTTCATGAAGGATATCCGCGTGTATACGCTAGTTGGCTTCAGCAAAGTAGCGTATGGGTTTTAGAGCATGAAAAAAGTAAAAAGTTTAAATATGCTGTAAATACTGATTCACCCCCCCCTCTCAGTATTTTTCCCAACAATTGGTATCAGAGCAGGTTCTTCTGCAGAAGCTTGATCGCTTGAAGGAGATCCGTCGCAATGGGAAGTCAAGAAGGAGTGATGTCTATAAAGCCACCTCTATTCAATGGAAGCAATCTGATATTCTGGAAGGTACGAACAAAAGCATATTTGCAAAGTCTTGGTGCAGATGTATGGGCAATCGTGGAAGAAGGTTATCAATACCCGGCAAGTATTCCTACTGATGCAGCTGAAAGGAAGAAGTATGAAATCAATGCCAAAGTAGTGAATGTCTTATTAGGAAGCATGTCTGAATCAGAATTTGCTAAAGTGATGCAGCTACATTCAGCAAAATAAATATGGGACAAAATCATTCTAAGCTATGAAGGAGACACAAAGGTAAAAAGTGCAAAACTCCAAACTCTTAGAATTGAATATGAAAATTTGAAGATGCATAATGATGAGAGTGTTGCCAGTTTCTTTCTTCGTCTGGATGATATTGTAAATCGAATGAGAAATTTGGGTGAAACCATAACTGATACTACTCTGGTGGAAAAGGTCTTAAGATCCTTGACTTCAAAATTTGACTCAAAAGTTTCAGCTATTGAAGAAAGGCAAGATCTGCAATCGCTTACTATTGTTCAATTACATGGTACTCTGACTTCTTTTGAAATGAGACAAGGAGGTCCTTCTCAAGTAAGAGAAGCTGCTTTTAAGGCATCTACAAAAGGAAAGGAAAAGGAAGTTGTCAAAGAATCCAGCTATATATCTGATGAAGAAGAAGCGAATTTCGTGAGAAAGCTCCAACTAGGTACTGGAAGATTCAAAGGTAAGCTTCCCTTCAAATGCTTTGAGTGTGGAAAAGTTGGTCACTATGCTGCTAAATGTCCTTATAGAGAAAAGCATGGTAAAGGGAAACAATTTGAAAAGAGAGAGAGTTATTATGCAAAAGAAGATGATGATGAAGTGTCCAGTGAAGATGAAGAAGATTCTGACCATGATCTGAAAGTGCTCATGGCAAAGAAGCAAAAGAAGAAGCCTACTCGAAACAAGGAGATACCTCAGAAATCATGTATAGCAAAAATTGAAGAAGATGAACCAGGTATTAATCATTGTTCTTGTCTCTTACTTAATTGCATGTGCAAAGATTATGACAGTGAAAGTGACAGTATGGATCCAGAAGTTTTTGACGAAGATCTACAAATACTCATGGCAAAGAAGGAAAAGAAGAAGGCCACTTGTAATACTCTTCTTTGTGAAAACAATAGTGAAGATAGTAAATTTGAAGCTATCAAGATCAAAGTTGAAGAACAACAAAAGGAAATTGATACGAAATATTCTATTTACAAAGAGATGACCTCTCAAATGAAAGATCAAATAGAAATGTTGAATGGACAGGTGGACAAGTATCAAAGGTTTCATACTTATGCATCCAATCGAATTAAAGAACTAGAAGCAGATCTTGAAAAATCAAGCAAGAAGAATGAAGGACTTGAAGGTGCAATCATCTCTCTGTAGGCAGATCTAGAAGCATCAAGTAAGAAAAATGAGGAACCTATACAATCATTTGAAAAGGAAGGCCTTGAAGCAGAAATCATCTCTCTCAAAGAAGATCTGGAAAAATCAAATAAGAAGAATGAAGAGCTAGAACAAACATGTGAAGAAAACGAAAATTGGCTGAAAGAAGAGATTCTAAATCTGAAGGATCAAGTAGAAGATGGAAGAAGGAAAGAAGAAAGCATGACAAAGCAATGTCAAGCCTTGGAGGTTGAGGTAAACATTCTCAAAGGTAAATTAGAAGAAAAGGTTAAACTTTTGAGGTTTCAAGATAGTACTAAAACTTTGAACAATATTCTAAGTAATCAAAGGTCTCCTGCTATCAAACTTGGTCTTGGTTTCCATGAAACTGTTAAAGGTGAATCTAGCTCACAAGGAAGTGCTAAAAATTCAGAGGATGTCAATGCAAAACCTGAAGTGTTGAAAGAAATAAAAGATCAACCAACAATCATGAATTCTCAAATGAATTCATTCAAAAACGTTGAATGTTTTAAATGTCATAATTATGGGCATGTTGCAGCAAATTGCAGGAGCAGATCATTTCAGCCACAAACAAACAGGTTCTACTCAGAAAGGTACTCTAGTTTTTTCAGGGGATATTGTTTCTCATGTAACATGTATGGACATAAAGCAGTTGATTGCAAAAGGAGAAAGATTAGAAATACTCATTATGATTCTTATGCTTATTTCTCTGGACACATGAGATGTTATTCTTGTAACAAGTATGGACATGTAGAAAAGGAATGCAGGTTGAACAGATATGAGAAATTGGATAACTTCCAACACACAAATAGAAAGTTTAAACAAATCTGGAAAAAGATGGAGGGATGGAATAAGAAGCAATCTAGAGAAGAAAAGGATATTTTTGTGGATGCTCTAGAAGACAATGATTTTCTTGAAGAAAACACTCAATTCAAGATGGAGGACCGATCAGAAACGTAGGGAATTCTGACCCTACTGCAGTCATCCGCTTATGAAGCTGACTTTTATTATTGACTGCACGAATGATGTGGGATACATTATGAGATTTAGTAATGTATCGTCACAGGGGGAGCAATGCATGATGAATCTCATGGTTGATTTGATTATTCTGGTTATATGTATTTCTGACAGTACATCTGGTGTAAAGAAAAGACAGGAACAGAAGGTAAATTTGCAGGAGGAGATGAAGGTGTGAAATTTTCTATATTTCACTTTCCATACGCGGGTTCTATGAAAAAAAGTCGCGTATACACGCGCGTTCCAGCTGACACAGCCGCGTATGCATTGATGATAAGAAAATTTATCTGATAGCTAAAGATCTTGAGCAGAGGTCCAGGGGGAGCATCAGTCTGACTACTGATGATTGCACTGTTAGCATTATTCTGGTTATACTCATGATAATGAAATGATACATGGGTACTTGTGTTGAAGATTATGGATGAAGCTTGGTTGCTTTATGATGAAGAGCATTCGTTGTTGAGATGAAAGTCTTATAATTCAGAGATGAGGATAGATCATGCAGAGATTGTTGCTGATGACTTGCTGTTGAAGGTGTTTCAGATTGCACAAGTTAAGGAAGAGCACTGGTTTAGAGGGAGTAGCAGGTTGATTACTAATGATTGCATTGTTGGCAATATGTCTGCTGATTCTTGGTTATTGTGATACTCATGCTTAAATGATGATGACTTGGTACATGGTTTATTCTGATGAGATGTTGATCCCTGATGCTCACACATAGATGAGTTGGAAGTCATTTGATTCATAAATAAGAATAGATCATGCAGAGTTTGTTACTATGGTTGAGATATTTTGCCTACATATGTTACTTCATGTTAAATCTTGAAGATCATGGTGATATTGGACCTCATGGATGATTGTCACAGAGTTGAAAATAGTGTTCTGGTATGATAATCTCTCTTGGAAAGATTGTATTGATGCTGCAAAGAATCTGAAGTCTCGGATACTAATGGGCTTATGCTACAACCGGTGGATGACGCTTGAAGACACAACTACACTATTTTGTAGTCCAGGGAAGCATTCAAATATCTCAGAAAGAAGCTGAACACTGGATTTTTCTCACAGAGGATCAGATCTGGTTAAAATTTAGAAGATGGCATTGGATATGCGGGTTTCCTGAAACACAGTCGCGTATATACGCGAGTTATTGCACAGAAAACCGTGTATGTCTGATTGCTGACAATTTTTTCTTGAAGTCAGCTCTCTTCAGCACAGCTGCAGTGCTGTTTGGTATCTCAGATACTGTTTGGTATCTCTGGTGGTGTTCCAGTTCTCATAATTCCATTTCTAATGTTTTGATAAAGATGCCTTGATGATTTGTTGGTGAAAGTGTTCAGGATGCACAAAATAAGGGGGAGCCTTAGTCCTATGAAAAGGATGCATGGATGCACAGATTCAGGGGGAGCCTTAGTCATTAGCTTTGCTGAGTATAATGCAGTATTGGCATTATGATGGTTCTGATATATGATCTCTCTTGAGGTCTTGGTTATGAAAAGTCATATTTGTATTTTTGATGAAAAGGTCATGTTGAGACCCATGATGTAAAATTGTAATATTCAGTCATGAGAGGACTTGTCAAATTTGTAAACCCACTTGGTTGGGTAGCTGAGTCAAATTTTGTAAACCCACTTGGTTGGGTAGCTTAGTCAAATTTTGTAAACCCACTTGGTTGGGTAGTTGAGTCTCTTATGTAAATCCACTTGGATGGATCTTTGATGTAAGTGTGAGTCATTGGTGATAGGAACTTCATAGAGTCATGTACTTCATTGGAAAATATGGTTGAAGATTCAGCATGAACTCAGGGGGAGCTTGGTCACTTCAGTATATATCAGATCTGCAGAACGCTTCTTCTACATGAGGAGAAAAGGGGAGAGTGTCTTGGTTTTGATCCGCCCTTTGCCCTTGATTTCAAAGGGGGAGAGTGACATGGTGTTTGAATGCAGATAATGGTGTCAAAGAATTGGGAGAGTGACATGGTGTCAATGTACTTATCTGTTGTGGTAACCAAACACCATCATGGTTGCCATCAAGTCCAAAGGGGGAGATTGTTGGCAATATGATAAAGAGTGTTGTCCTTGATGGCAACCACGATGGTGTTTGGTTACCACAACAGATAAGTACATTGACACCATGTCACTCTCCCAATTCTTTGAAACCATTATCTGCATTCAAACACCAAAAAATGGAAGTTTTGAAGAAAGGCATGGAAGCTAATATGGATGGCATGGAGGCTGGCATGGAATCTAAGATGGATGACATGGAAGCTAAGATCGATGAGAAAATGGAAAACATGAATAATTTTCTAAAAGCAGACATGGAAGGTTTGACAAAGCTGATACAAGAAAGGTTTCCTAATGGTGAAAAGATAGTAGAAGAACCTCATGATGAGAACAAAAGAAATGTTAATTGTGATTTCATAAACTCTAATGTTGGCAGGAAGAACCACCATATTCCAAAGATGGATATGAGGAAGTTTGATGGAAAGGATCCTGTAACATGGATACTACAGATGGAGCAATATTTTGATCTCCATAACGTGCAAACCACACAACCCCCCCCCCTATCAGTGGTTTTAGGTAAAATTGTCACTTGGTCAATTTTTACGAGGAAATGATAGCACATTATGAGGATACAAAGAGCAACACCTTCTTTAGCCAATTGATAAATCTCAAACAAAAGGGTTTAGTGGGGCAGCACATTGAGGACTTCCAAAATTGAATATAAGGGTAACTGATATTCCAGAGGAACACAAGATTGATCTCTTCATAGGTACTCTAAAGGATAACATCCAACATGAAGTTCATGTTTTGGAGCCTGATTCATTGGAGAAGGCATTCAGGTTGGCAAGAAAAGTTGAATGTAAAATTATGGCGACAAGGAAGCCTACCATTCAATTCTATAAAGAAGGAAGTGTTGCTACGCCTAGATTTCCACAACCTAAAAGGTTGACACCACAAAAATTGGAAGAAAAAAGAGCAAAAGGGCTTTGCTACAGTTGTGATAGAAAATACACTAAAGGTCATAAGTGTGCTGAGAAGAAATTATTTTACATAGATTGTGAAGAGGAAGAAAAAAATGAACAAGAAGAGGATATACACCAGGAACCAGCCCCAGAAGAGGAAGAAATGAATCCGACCATATCGTGTAATGCACTGGCAGGAATTACCACTCCTCAAACTCTCAAGATAAAAGGACAAATCAAGAAGAAAAAGGTAATAGTGTTGATTGATTCAGGTAGCACCCATAATTTTATTCATTGAAAGGTAGCCAAGGAATTAAATTGTTTCCTATACCCAGCACCAGAATGTCAAGTGATGGTTGCAAATGGAGGACCTATAAATTTCTCTGGAAAATGCCATAATATCAAGCTAACCATGGGGGAATATGTATTGACTAGTCCAATGCTTTCCATTCCTATGGGAGGTGCCGATGTTGTACTAGGAGTACAATGGTTACAATCTTTGGGGACGGTAGCTTTTAATTTTCAAGAACTTTTCTTGAAATTTTTTTCAGAAGGAAAGGAAGTCGAATTACGTGGTATTGAAGGGAAGCCGGGAAGGATAATAAGCTCTAATGTCATGACAAAGCTTCTAAAGAAAGAACAACGAGGCGTAATTGCACAATTATGCTCACTAGACGTTCCGACATCAAAATCATCTATTTCGGCAGATCTCCAACAAGTCTTGGACTATCATTCCAAGGTGTTTGAAACTCCCAAAGGACTCCCACCTATTCGTGATCATGATCATGCTATTCATTTGATTCCAGGAAGTGTTCCTCCAAACATCAGGCCTTATAGATATCCTTACCTCCAAAAGAGCGAAATTGAACATATGATTGCAGAAATGTTAGAGGCGGGTATAATTCAACCTAGTCAAAGTTCTTTCTCTGCTCCTGTAGTATTGGTACACAAGAAGGATGGATCATGGCGAATGTGTCCTGATTATAGGGAGCTTAATAAGCTCACCATTAAAGATAAATTTCCCATTCCTGTGATTGATGAATTATTGGATGAATTACATGGAGCAATTTATTTTACCAAGTTGGATCTTCATTCAGAATATCATCAAATTAGAATGAAGACTGAAGATATTCCAAAAACAGCATTTCGAACTCATGAGGGTCATTATGAATTTTTGGTCATGCCTTTTGGCCTTACCAATGCACCTTCTACATTTCAAGGGTTGATGAATTCCATTTTCAAGCCCTTCCTTAGAAAATTTTCGCTAGTATTTTTTGATGATATACTAATCTACAGCAGGTCTTGGAAGGATCATGTTGAACATGTTGATAGGGTGCTCAAAATATTGTAGGAGAAACAATTATATGCAAAAAAATCCAAATGTTTCTTTGGAGTACAAGAGGTGGAATATCTGGGTCATATTGTATCTCACGAGGGTGTTAAAGTAGACCCTAACAAAATTAAAGCCATTAAGAAATGGAAAGTCCCCACAACCATAAAGAAGTTGCGAGGATTTCTCGGGTTAACAGGGTATTATCGCAAGTTTGTTAAGAATTATGGGAGAATAGCAGCACCTCTAACAACATTATTGAAAAAAGATGCATTTTCATGGACTCCTGAAGCAACTAAGGCCTTTGAACGTCTTAAGGAGGCAATGTGCCATGCACCGGTCTTAGCTACGCCAGACTTCACAAAAACCTTTATTGTGGAATGTGATGCCTCAGGAAATGGAATTGGTGCAGTTTTAATGCAGGAAGGAAGACCCATTGTTATTGAAAGTCGTCCAATCAAAGGAAAGTATTTACAGAAACCTATTTATGAGAAGGAAATGTTAGCAATACTGCATGCACTAAAGAAATGGATAACTTACTTAATGGGAAGACACTTCAAGGTAAAAACTGATCATGATAGTCTTAAACACTTTTTGGAACAAAGACTATCTTCAGAAGAGCAGCAAAAATGGGTCACAAAGATGTTGGGTTATGACTTTGAAATAATCTACAAAAAAGGAAAGCTTAATGTTGTTGCAGATGCACTCTCAAGAAAGAAGGAAGAGGTGGAAGCATTGCTTTGTGCCATTTCTATTATCCAACCAGATTGGATAACTGAAGCAAGAGATGAATGGAAGAAGGACAAAGATGTATGGACACTCATTCAAAAGGTGCAGCAAGATCCTAGTACATCTGATACATTTAGTTGGAAAAATGATTCCTTATGGTACAAAGATCGCTTATATCTTTGTAAGAATTCCCAACTAAAAAAAAAAGATTCTTCTGGAATTGCACACTTCTCCTTTAGGAGGACACTCAGGATTTTTAAAAACTTACCACAGGGTGAAGAAAGAATTTTTTTGGGATGGCCTTAAATCTGATATTCAAAAGTTTGTGGCGAAATGTTTGGTTTGCCAGCAGAATAAAGTGGAAACAATTAAGACCCCGGGACTTCTACAACCTTTATCCATTCCAAGTCAACGTTGGGAGGAGATTTTAATGGATTTTATCACAAGTTTACCTAAGTCCGAAGGAAAGAGTGTCATCATGGTGGTAGTTGATAGACTTACCAAGTATGCACACTTTTGTGCATTATCTCATCCATTTAAAGCAAGTACAGTTGCTACTACATTTATGGACACAATTCAAAAGCAACATGGGAACCCAAGGGTTATTGTGAGCAACAGAGATCCCATTTTTACTGGAAATTTTTGGACTGAGTTATTTTCTTGTTTGGGTACTCAATTAGCTTATAGCTCATCTTATCATCCTCAATCTGATGGTCAAACTGAGATAGTAAATAAATGTTTGGAAGGATATCTTCGTTGTTTTGTATCTGATAAACAAACACAATTGGTCAAGTGGTTACCTCTCGCTGAATGGTGGTATAACACTTCCTTCCATACTGTAGCAAAAATGACCCCATTTATGGCACTTTATGGATATCATCCACCATCCATCACATCATCTTTAAGGGAAAATTCGAAGGTTCAAGCAGTGGAAGATCACATCGAGCATCAGCAAGAAGTTCTCCAACTCTTAAAGCATAACCTGAATTTGGCACAAAATCGAATGAAACAATAGGCAGATCAACATCGTAGCGAGAGAAGTTTTGATGTAGGAGATTGGGTATTTTTACAGCTACAACCATACAAACAAATGTCCCTCGAGCAAGCAAAGAAGGATAATAAATTATCGCCAAAGTACTATCGTCCTTACAAGGTGTTGCAAAAGATTGGTACTATGGCATACAAATTGGAGATTCCTACTTCTTCGTGAGTACATCCAATTTTCCATGTTTCATGCTTAAAGAAGGTTATGGGTGAAAATATTCCAATTCAAACAATATTACCAGAACTTGATGAGGAAGGAAAAATCATATTGGAACCTGAAGTGGTCACGGAAACAAGAACTCGACAACTACGGAATCGATCAATTTCAGAGTATCTCATCAAGTGGAAGAACTCATCGACCGAAGGATTCTACATGGGAGGATGAGAATTTTATATTTAAGCACCTGCATACCAAGTGTTTGACAGACAACACTTTTTTGAAGGAGAGGGGCATGTTAGGTCCCTATATTACTATACAATCCCTTATCATAGCCAAGGTAACCACCTTATTGTTATTATTGTACCCTTGTAACCCCCATTTTATTATTATTGTGCCCTTAAATTATTAATAAAGTTAGGTCGGCTAGGATTACATTGTGGCCCACTAGGATTATATTGTGGCCCCATGGACTCCTATATATAGAAGGAGGTTTTGTTCATTTGTATCATCCAAGAATTGTTCATATATGTAATGTATTGGAGGTTGCCCCCTCGAAGTGGCTTATTTCTAAGGCGTTGATATCTCTTTTATTCTATTTTTGGAGCTGGTTACACAACATTGTATCTTGAAAATCCATCTAAAAGAGAAATCCTAGAAGAACCAGTTGCCCTTTGTAAAATGTGATCCTTTTTTGGTAAAGGATAATTATCTTTTAAGGATACTTTATGTAGATTTCTAAAATTAACACATAACCTAATCTCTCCTGTCTTTTTTTTGGTTGGAACTAGGTTAGGAACCCAATCAGGATATCTGATTGGTGCAATTATTTGTGCATTGTACATTCTTTTTACCTCTTTTTCAATCAAAGGCATCAAAACAGGGTTGATTATCCTTAACTTTTGTTTAAAAGGCTTTTGATCTTCTTTTATAAAGATTTTATGCTGAATTATGTTGGTGTCATAGGATTTTAGGTCCTCATAAATCCAAGCAAAAACATCTTGAAATTTCTTGAAAATAGCAATATATTTTTCTTTTTCTTGTTGAGGTAAGGCTTTGGAAAGTTTGATCATCTTGGGTTTTAACTCCGTGCCTATGTTGCATTCCTTAATGTCAGATCTAAGTGGCTCTATTTTGGGTTTTCTAGCAACATCATTTGAGTCAAATAAATCTTCTAAAGGAGTTAAACCTTTTGGTAAGAAATTATCTTTGAGATTTAATATTTCAGATTCATCATCAATTTATACTCTTTTTAAGTTATCTATATCTGATTGATTAAACTTAGTTGGTCTAGCAAACTTTATTTTATTTACATCTATATTATTTAAATCAATTTTACTATCTAAATCTTGATCTAATGTACAATGAGTGTCTATTTTACAGTTCTAAAATTCACCTTCATTATTCATAAAATAGTAAATTTGTTGGTCTTGTGAAAATTTTTGCCAATATTTGAGGTTATCTGGAATTATTGGTCTATGTTTTACTTTTGCAGTATATTTATGATTGGGCTGAAAGGGTAAATTACAAGTACTAGTAAAAGTTGCTAAGGAATGTGCTTGTAAATTTTGCTTTCTAGGTATTGCAGAGAAATTACATTCCAACAAATCATCAATCAAATTTAATACAATCTCTCTATATCGGCCTAGTCTAGGATTGTAAACAGAATATTCACGATTAATTTGTTTTACAATCAACTCTGAGTCTCCCATTATTGCTATTCTTTTGCCTCTTTAAATTCTTGATTATCTGGAGTCCTAAAATGAGTGCTTCATACTCAGCCATATTGTTGGTGCATTTAAAATTCAGTCTGAAAGTGTGGCCTTCTGGATGGTTCTCTTCAATGTTAGTTATCCAAACTCTTGCTCCTACTCCTAACTTGTTTACTGAGCCATCAAAATCTAAATGCCATAAAGATTCATGAAAGATATTATCATTGCTTTGTGTTTTCTTTATGTCTTTTAGTTCAATTTTGATTTAATTATTAGTTTCAAAGTTACATAAGATTGAAAAAATCTAGATCAGTAGGTGAAGCATAAATTGGGTAATTTATGGATTCTGCTGCACTAATTACCATATATTTCATCAATGTTTCCCTGTAAATATTCTTTGGTTGACCAAAGACTGATATAGTAGCATATGACATGTCCAATTGTAGAGATCCCTGTAATTTTGCTCCCCATGAGCGAGATAGTAACATTCCATATTTGGGTGGGATATCAGTTATTACAATGTCCATTAGTATACTCTTACCAGGATATTGAACTAATGTAACACACAAATCTTTAATTAAACCTAAGCATGTAACTTTGCTTGAATCAAAAGAAAATAAATCTTTGTAAGGCCTTATAATGTCTAAATTCAGAGTTTCCATTATTGCTTTGGGCATTAGATTGTGTGAAGCTCCTGAATCTAACATTGCATTGTGTAAAATTTGGTCATATACAGTTAAACTGAAGTAAAATGGAAGAATTGCTCCATCTTGATGCTTTCCATTCACATCAGAGCCAAAAATCAACTCTGGTTGATCATCATTTAAGTTTACAGAGTCTTCTCCATCATTCATGTTTAATGTTTCAGTGATTGTTGTTTTATACAAATCATGTTTTACCAATTTTGTCAAAGGAATTGGTATTTTTAACTTTGCAATTTCAGTTTATATATTGAATGAAGGTTGTGGTTTACTTATTTGAATTAACTCTTCCTTAGTAACTGTAGTTTGAGTGGGTTTATCTTGTTTTTCTACAGTTATGTTTTCATTTTCTGTTTGAGTTTCTTGTGTCTTACTGCTCATAGTTTTCTTTTCAGGAATGGTTTGAGAAACAACATATGTTTTTTTAGATTTTGAAGTATCAAAAGCTGCTTTTTCAGTGGTAGCTTTTGGGTCTGTTGATTTTGGATCAACAGTGGATGTTTTGGACTCTAAGTTTGTTGTTTTAGCAGAATTAGTTGTTTTAACAACAACAAATTTTTGTGAATATTTTGTTATTTGATCAACTTCATCTGTTATGTCAACAATATTTGGACTTGGTGAAATTTTAGAGCTGGAAACTTTTTGGGAAGAACTAGAGTTTTTCTTATTTTCCCTAGGGAGATTTTGCAGAACTTTTGTTGTTGGGGCTTCTACTGTTTTCTTATTTTCAGTTTGAGCAGATTTCTTAGTAGAAGGTTCAGTGTTTTTCTTACTTCTAAGGTTATATTTCTTATGTACTTCGTTTATAGAAAAATCATAACCTTGTTTGTAGTCAAATGATTCACCTGAATCTAATTGAAGTTGTTTCATTCCAAATAAATCTTGGTCTTCCTGAGTGAGAAAGACTGTGTTATATTCATTTATACCCATTAGATTTATGGTATCTTCATCATCTACATTGTTTTGAGAACTTTCAGTATAGTTTTCCTGAAATGGGGGTCTTATTGTCTGATTTGGAGCTGATTCTTTTAATTTTCCTGAATTTGTATTTTTCCTAAAATTAGGATTTATGATTTGCTGTTGATTATCCCATTGAGGTCTTCTTTCTATGTTGTCTAATATATCCATCATTCTCTCTAAAATCTTAGCTAACTGATCTATTTTTCCATCTGAATTAGAAGCTTCTTCTTTCATGGTTACTCTCCTCTCATTCCTCAATCTAGCTTTTCTAGCTAAAATTTTTTCTTGTACACCTACAACATATGTTTGCATTCTTTCTAATGTTTCAACATTTCTCTCCCTCAATTGATAAGCCATGTCTGTGTCAAATCCATCAGGGAATTTGAGTAGGACAGAGTCGGGAGTGGGTTTAAGATTGGTTTGGATTGAGTTGTAAACACTGTTATATCTAGTGCAGTAGTCTTGGACTGATTCATTAGGAGCTCTTTTCATTGCATCAAATTCATAAAGTATTTGGAGTGGATTTTTCTTATTTTCCCATTTATTTAAAAATACTCTATGAAAAATTGCTAAATCAACTATACTACCAGCAGTAAGACCTTTAAACCATTTTTTGACTTCCCCTGTGAATGTTTGTGAAAACAATCTCATTTGTACATCAGAATCATCTATTTCATGGAGTTAAAAGTAATTTGTCATTTTATTTATGTGTTGTTGGGCAGTGTACTGTGTAGTAGCATCAAATTATGGTATCTTACTTTGGTAATCCTGAGGCATGTCATGTAGCTGTGCTGGAAGAACTAGGGGAGCATACCTAGCGCCATAGCTTGAATTCTAGCTTAGCTAGGAGGTAGATTAGAAGTGCTTGGGGCTGAACTAGTAGTACTAGCTGATGTAGTAATAGAAGTAACTGATGAAATTAGAATATAGTATGGTGAACTAGAAAAAGTAGTAGATGAACTAAAGGATAAAGTGGAGGTACAAGGAAATGAATATGGAATATATAAGGAACTAGTAGGAAATGAGGATGATGTGTTTGAAATAGTATAAGGTAAACTAATGGATGATGGAAATAATATTCTAGGTTGTAATGGTTGTCTAAGGATAAATGGATCTATAGATTCGATAGTAGCTGAAACTATAGATGATGTAGTGGTATCTAAATGAGAAATAGAAGGTTTAGATGTGTAAGCTAACAATTGGGCTAATTCAATAGCTTCATCTATTTGTTTGAGAATAGTAACATTTATTTCTTCAAGTTTATCCTGATTTTTAACTTTCTTTAATTCAGAATCTACTGCAATATTTTCGTGTTTTGTTTCCAAAATGAAATAAAAACAAGGTCTATAACATCATTACTTAAATTACTTTCAGATTTTCTCCTGAATAACGAACGTTCAAATTTCAAATCAAACTGTATATATTGTAAACTCACTAACTCTTGTGGTAAGGAATTGGTTATTAATGAAACTTTGGCATCTAAATCTTCTATATATTTATTCTTTTTTCTAATCATGTCTGGATTATCTACTATAACAGCAAGTTTAGGATCCAGGTTAGACCTTGTATAGTAAATTTTTCTAGAAGCCAAAATTACAGTTTTTTATAAAATGATACTCACAACTTTTAAAACAGTCTTAAAGGCAAAAAATATAATGAAAAAGATTTCTTTAATACCTATTTTAAGAGGATTGGTTAGTTCTCCAGTATGGTCGCCAATATGTTATCACTCTAGTAATAAGTTGTGAGATTTTGCTTTAAAGTCTAAGAACACTAGAGGTAACCACAAAATTACTTTTAAACTCTAGGATCTAGCCTTCCTAGGGTTCAGAGAGGGCTCTCTCTGTAAGATTTAAATTTATTTTGATTATAAGATATTAGGCTAGTTATGATTGTGCAATTTGGTTTTGATTTGGTTTGGTTTGGTGGGAAAAATCACTTAATGAGATGGATAGTGGAAAATATGTTTGTCCATTAGGCTAAGGAGTCAAAATTCAAGCAGACATAACTAAGATCAAGATCAAAAAGTCAAATGTTTTCAGGGCAATATAGATAAGTCTTTGAAGATCTTGGAAGGCTATTTTGGTGAAGTGGTTTGATCGGGATAAAGAGCAATGAAGGGTTCTTTGATTTGGAAAAAGGAAGGAGTAGATAGAGGTCAAACTAAAGAGGGAGCAATTAAGGGTTCCCTACTCTGGAAATCAACATAAAACATAGAAATGATAAATAATAAAGACAGGGTGCTTTTAACAAATCCTGAAATAATACTCATGTTTATTCATTCAAATTTAGAATACATAATGGATGCATGAAAACATGAGAGATAAACAATGACAAGTAGAAAGTACTTCACTTCAATGGCTTATCACATGAATCCTGAAATCTGATGCTAGTTGAGTTGATCCAGTCTGCTACTCGAAATTTGCAACAAAAAGCTTCCAAGTCCAACAAAAACGACTATAGAAAACTTCAGCAATTTATTCCACAACAATACTTCAAAGAGTGAAGTATTTATACAAAATTGTTTACAAAATATCCTGGAATGCTTCTAGGAATTATCTAAGGGAAAATAAAATATCTTTACAACAAAATAGTGACAGCTGCTTAACAAATCAGCAAGCTGTCCTATTGTTGAAGAGGTTAATCCCCTCTGTGGACAGAGGTGATCCCTACTAGCCCAGATCGGGTCTAGCAACAATAAAACACGCTACAGTGCAGGTTCCTAATTGCAAATAAACCGACTTGCGAGGAAGGCTTACCTGGAATCCAACACTGTCGTTTGTAGAAGAGGTGGTGCTCCCGTTCCTTTGCCCTGGAAGATCACAATCCTCACGATCTCCATGATCAGACACCTGCACATGCAAGAAACAACACAAACGCAAGCATAAAATCCAGTATATACAACTATATGTCAGTCGAAGAGGACATAACTCATGAACATAATAAAAAACAGGAGTGGAACCATAACCAATAGTCGCTTATCATTAATGAGTCAAAAGAAGAATACAACCATAGCTTCAACGCAACACTCTCCTTTGGCGGGTCATCAGCAAAACATGTCTCCATAAAGCCTGTCAAGGATGGGACAAGCCTCTCTCTCCGAATACTTGACAATAGTCTCCTTTCTTGGATTTGGCCTTAAGGGAATCAAGAAGGCTCTTGCAACATAAGGATGTGAAAGCTCTTGGGAACTAGCTTGCAAAGGAGATGAGCAAGCTTTTATAGATGGAGGAAGGGGAGTTGGGATCCCTATAATTATGGGATTGGCCCTATCATCAAGGAAACTTCCATGAGAGGTGGAAAACCACTTCCTCTCTATGGAAATCTGTAGCCAAACCTCCCAACTCAAGATAGATATCAGTCCAGGAATTTGTTAGGACGAAACTTCCGCCATTTATTTTTAAAAAACACCTCTTAATATGGTTGGCACGGGTGCGGCTCTATGACAAAGCACCAATTGGCGCGCCCTCTTTGGAGGATTTTCCCCCTTGGCGCGAGGGCTGAACTGTGGAACCGCGCCAATGGAAAAAGAGCTATTTTTAGGGTTTTTTGCAGGGAGATGTCTTCAGGGAAATGAAAGCTCATCTTCAGAGGGATGCAATGAAAGTATTTTCAAGTCTTGTCTCTGCTCATAGGTCACGGAATGAGCCCTCCAATGTGCGGGATGGGGAATGGCAGGGATGGTGACAAATTTTTGTGTAACAGATGCCCCCTAAATCATGAGGCCCGAGAGAGAGAGAGAGGGGTGAAATGCTTTACGAGAACATGCCAACTGAAAACACTGCCATCGGAAAACCTGCGGAGCGAAGTACAACTGATGTCTCAGATACATGATATATATGCGTGGTATGGGCGCAGCCATCCATAACAGAGTATACAATAATCGAGATCCAAGGCATGGACGCAGCCATCCAGAGAGGATCGATAAATGGACTCAGGTATGGTCGCAGCCATCCAATCAGTGAGTCATATAATAATAGTCCACAAAATCGCAGCCTGGATTCCAACAGACAAAATCCAGGGTCTTGCGCTCCATCTCGACCTGAACAAAGTACAAGTTCAAGCATGCGAATATGTGAGTTGAAGTCGAACATGCAAGAACATCGCCTGATTACCAGCCAATGATGAAAGCTGTTAACAGACGCGAGAGGTACCACCATTAATGCCAATGGTCCTCAAGGTACTACAGGTACAATCTACAGCATGTGAACAGTGAGATGATGTCGAACACCCACAGAATCACTCCATCGGAGGCCAATGATGAAAACCTCACGTTGAATGCGAAGAACCTGCCATTGAGGCATGCAGGCTCCAAGGTACCATAAGGGAGTCTCTAGATCAGCTTCCTGGATAATGAGCTGAAGTCGACATGAAGTGACCTTGATCGAAGGTGGGACATAATGTTTCCCACATCATCGACACGAGACAGAGTAACATGATGTTTTTTGTGAATCAGGATCATATGAGAATCAGAGGAAGGTTGATACTTTGCAGAGGTCAACTTATCTTGAACATATAACGACACAATAGTGGATTTGGCAGTATTTGACATCAACGGATCAGAGGTCATGGTGACGAAGCAACGAGAAGATGAGAGGTCAAAAGGGATTACCCAAACCCACAGAGGCAAGTGAAAAACGAGATGAGATGGCCCCAACCCGACACGAATGCAGACAAGTGCCATGTTCAAGAGCGACAAACTGCCGACACGACAATGATGCTGGTTCCATTTTTCCCCCATCATTTCTGGCGAGTACCCCAATTATTTTTGATAACAAGCTTGAAGGGGATAGCATATGCTTGTAATATAAGTCCGCCCTTTGGGCGAATCCATCCTAGTACATTTAACGAGCCCTAGGAAGGAGAAACTCGGAAAACGTCATTTCGACTAAATCCAATGTCATCAGGGTTTAACGAGTCTGACAAAGGAAGAACTCGGCGTCTTTTCATATTTAGAGAGTTTGAAAAGACAGCAGAAAAGTAAACTCCAGCGGTTCCTTTTCGTAGATAGTTCCTCGGACTCGAAAAGGTAGAAAACAACATCCGAGAAAACCTCCTAGTCGCGATAGGCTAAGGTATTCCTTTTTCGTAAATAATCCATCCGAGCCCGAAAAAGGGGTAAACGTATACTGGGTGGATGTCGATTCATGTCCACTTTAACGAGATCGAAAAGACAAGGGCCTCGGCAATCTTTTCATGTTTAGAGAGTCAGAAAAGAGCTAAAAGATGACTCCAAAATGACTTTTTCATGTATTTACCGAGTCCGAAAAAGTATAAAATACAACTCGTTTCACCGTTTAAGTCGCGTAAAAAACCTGTTGCTGCACAAAAAGCAAGTGTAAAACCCATTTTTGACAAAATATATTAAAGTATTCAGAAAAATAACTTTCAAAACCTATTTTGAGTTTAAAAAGTTATAAATATGTCAAATGGTAAAAATAAAATTACTTTTCACTATTTACCTCACTGAAGAGCAGCAGTGGTCCATTTTGTGTGTGAAATTCTGACAGTGATTGCGACCGATCCGAGCTACCATTCAGATTCCCGTCTGTTCTAGGTAAGAGGTGCTTCTTTGTACTCCATTTCAATCCGTTTTTCATAAATTTTTATTGTATATTAGACTTCTGTGAGGAATTTTTGAATTTTTAGGGCTCCGCCCATTGGCGCGGGTATCCAGCACACACCCGCGCCAATGGCATTTTATTTCCAAAGGGCCCGCGCCAGCGGCGCAATCCAATTTTTTGTTTGAAATTTCCACACAATGAATGAATTACATGAATTTTTTAAGGATAGCAAAGGTCTAATTGAAGTTTTTTGACCATGTGAATGCAGGCAACCGATCAAAATGGTCATTGAGTGGAAAGAGAGGGAGCATGGGGAAGAGGATGAACAGGGCATGGAGAATGAGACTTGCATGAATGCCCTCAAGAACTGTGGGCTTGAGAAGTTCTTCCTAACACCTTGCTTACGAGTTCAGCCTGAGCTCCTATAGTACCTAATCAGCATATGGGACGAACATGAACAAGTGTTCAAGTTGCGGGACCAAGTATTAGAACTGAAGGTTTCTGACGTATACTTCATAACCGGACTATCGCGCAGAGGTCCGGTGCCCATATTGATAGGGAGTAGATCGTCTGGTGAGAAGATGGAGCAAGTTATGGCACGAGTGTGCCGAGGGGCACGACTGGGATCAGGAAGTGGAAAGGTGGACATCCATACTATTCCTGATCTAGCACTCAGGGTAGTGCTTCATACCATCACGCGGGTCGCGAGATCGCAGGCACCGCACGAGGCAACCAAGGCCCAACTCTTACTGGACTTAGAGTGCATGAGTCCCCTATTATTCGACTGGGCCACAGTAGTGACAATAAATATCAAGAGACAACTCACGAAGTGAAAGCAGGCCAAACTGAAACAGTTTGGATACGGTTCTATCCTGGTATCGTTCATTCTGGAATGATTACCAATCTTCCAGGGCCAAGGGGCCATAGTAGCTGAGCCGATTCCACGAGAGCCAAGAATGGCTCGCTAGGCAGCACTGATGCCCAGAGCTGGAGGAGGCCAACAGGTGTCCTGGAGGCCGGAGTTTTTTGGGTGGTTGCGGTGCCAATTGATTGTAGTGGAAGACTGGCCATATGCAGGAACTGATTTCACTGGAGACCCAGATCTCCCATTTCCGGAGGGAGATGATTGGGACGAGGAGTTGGGTATGATCTCTTCTCTTTTTTATTTTGATGTTTTATGATTTTTTTTTTATAATACATGTCTGTCCTGACACATTTTATATGTATGCAGACATGGGCCCAGAGAGACCAGCCGATATGTCTCCTATCGCGTGGAGGACTCTTCTCGCACCTGATCCTCAGGCAGAGGGTGCAGAGGGGGGGGAGTTGATCCAGAATCTTGAGGGTATTGCCCGAGGGATCCCTGACTACGCCCGACTGGCAGATGTACCGATGGCGTACCAGAGACATATGGTGGGAGTGCCTAGTCGCCTCCACCGACTTCTGAGATGCAGTCACTTGTTATCATGACCACCATGCGGATTAGACTCCTAGGGCTTTTATCATGCATATTTTTTGAGAGACATGTCGTCTCCAGATGTATTAAGATGAACATGTATAGTTTTGGTTTAATGTGATGCACACTATGCAAACATTCGATATATATATATATACACACACACACATATCTATTTCTGGATGGATTTTCCTTTTACATGTGATGTTGATTTACAATTTGCGCAAATGTATATCTAAAACCAAATTAGCTACTGCATCAGTTAACGCATTCATATGCCTGGGTATATGTTGATATGTAATATAGTCAAAATTTCTTTCCAGTAAATGAATACGCAAATACAGACGTAAAATGGATGGGTTTCTTACTGAATAGTGTCCGTTCAGTTGTGATACTACAAGTTGCGAGTCTAGATACACAAGCAATTCACGTATACCGAGGTTTACAACCTCGGTTAATAATTCTAACACAACACTATATTCCACGATGTTATTTGTAGTACGTCCCAGACATACACCTTGCAGGTTGACCAACTCACCAACAGGATCGTAGATTACCCAGGCCGCCGAAGACAGATTCCTGGTACTGCGGGAGGCACCATCCGCGAAACCAACAAACAGATTGATGGACATCTGCACAATCATGAAGACCCGATCAGCAGAAAGATGTTTACATCGCAAACCACACCACACATGCACACAAATGAAAAACACACACCTATGTACACACACTACACCAAAAATCACTTTAGGCGTAGTATTTTTTGAGGTACAGCCCATTTCTGGGCTGCGCCAGCGGAACTCCTTCATAATATATAAGCTCATAAGCCCCATTCTTCAAAACGCGTTTTACTATGTAGGGCCCATGCCACATAGGTTGGAACTTACTGGCCCCAAGCTTGTCATGCACTTGATCGTATAGGAGGACGAGGTCCCCTTAGATAAAGGAACGTGGAGAAACTGATTGATCAAAGTGAGCTTTGACCCACTTCTTTTGTGCTTCAATGACTAAAGAAGCTAAACGGCAGGTTTCATCTAACCGTTCTAGATACAAAAGACACTCTTCCTCAGCAGAAGTATCGGGTAGAAGTTCCACAGCTAATTTCAAAGAAGGAATCTCACATTCAACCAGAAGAGTTGCTTCCAGACCATACACGAATTCAAATGGTGTGAATCCAGTTGCACTTTTTGCAGACGTCCGATATGCCCATGGAGCTGAGAAAAGTTGGAGGTGCCAATTGGATTTGTGAATACCAACTGTTCGTTGAATTATAGTGACCAAAACCTTGTTCACTGCTTCAACCTGGCCATTTGCTTGAGGGTAATATGGCGTTGAGCTATCGTGGTGTAAACCCAATCTTGAAGTCAGCTCGGCCATCATATAATCTCGGAAATTAGTACCATGGTCAGTAACGATGGCTTGAGGGACCCCGAAACGTGCAATGATGTGGTTGAAGATGAAATGAGCAGTCGTCTTACCGTCGGCAGCAAGTGTAGGCATCGCTTCGGCCCACT
Organism: Pinus albicaulis; assembly: GCA_034641835.2. Classification (NCBI taxonomy): domain Eukaryota; kingdom Viridiplantae; phylum Streptophyta; class Pinopsida; order Pinales; family Pinaceae; genus Pinus; species Pinus albicaulis. The sequence continues at coordinate 858,562,966 of CM076581.1, forward strand.
TAGTGAAGTAGTCGACAGCGACGATTATATACGCATGCCCTCCGGCCGAACGAGGGTTACACATCATAAAGTCCACGCCCCATTTCGTAAAAGGGCCGACGGTAATAACAGGATGCAAGGGGAGAGGCGGCGCGCGCATCTTGCGCTGAAACACCTGCACGCATGGCATTTACGGACTGCAACGATACAGTCTTTGAATATGGACGGCCAGAAGTAACCTGCTCGCAGAATTTTCTGGGCAGTGGCATATCTGGACATATGTCCACCACAGGTGCCACTGTGGCAGTCATTTAGGACCCTTTCAGCCTCTTCCAAGGTTAGGCATCGACGGAGCACTGAATCTACTCCAACGCGGTATAAGGTATCTCCTACGATGCGGTAGGGTTGAGACTGATGCCGAATTCGACGTCGGGCATCTTTAGTCAACTCAGACCGAAATGTGGAGGTCTGAAGATACACAATTATGTCACCGTACCAAGGGTCGCGAGTACTGATGAGGAAAAGAGTTTCGTCCAGAATATGATCCTCGGAGTGTGAAGGAGTGGAGTCTGTCGGGAGTGAGCATATAAGATCCGCGAAAACAAGTGATTTGGTTGACTTAGCAGTAGTGAAATCTAAGTCAAAATCCTGCAGGATAACAATCCATTTGGAGTATTTACCCCCCAGCAATTGTCGAGAGAGAATATATGTCATGGGGTTGCAATCCGAAACCACTGTTATCGCACGCAACAGGATGTAGTGGCGAAAGCGCTGCACAGCGTGTACTGCGGCTAACGCCAACTTCTCGACGTGAGCATAACGCGTTTCTGTATCGAGAAGGTTTCGCGATAGATAATAAACAACATGTTCATTACCATCATCATCATCCTACACCAGAACAATAGCTATGGTGCTAAACGCGGCGGCGAGATACAAAGTGAAATCGCGGCGATAATCAGGAGGACGAAGCAAAGGAGCATTAACCAGTAACGTCTTTAGCTTCTCAAAGGATTGCTGAGCAATTTCGTCCCAATGGAAGGGAACGTTCTACTTTAATAGGCGCGTGAATCCTTTAGCCACTTCCGCGTAGTTCAGGATAAAGTGTCGAAGGAAGTTCGCTTTTCCTTGCAGACTCTGCAACTGATATAATGAGGAGGGTGATGGGAGATTAATGATAGCCTCGACTTTTAAAGGGTCAAGGAGAATTCCGTCTTTGGAGACTATGAATCCCAAAAGACGGCCAAAATCTACGCAAAAGACGCATTTATGAGGATTAAGCCTAATATTGTAGCGTCTACATTGAAGGTGTTCAGGGTGGTCCTCTCGCCTAGCTGAATGTGCTGGCAAGTCGTCCAGATAAGGCTGAACGATATGGCGTATGTCATGGAAAGCGTAAGACATCGCACGCTGGAAAGTGGCTCCAGTGTTCTTCAAGCCGAACGAGAGCTTTTTATACGCGAAAGTACCCCATGGACAGATGAATGTAGTCTTGTGTTGATCAACAGGTAGAATGTTTATCTGATTGTACCCAGAAAAGCCGTCCATCAAGGAATAAATCTCACTTCCAGCACATTCGTCGATGATTTGGTCTATGAACTGAGTGGGAGAATTATCCTTTGGACAGGCGCGATTAATGTCGTGGTAATCAACATAGAACCTAATAGTACCCTGCTTCTTATCGACAGGGATAATGTGGGAAACCCATTCTGTGAGGGGGATGGGATAAATAAAGCCCGCGTTCAAAATTTTTTCAACTTCTGCCTTAATTGCAGCGGCTTTACGAGGATGCATTGGGCGTAAGCGTTGGCGCACGAGTTTCGCACCAGGGTAGGTTGGAATCTCATGCACTACGATACTGGGATCAATCCCAGGCATTTCCTCGTAAGACCAGGCGAACACATCTCTGAATTCTTTGAAAAGATCAGTATAGACCTGTATCTCATCAGGAGAACAAGTCACTCCCACGTGTATATTCTCAACGATCCCTGGTTTAACGGAGATGTTGATTGGGATGGTTTGAATGATATTACTTAGGTTTCCCTCCGAAAGAACCTCGTGCGTCAAGATGGGCGTTTGGAGAGGAGGAGTAGGAACCTGAGATGCATAACGCTCTAGACAATCTGACATTTCCCCCAAACTAGGCATGAAAGAGGAACGATGATGTCCATCGCCCCAAGGCAGCTCCTCGAGAGACATAGTTTCAATGATGGCTTCATCAGAAGGAAAAGTCTCTTTAAGAGGATCAGATGAATCGGCCTGACCAAGCCAGGGGGATTGAGAGTAGACATCTAGAGCCATGCTCAAAGGAGCATGCTGAGGAGGCAGAGGATCAGATGCAGCAACAATTTCACAGTAGCTAATCTCTACTGGAGTCAAGGGCATTGATTCTCCAAACTCAAACACCTGCTCAGGCGTAGGGATGAGCCAGGGGTCATCAGACCTGGAAATCATGTTAACTTGAGCGGTGTGCGATGGTGGTGCGGGAAAAATACCCATGAGGACGGGGTCCTTGAAGAGACCAGGTCCTACACTGTCAGGGGGATTTGGGATTTGATCCACGTATCGAACGTTGTTCTCGGAGGTGGAGGTGAAGAAGGACAACTGATCCACCGTGACGATTTTTCCCTCGTGAGGGAACTTAAGGAGTTGAAAAACGGTGGATGGCACGCATAGCATGGCATGAGTCCAGCTGCGGCCGAGAAGTATATTGTAGTTGAGCTTGGCGTCAACCACTTCTACTTCTACGTTGACAGTCTTACCCTGTAAAGTGATCGCCAGACTCTCAAGAACACCTAGGGGTTTGGATTCCCGACCATCAAATGCCTCTAGGGCATTGGGAGATGACGAAAGGGACGGAGAGCCAATGGCCTTCCAGCAAGCGGACGACATGATGCAGGTAGAGGCACCTTCATCCACAACAGCCCTATGGATGTTAAGACCGTTAATCCCGACTTGAATAACAAGAGCAATCTGATGTGGAAGTCGGGGGGTGAAATTTTCTAAGTCGAAGGTGAGAAGACTAGAATCGGCGGGATCGATGCCACCGATGGCAGACAATAAAGCCTTCCGTTGCGAAGGACAGCTTTGAAGAACTTCTAGCGCAGACATAGTAGAAGGCGCCTGTGCCAAATCCTCAACAATACTGTAGTGCTGAGCGGCACGGGCATTCGGATTATAAGAAGATCTTCGTAAAACACCTTTAGAAGGTGGCTTCACAACAGGTTCGGGAGTAGGCTTCTCGATTTCCAACAAACCAGAGACAGGTGGGGGAGGTGGTCCATCCGCAACTACCTTCCCAGGTGCCTACCGCGATTCGTTGTAATCCTTCGAACGAGTGGCAACAGAGATAGGTGCAGCACCATTCATCATAAAAACCTGGGACCCAAATGGTGCAGATGGTGACGGCTGTTCAACCATCTGGGTCTGCTGAGACGGGAATGGTTCTTTAAGAACTGCCAGAGTCCCTTTCGAGCATTCGAGAAGTTGACTAACTTCAGATCGTCGTGGACAATCCTTAGTATAATGGTCTCCTTCACAAATGAGGCAGGGGTACTTCGGTTTACGTTGAGAACCATCCTCAGTACGAGATTTGGATTTTGGCTTTGGGGCGTCGGATTTGGATTTACCTTTGCCCTTCTTTTTCCCCTTGGAGGCTTTCTCTGTAGGATTGGCTTGAACGGCGTTAAAATCTGCAGTTTTTCCAGAATCAGTAGGGGCGGGGGAAGCAGAATTATTGGATGAGTTAGACTTCTGCTTCCCATTCGAAGATTTCTTCGAATTCTGAGACACGGAACCAATGACACCATCCACTGCAGGGGTAGGTGGAGCCTTAGAGGTTTTGAACCGTGGAGCATCAGGCAAGATATCATAAAGCGTGCCGGACTGTGAGTATACCAGATCCAGATATTGGGCACGCGCAATGGCTTGTTCCTCCGTCACACACGCTCCCATCGCAATATCTTGGGCGATTTTGTTCACGAAGGAGGTGGTGAACCAGTGAGTTAGTATCTGATCAGGTATATGAAACTTGATCAGTCTACAATGGCGCCGCGACTCATGAATGTGATCAGAAATGTGAGTGGCTTTATCCTACTTCAAAGAAGTCAGGAGGTGCGTCCCGACTTCATAGCGAACCGGTAACTGAAAGTGCGTTAGAAAAGCCATGGCTAAGGAATTGAAATCTTGGAAGATGCCACGGGATAACTCAATGTACCACTTAGCAGCAAATCTAGTCAAAGTGTGCTGGAAGAGGTGCAGACGAATTGAATCATCGACCCAAGAGTTAGACGAACACCAAAGATGATACGTCATCACATGCGCTTGGGGGTCCTCTCCAGCTTTACCCTCAAACTTGGGGCAATCACCTGGTATCTTGGTAGGAACCGGAGGCCAATAAAGACTATGCAAAATCGGATCATTGGTCAATTTTGAAACATCCGGCAACTCCAAGGTGGCCAGGAACGGCAATGGCGGATTGACCGGCATGCCAGGCCTGGGATGAGGACCGGTACCTGTACTCCACGCTGGTTGGGAATATCCTTGCCCCCATGGGTTTTGTCCCGTAGGATTTTGACTGTAGGGGGTGTAGGTCGTATAACCAGACTGATTTGGCTGCTGGTAACCAGTGTGTGGGGCTTGATAACCAGAGTACAAACCCTGATTATATGTCGGCCCAGTGTAAGCAGCATTTGGATTTGGTTGCTGAGTATAGGTAGGACGGGGTTGACGAGGATAATACTGAAAACCTTGGGGCTGGTTATACTTCGGTTGAGATTGACCATGAGGATAATAACTGCCCTGAGGATGAGTTGGCTGTTGATAGGTGGAACCCTACGGAGCCTGATAACTAGGGCGCAACTGTTGATTTGGCTGCGACATCGAATAAATCGACTGCTAGGCAGGGTTAATGGAATGAGCGCGCTGCCCTGAGTGAACAGGTTGACCCGGCTGAGCGGGCTGCCCTGAGTGAACAGGTTGACCCGGCTGAGCGGGCTGCCCTGAGTGAACAGGTTGACCCAGATAGACAGGCTGCGCCGGTTGCGCAGGTTGACCTGGCTGTGAAGGAGCCCCAGGTTGTGCCGGATGGGCCGGTTGGCCTGGAGGCGGAACACCAAGTTGTACCAGATGGGCCGGTTGGCCTGGTGGAGGAATAGAGCCAGGTGGTTGCTGGTAACCGGTTTGACATGGAGAAGGACCATAGGATGGTCCCGACTGATATGCAACATTGGAAACAACAAGATACTACGGTTGCATAGGTTGAGAAGGCTGGATTTGCCCCCTAGGACCATAGACCGGTCCCGGTTGGTACCCCGGCTGAGGTTGCACAGGTTGACCGAAAGGGTTGTAATACTGTCCTTGCAGACCGTACGATGGCCCTTGCTGGCCCGCAGGATAGCCTTGCACGGGCTGCCCCTGTGAGTCATAAGGATAGCCAGGTTGGCCCGAAGGTTGGCCTTGGAAAGGTTGCCCTTGCGGGTTATAAGCCTGGTTATAAGGTAAATCTTGAGCATGGAGGTGAGCCTTAGGAGCGGGTAGACGTAAAATGTCCCCGTGCTCATCGTACTGATCTGGAAAAGCATACACGGGTGTACCATCCTGTGCATAGTGCGAAAAATAAGAGCGGTTGGGATCTTGGGAGGATGGTCCAACCTCGGGGTTCGGCTGTTGTAGGGACAATCGATACTCCTTCGGAGAGATGTTCTCCGGGATAGAAGTCGCTAAATAAACGTCTTCAGGAGGCGGCATAGCCCTCGCGGAGGGTGTCATGACAGCGGGTGCAGAGGAGGCCACATAGACAGTGGGCCGAGCGGGTACAAAAGTGACGGGTGTCCGAGGAGACACCCCCAATGAAGGAGCAACTGACCTCGTAGAAGGAGCTGACACTCCCATAGAGGCTGCGGCGGAAATGATCTGACCCAAGGATCTATACCTTGCTGGCAATGAGAGACTGGATGATGACATGATTGCAGGTTCAGAGTCGTCTCCTGGAAATAATATTCGAGGAAATAACTGGTAATCTTCACCGGACGTTGGGATTTCCTCACTGGAATCACTCATGTTTGAGCCTGCCGCTAGATCTCGTAATAGACGGCGAGGACTAGGAGGAAAAACAACAGCTATAAAAGGCGAACCCGATGTAAGAGAAAGGAAATCAGCTCCTAATCTCAATTCAGACAAAGGGTTAGAAAAGGGCCAATTGAACTCAACTGGTCCCCCAAAGGGTTGCTCAGAAAGAACCGGTCCCCCGTCAGGAAACTCGGAAACAATGGGCTGCTGTGGTTCAGTAGAGGATTGGGAAACCTCTGATAAATCGTCCGTATAAGGACTACCAGTAGACGAAACCGAGGGTTCCGCCACTGTGGTAGTAACGACAAGAGAAAAATATCAAACACACACATGGGCTGAAAAAGAGTCAAGACACACAATCAAACGATCAACAAGCAGAATCTAACAAGGCATGTGATCGTGGGTGATTAATTTTTTACCACATTGAAAAATAAGAAACTTCACCGTTTCATGTTTTAAGAGTCGAGAAACGGTCGAAAAGGTGACTCTATCTCTTTCAGATTTGACACAAGCGTGAAAGGACAAGCGCTTGGTGATCCTTTCAAATTTAGGGAGTCAAAAAAGATCAAATGACTACTCAGGAATACTAGGCAAAAGGGTGTACCAAATAACCGTGAACTGCAATATACACCTTGGTTCCAATAATGAAAGAGAAATCAACCAAGGACTTTCCGTACGTGCAGGCAATCTCCCCGAATGCTGTGTCCGGTGTATCACGGGTATAGGGCGGCAAACTCGGCTTCCTATGGATAAAGGATTGAAACCTAGTGGGGTCTCCCTTTATATACGCGACGGTACGGGGAGCACAAGTCCGTACTAGTGCTGTCTAAAGCCAAGAGGCGAACGACAGCTACTAGGTTTTAAGACGCCGGAACACGTCTCTAGCCTAGACCTCTAAATGTGTTACGTTAGATTTCAATGCTGCCTTAGTGTAAGTTGAGTAAATTTTAAAGTTTATCTTCAATTACGTTTCAGTTTTCAGGCCCTAATGAATGTGATGTCTCAAAAATCTCCTAAATGCAAAACCACATGCCATAGTATATCATTTCGTTCGATGAAAGCTAGCTACAGAAGAGTTAAGAGCTTTTTACACAAACAAAATGATCGGAAGACAATCAGTGATATCTCTAATGCAGCTAATGAAACTACAAACTTTTCTTTCAAAGTCACTAATTACTAATAACACCAAAAAGATTTTAATTTTCACTAATTAATCAAAAGCAAAAGAGAAATATTTTTTTTTAATTTATTTTCAATGTTTGAGGGCTAGATGCACTAAACAGATTGAAAACAAATGAGAAGCAATTTGAGAAATGATAATAAGAGAGAAAAAACAAGCAGATTTCACTCAATGGCACAAACAATCAGATCTCAAATCGACCAAAAGTCTCTCAAAACCAAGAAAAGTCCCAAAGAAACTAATGAGGCGTGTAATCTAGGCCCAAAATGAAGCAAAGCGAAATTCGAATGAAAACGAAATCAATCACTCAAAAAGCGCAATAAAATGATAGACAATTGTCAAACGAATGCAAGGAAGCAATCCCAAAGTCGACTGAACGAACGAAAACCAAAAAACTCCCAAGGGAGGATCGACTCACAAAAGCACCTAGATGCCCTAGGGCTCGAATGAAAAATCGAAAGAAATAGGCAAACAACCAAAGGATGGAGGTTACAATCAGTCAAACTAGGCTCCAGTGCACTCAAACAGCCGAAAAAACAAGATCAAAATCACAAGTCAGTCCCAGAAAGCATAAAACACAGCAAACCCTAATAGCTCACAGGATTGGCGCGACTATGAGCTTGAAATTAGCGCCAGGAAGGTAATGGCGCGGGTGATACACAAGAAACCTGCGCCAATGGGCGCGACTGTCACACTAAAAAGCGTGCCAGCCGAGTTTACTATGGGAAAATGAAAAACAAGCAATCTCAGACACAGACAAGTGATGACAAGGCTAAAACAAAGCCAAACAAACAGAAAAACCAGTCCAAAGAGCTGACCAAGCAAGCAAGGCCAAGAAATTGACCGAAAAGAGAAGACAATACTCCAAGTTGTTCAGTCCGTAAACTAAACCGGAGATTGACTGAAGCAACGTTGATCTACTCCGCTAATGCAGAGCAAAAGCATTTCGAAGGCTATCTGGCTGTACTTCAGGCTTCGTCTATAGCTTACAAATTGTTGAAAATGCAAGAAGATGATGGAGCTTAGTGAAATGAAGTCGCCTTCACTAAGTGGGCCCGTTGTGCTATTTTTGGCGCAAAGTCTATTTTTAGACATATGGATCATGGACCTGGGAGTCATAAGATGCTATTATTGGATGATTGGTCGAGTTGGTAAAAATAGATGGACCTCTATTTTTAGACTTTCAGTGGTTTCTATTTTTAGATCGCCGAGCTAAAAATAGATCAGTCGATATTATTAACCCTTAATAATATTTAGACTCTAAACTTCGCCTTACCTCTCTTGAGCACTTCGCCTTGACTCCCTGAGGTGGGGCATGCAGCCGACATGAGGATTTAACTTGCTCCTATTCCCATGTGTTTTGTTGAGCTAATGCGTAATTGACTTCAGTTAGACTCATGTGGCAGAGTTTTGGTGGAGTTGATTGAGGAGTTGATGGAGTTTTTCAGTATTAGAATTGTGTATATTTTCTTCCTTTTGAAAATCCTTCTCTCTTTCTACAAATTTTCCTACTAATTTTTCAAAATATAAATATTTTAAGTGGTTCGCTAGGTTGGAGAGATTCCAAGTACTGTGAAAAACCAGGGTAAAGGGATTTTATAATGGAAGTAATTTTTAGAATAACTTCAACTCGAGTAGATTCAATTTCATGATTGATGGATTTAATTTCAGAAGCAAGTTTCAAGGGATCATTATCTTTCATTTCCAAATTAAAAAACCTCAATAATAAATGTATTATCTCCAATTTGGAATGTGAATCATAATCTTCTATCAATTTTTTTATTGCATCATATGTCGTTTTATTTTTAATAATGTATCTTCTTACCTCTTCTGAGACTGAAGTGGAAATTTAAGCATAGGCCTTATTATACTTACTCTCCCAGATTACTAACATTTTTTTCTCATTAGGTGGTTCTGGTGCAT